>JACTOM010000546.1:3455229-3513307 GCA_015832385.1 Elymnias hypermnestra | reverse complement strand
GGCCAGGTCAAGAGTACTCTAAACCGACGAACTTGTATGAAAGGTTTAATGAGAATGAAAGAAGCGAAGGAGATATGCAAGGATCGTGGCAAGTGGAAGGATGTTGTCTCTGCCTACCCCTATGGGAATGAGGCGTGATGCTATGTATGTATGTATGTATTTTAAAGTGTTTTATATTAGTATTTAAGTACATCATGTACTTAAATACTCATTAGATATGAGAATAATTGTGTTCTTGTTCATAGTTTAATAGGAACTTCTTAAAGTCATTACCAGAAATCTTTTTACGTGGACTCTTAATAGTCATAACCGTAAATCAGTTACGTTAGTTGCATATAAAAAAATTAAAAGGTTTTTTATGTTGCTTTATAATTTGTTGAAGTATAATTTGCAATACATTTTTAAAAATTTACACACTGCCAACAGCTTTTCTGTCTCACCTTCAAATTACTACACAAATGATTACAGAGTTATTGAATTTAAGAATACTGTTAATACCACATGGTTGACTTGAACGTTCTACGTAAACGTATGTCGTTGGTACAATTCATGAGCGTTTGAAGATATGATCCTTCTCTATATTTTGAAACCCACAGGGATTCCCTCAACTTTTTAGCGTTTATTCGGCAAGTTATGCTGAATTCCTACTGGCCAAAACCTGACGGTGCTCAAACATCGCGGCGACGAGGCCCGTGACGAACTAATCCAACACTTAGTAAATCAACCATATTTTTTGAAGGTGCCATACCTGAAGCACTTGCCACAGCCATTAACTTCAGGGACCCTTTCGAACGGACAACGGATTCCAACCACTGTTCCAAGTGTATCTACACTAAGCACTTTTTATTTTCGTTAGGATATATTGGAGTGTAAATCTTCCATTAGAGAGCGTAGGCCTTGAAGAGCCATCTTAATCCAGGTGGGTTGTAGATGAATTCGACATCTGGCACCTCGTCTCTCTTTTCGGAGAAGAAGTAGCGTTCGCCGTAATCTCCCTTAACCTTCCTAGGGCCTACTTCTGCATGATGACAGCTTCACAAAAGGATGCCAATGTCCTCCAACCTGTCACTCGCAAACAGCAGCATTAACTTGTCCAAAGGACCTCAAGGCAGCAAAGTCTCTCAATATTGATCCGAGGCTTAGGAAGTGCCCTTTGACCAGCATACTTAGTGACTCCGTTAAATCCTTCTACAGGTTTTTCCCCTATTTGGTTAAGCTTTTGCGTTTACCCCATCTCTTACACTATAAAAGCTAGTAGTTCGCCATTAGCCCCCACCCGACTGACTCTTCCAAGAAACAAATACAGTTGGTCGTGATTTCTGTTTTACAACAGCCAGCCAATAGGTATTGTGGGTAGCACTTTACAAATATTATCAAATTATTCAACTATTTCTATCTCATCCAAATAGCCACAACAGGCTGCATATAGAAAACACTGATAAGATGACTCGTTTCCTCTTATAACTTGTCTGCTAGAAAATACACTATATAGAGTGCGAAAACGGAATATTTTAACTTAATTCCAAGATGTCGAGCCCCATAGAGGAAAAGCCATTTGATCTAAACTTTGAGAGCTTATTCAAAACTATTAACCGTGTTTTAAGAGCAAATCTGTCCCATCCAGAGACCAAAAGAGATTTCAAATGGTTTTGTAAATTTGGTATCATGTACACAGTCTATATTTCTGTTTTTTATCTCTTAGTATACAGTATTATATTTCACGATATGAAAAGCGGAGATTCGACACAAGCATGTGCTAACGGGATTCTATGTGTTGTTGGTTTCGTAATAACATTCAACTATTGCGTTATGTTTTCATATCAAAAGGTGCTGAGAGAGATCATTAATAAAATGAACATCGATTATCAACTTGCAAAAGAATTCCCAAAGGAAGATCAAGACATTGTTTATGAGTATGCAAGTAAAGGACAAGGCGTTGCAAAACTTTGGCGTGCAGTGGCTCTAAGTGGTTTTAGCTTGTTTATTGTTAAGCAAGTATGGTTAATGATTTACTACACTGTCACAGATGAATTCAGAATGGTACATTTGTATGAATTAACTTACCCCGATGTCGTAGAAAACGTTAAAGACAACACCTTCGTGTATATCATTTTGTATATTTATTTTTTGTTTTACGATTTAGTCTCTTCATTAATGTTCTCTGCATTTCAACCCATGGGACCTATATTTATGCTGCATGCTTGCGGTCAGCTGAAACTAGCGGAAAATAGAATATTATCAATATTTCATGAAAACAATTCCTCTGAAGATATTAACAGAAAACTCAAAGATGTGGCCAAGTTCTTAAACACTACCTATAGGTATTGTATACCGCTTTTTAAATGAATGCTAAAACTTACATTATCTATTGAAATGGAAGACAAATACCTCAACTTTAGATATAATACATTACATACATTCCCATAGACGTAGGCAGAGACCACGTCCTTCCACTTGCCACGATCCTTGCAAATCTCCTTCGCTTCTTTCATTTTCATTAAACCTTTCATACAAGTTCATCGGTTTAGAGTACTCTTGATCTAGCCCTTGTTTAAAATATCCTGGATTTGGTGATTTGGACGTTCGCTTTGGTCTTTCCCTTCCAACTTTCGCATTCACTCTTGACTCATAAATCCTTTTTGTCAGTCTCCTTTCATTCATTCTCCCTACGTGCCCAAACTATCTAAGCATACCTTTCTCAATTTTACTCAATATATCTTCTTTTATACCACATCATTCTCTTATCACACTATTTCTTATTTTGTCACTCAGTTCCAATCCACTCATACTTCTCAACGCTCTCATCTCTACCGCATTTATTTTACTTATGAATATCAAATAGAAGAGTGTTTTTTCAATTGTTAGTATTGGCTCACACTCTCCTTATAGATACATTATCTTGCCCAAATTTTCAATCGTCAATACACTTAAATTCATTCAATTAGGTTCAAATATCTCTTTTGTAGTTGATATTATAATACTAGATGTTAATAATTTCTTTGTTGTTCAAATATTAATTTATTAATTACTTCTAATTGATTGACTATCATATTCACAAAAATTTCTACAGCGATATCTATTGAAGGCTTACGTAAACGGATTAAACCTTTCTTTCTATGTAATGTATTTAAAAAGTTCTTCCTAAATGGCATTCAAATTGTTTTGTAATTGAAACTTTCTCCAGGTTCGTCAATAAAATACAGCTGAGCTTCAAAATAGTATATGAACTTACACTTAAATCGACTATAATTGTATTACCGATTACACTCTACCAAATATTAGAAGTAAGTAAACAATACTACTATTTATAGCATTTCTGTAAATTTAATATAGTTTGAATGAATTTATATATTTGCCTTATAATGTCATTTGAGAAAACTGTTTTATCGGGTCATATACCCGATTATATTCGTAATCTCATCCTATTCGATATCATTTAAAATATTCTCAACAGTAGATTTAAAAATGTCATCATATATGTTAATTGTTTTATAAACTCAAAAGTTATGGTGCTGCCATACTGCTGTTTAAAAATTTAAACATATTTAAATGTTTCATTATGTTAGAAACTGTTAGATGTTTTGAATGCTCCTACACTGATAGAAATGTTTACTGCTTGCAGTTTAATAAGGATTTTTGTTTAGAAATGTTAACTAACATTACCTTACATGAAAACATTATTTAACATTGTGATCAAATGTATGTTAGAAAATTTTAATAAAACATTTTAAACAGCAGTGCAGCAGCACCAGAACAAAGAGTGAAACAAGCGACTGAGAGAGCATTTATATAACCTAGACTTGCTATAAGGATATACGATATTTTTGAAGGCAAATTGTTCATGGCACTTTAGGACAATTACCCTTACGTACGTGTGCACACGTTCGTCCGATAACCCTCAGTGTCTGAAGACCAAAGTCTTCTAACAGTGCGTGTTGCCAGTGATGACCTACGGTTCTGAGACGTGGTCGCTGACTATGTGCCTCATGCGTATTTCAGAGTCACTCAGCGTGCGATGGAGAGGGCTATGTTCGGGGTTTCTCTGCGTAATCAAATCAGAAATGAAGATATCCGTAGTAGAACCAGAGTCACCGACATAGTCTTGCGAATCGCGAAACTGAAGTGGCAATGGAGGGGGCACATAGTCCGAAGGACCGATCGACGTTGGGGGCCGAAGGAGCTGGAGTGGCGTTCCCGCACCGGACGGCGCAAGGTAGGGAGACCCCCCACAAGGTGGACCGACAACATAAAGAGGGTCGCCGGTAGCCGCTGCGTGAGATTACGTGAGATCTATGTCCAGCAGTGGACGTCCATCGGCTGTAGCGATGACAACGACGACGACGACATGTGCATAAGAAAATTTTCTTATTTCATAGTGTAGCCAACAATTGTAAAGTTTGGCTTTTCCAGTCACTAAAAAAAGGCGATTTGAGAGTTGAATTCATCACTATTATTGTGGGAGGCATTACGATGAGCAACATTCCATGTTATTATAGCGACGCTCTAAAGGAATCTGTAAGTAGAAACAAATAATTAAGCAATTGACATAGACATGTTGTCTCTTTCATATCATGGTTAAGTTATTTATTAAAAAAAAACCAGCTCGAAGTAATAGATGTGTGACACAATGCAATTTTCTAAATTTGCTTTGCGAGGAAACAAACTCAGGACTTACACGTAATGTAACAGTTTGTGGCTCGGTGGTATGTCCCATTTGGCTCCGATAATGACCTATACCATAGTATTTCTGGTTCGTTACTGAAACAACATCGTTGATAGACGGTTGAAAGAGCATCGTTGATAGATCATGGTTTTAGAAATATCTAAAAAACGCAATTTTTTTTGATCCCTTTCTCACTTAAATCTTACTTCACCGTTAAACTATTTGAGCATAGAAAGAACAATTCATTTACAGTCTTTTTATTGCGTACGACATGATCTTAACCTTCGAAGATTGCTAACGTTTAATATTTAAATATGACATAATTAAAGTGTCGAGTCGTCGTCGTCGTCGTCGTCGTCGTCGCTTCAACCGTTGGACGCCCACTGCTGGACATTGGTCTCACGTAATGATGACCACAAGGCCCGATCTTACGCCGCCTGGCTCCAGCAGCTACCAGCGACCCTCTTTATATCGTCGGTCCACCTTGTGGGGGCTCTGCCTACACTGCGCCGCCCGGTGCGGGGTTGCCACTCCAGCACCTTCGGGCCCCAACGTCTAACGGTCCGTCGGACTATGTGCCCCACCCATGGCCACTTCAGGTTCGCGATTTGTAGGGCTATATCAGTGACTTTGGTTCTGCTACGGATCTCTTCATTTCTGATTTGATTACATAAAGAAACTTCGAGCATAGCCCTTTCCATCGCACGCTGAGCTGAGCTTTCGTATGAAACCCATAGTCAGCTAACAGTGTCGATTGGGACAGTTTTATAAAAGGCCTCAATCAGAGTTTGCATGCATTAGACCCCCGATCGGAGTAGATAGCACCGAACATTGAAGAACCAAACCCTAATCAACTGAAGGCCCGAAGAATCAAGAACCGAACATCGAAGCCACGAACCCATACAGTCCACTGAACATTTGTCTGATCTTGAATCCTTCTCCAGCAGTAACGTTCTAACTAGATAATAATGATTCACTATTTGCTGACGATACTTCTCTGCTGTTAAAAGTGGAAAATATGACGATGTAAATAGTACCCTGTCACATGTCTCACGATAGTTTTCTGTTAATAATTTAATGTTAAACTCGGCTAAGACTAAGTGTGTTGAATTTTTTGCCAAATGCAAAAGAAGTCTGTAAAAATATCCAAATAGATGATAGTCCATTAACAGTCTTCTTAAGTATAACCTTAGACTCTGGGCTTCAGTAGGGTGCTCATATTTAGACTCCGGTAGGCAAACTTGGTGCAGCTGCATTTGCTATTAGGACACTAATGCAATACACTGATGTTGAAACTGCTAAAATGGTGTATTTCGCTTATTTTCATAGCATTTATTCTAGGATGTTACACCCAGTTTACAATAGGAAATTAATACAAATAATGAATTTTAGCGGGTAATCTTCGCTATACACGCCTTAGTGCCTATTTAACTCAAAATCGAAATATTATTTACTCAAGTAGGGTTAAAAAGTTTTTTTAATAACGCGTAATGCTGTTAGGAAGCTGCTGTTAGGAAGGTGAGGCAATACACTGATGTTGAAACTGCTAAAATGGTGTATTTCGCTTATTTTCATAGCATTTTGTGTTACGGTATACTGTTATGGGGTAAGGCGGACATTGAAACTATCTTCATTTTGCAAAAAAAAGCAATACGTGCCATATATCAATTGGGATCTCGCGTTTGATTAAGAGAAAAATTCAAAGAAATATCAATTCTCACAGTACCATCGCAATATATATCAAATAACATTTTATACATCCGTGATAATATTCATTTAAACAGCAAAAGGAGCGAAACACACAATTTTAATACAAGAAATAAACACAAACTTGTAAAGCCATATTTTAGAGTGAAAAAGTTTCAGAAGTCATTTGTCGGGTTGAGCATACGCATATTTAATAAGACACCTGAATCACTTCTGGGTTTGTCTCCACATAGTTTTAAGAAGTATGTTAAAAATGTCCTAATATAAAAGGCATATTATAATGTGGAAGATTATTTAAGCGACAAAGATGTTTGGACATGATTCCAGTTGCATATGAAAGCTAAACACATTGNTTACTATATTTTAATTAAAATTAGAGCAATTTGTTCACTCCCAAGCGTTTCTATCGTCTAGGTACTCTTGCAACTTATAATACGATTTTTCTATCAACTTTCTTTTAACAAAGACTTTGAATTTATTAATTGACATCTTTAGAACGTCTTGTGGGAGTTTATTATAGAAACGTATACAATTACCCTTAAATGAGTTGTTAATCTTATGCAGCCTACTAGAATTTATAACAAGTTTGTTTTTTTTTCGTAGGTTATATGATAAACATTCACTCTTTTTATTAAAAGAGTCAATGTTTTTATGTACGTACAACAAGTTTTCTAATATGTATACGCAGTGAACTGTCATTATGTAACTGCCTTGAATTTGTTTCTTAGCGACTCTCTTGGACCCATATTGTAAATCGCACGATTTTATTTTGATTTGAGTCACCTCTTTATACACAGAAACTAAGAAAATAGTACTAATATAATATAAATAACTAAGTATAATACTTTTTCTGAAGAGGAGTAAGAACTATTGACATTCTAACTGGATTATTTAGCTTTTAATACACGAAAGTATACAGAAACGCAGTTTTTGCTTTCCACTATTTGTTGTTTCGAAAAGATTATCAATTACAATGTCATATTAAACTTAATTGAGTATCCTTCTTTTAGGCATTTTCGTTACAGTACTTTATTATCTAAAGGTGCTGGAGTGGTGACCCTGCACCGGACGGCGCAGCGTAGGCAGGCCCCCCACAAGGTGGACCGATGATATAAAGAGAGTCGCCGGTATCCGCTGAAGCCAGGCGGCGCAAGATCGGGCCTTGTGGAGGTCATTACGTGAGACCTATGTCCAGCAGTAGACGTCCATCGGTTGAAGCGACGACGACGACGACGTCTTTATTACCATACAAAAGAAGATTATTTGGACTCACCATTATCTGTCCCTTATTAACACGTTCACTGCGCCATCATTTTCAAAGAACTTTCAGCTGGTGCTTTGGAGACTCTCGCATTAGGGATCTAATCAGTCTCCTAAAATAAGTTTTCAAGTTTCATAACGACATGTTGCTACACGACTACGACACTATTTTATATGTTCTTCTATTCAGCTGTAAGTAGGAAGCAAATATGTATATTTGTCTTTCTCATACTAAAAGAACTTTACACGTTAGAGTGAAACAACACGATTATAGTCAACGCACAATACGAAAGTCCTGCACGAGATCTGATAGATCTCGTAATGCAGCGAACGTGTTAAAGGTTTAATTCTAAACCTATATATAACAAAATAAATTGTGAGTCTATCTGACTTTTTCAGGGAGAGAAGTTAAGGCTAGCTGTCTATTCATGCGGTTGGGAGACACACTGGGAAGCAAAAACCCGCAAGATGATCCTATTGTTGCTAATGAGAACTTCACGGCCAGTCGCTATCCGAACCATGTTCCAGGACGTGTGTCTAGACGCACTTGCTGATGTAATATTACATACATACATAGCATCACGCCTCATTCCCATAGGGTTAGGCAGAGACCACGTCTTTCCACTTGTCACAATCCTTGCATATCTCCTTCGCTTCTTTCATTCTCATTAAACCTTTCATACAGGTTTGTCGGTTTAGAGTACTCATGACCTGGCCCTATTTAAAATTTCTTGGATTTGATCCAGGAACGTTCGCCTTGGTTTTCCCCTTCCAAGTTTCGCATTCACTTTTGACTCATAAATCCTTTTTGTCAGTCTACTTTCATTCATTCTCTCTACATGCCCAAACTATCTAAGCATACCTTTCTCAATTTTAGTCACTACATTTTCTTTTATACCACAACATTCTCTTATCACTATTTCTTACTCTGTCACTCAGTTTTAATCCACTCATACTTCTCAACGCTCTCATCTCTACCGCATTCATTTAGTTTTGTACTGCCATACATCAGTGTTGGTACCAACACTCCTGCATGCACAGCCAGTCTGGCCCTTTGAGACACCGTCTGACTATTCATTACTTTCAGATGGTCCATCTTTTGTAAATTCAGACCAAGCATACAAATCTTTTACATCTTCCATTTGTACCCCATTCTATCAAAATATTGCAATTCATCATAAATTCATCTCTTGCAAAAAAAGAAATGTTAGACGCATATTAGTCATATCCTTTTTGAACGATTAACATCAAATTGAAGAGTAAAAATCATTCCTATAACTTCACAACGTTTAATGTTGTGCGTGGAGGAGTGTTGATGCCAACACTTATGTATGGTAGTGAAAGTTGGATATGGCAGAAGAAGCATAAAATTAAAATAAATGCGATAGAGATGAGAGCGTTAAGAAGTATATGTGGAGTGAACATTGGAGAACGTTGTGGTATAAAAGAAGACGTTTTAACTAAAATTGAGAAAGGTATGCATAGATGGTTTAGGCACGAAGAGAGAATGATTGAAAAGAGACTGATAAAAAGGATTTATGAAACAAGAATGAATGGGAAAGTTGGAAGGGGAAGACCAAGGCGAACGTTTCTGAACCAAATCCAGGACATTTTAAATAAAGGCCAGGTCAAGAGTACTCTAAACCGACGAGTTGTAAGGTTTAATGAAAATGAAAGAAGCGAAAGAGATGTGCAAGGATCATGGTGAGTGGAAGGACGTGGTCACTGCCTATCCCTATGGGAATGTGACGTGATGCTAAGTTTGTATATATGTTTAACATCTGGGATCGGAAACAACGGTGACACCGCTGGTTACAACTATTAAAATAAGATAATCAAGGATATAAGGAATAAGCAACGTTTTATATATATAACAAATCCTTGCAGAGATGAAACATACGAATAAAGATAAATTTATTTACCTTCATAATGCAATCACTTTAGAGCTAAAACTGCGGTGGCCTACTTACGTGAAAGAGTAGCGCAAACACTACTGAAACAGTTCTCTATGTTTTGTTTATAAAATTATATCATTTATTAATATTTACAGTTGTGATATTTTTATAGACATAGTTCAATAATATACAGTGCTATTTTTCGACGTATTTCTTCTAGGAGGTAATAGATATGGATTTTTTTTAAATAAGTGAATTGCTGTTTCATGTACGATTGTTGCAATGATTTATAAAAAAACTATTAAACATTAGTCTAGATTAAAACAACAAATATCGGTCCAAATTAAAAAATGCGAGATGATATTATTAATTTTTTTTTTTAATGAATTTCCACTAAATTCCTTTAAAAAACTTTATAGAACTTAGCCTACAGATTATTTTAGCTCTTTAAAAATGCATGAAAACCACGAACTTATTTCCAAGAAACTATAAAAAAAAAGTAAAGAAGAAGGCGGAAATTTGCTTTCACGCTTAAAGTAGTTCTTTATATAAAACGAAAAAATTTTAAGTAACATGTGTCTTCTTAGCCTTAATGTTAGTATTTTATATTTATTTTTCGTCTCACCTTCAAACTATGCATCTCCATCTCCAAACTCTTCAACTCTATCTCCAAACTCCCTATTAATTTCCAAACTCTCTTTATCTATCTACGAAATTTCTATCTCCATCTACAAACTCTTCGTCTCCATCTCCAAATTCCTCATTTCCATCTACAAACTCTCCATCTCCACCTTCAAACTCTTCATCTCCATCAACAAACTCTCCATTTTCATCTCCAAACTCTCCATCACTAAACTCCTTATCTCCGTCTACAAACTCTCCATTTCCATTTTCATCTCGAGCTCAAAATTCCTCATCTCCATCTCCAAACTCTCTACTGTTTTCCATCTCCAAACTCTTCATCTCCATCTACGAGCTCTTTATCTCCATCTCTAAACTCCTCATCTCCATCTCCAAACTCTCTACTCTTATCCATCTCCAAACTCTTCATCTCCATCTACAAACTCTCCATTTCCATTTTCATCTCCAAGCTCTTCATCTTGAGCTCAAAGCTCCTCATCTCCAACTATAAACTGTCCACCTCCATCTCCAATGCAATAATTTGTTATTCGCGTGCAATAAAAATTTATTGCAATTTTACTGTCATTAAGTGTGTGATGTAAATAGTAAACAATATGTACAGCATTTTATCCTATGACATTTTACTTTGCGCTGTTACTATTGATGCAATATTTGTACTTTAGGAATCGGGTGTTTGTGGAATATATAATATGGGTCCAAAAGAGTAGCTTAGAGGAACAATTTGAGCAGTGAAAATGACGGTTCGCTGTATAAACATATACCAAAACTTGTTCTTGAATGAAAATTATTACATTGGTAATAAAAAAATCGTAATTCCACTTTATATGAGTGCACTAAAATATAAAATTGTCATGAACGTCAATGAGCTACATTAAATTATCAATTATTTTAATGCTAAATGTATTCCTTCTATTCCATTCTATAATAAACTTCCAGAAGACGATGTACAGATGTCATTTAATAAAAACAAAAGTTTCATTAAAAGAAAATTGGAAAATTATCGTAAGATTATTTAAACAATGAAAAAACGTGAAGGTGATGATGCTCTGACTGAAATCAAATATAATTGAAATGATATTGTAATACTGATGATAAAAAAAGATACTTGAATGTGTTTGTTATGAGTTCTTCTCAGAATAGGACGAACAAATCCCCATGCTTTAAATGTTAAGTCGTTCTTTAATTTGAGAAAATTATTGTATTTGACGAATTGAAAAATGCTGTCATAGTTATGTTTGATAGAAGATATTTTGATTTGATTTTATCATTCATAAATGTGCCTGTACAAAGTTTCATAACAATTGCTGTTTTTTGTATCATTAATATACATTTACGATAATATAACCGTCTATATTTCAGGTTTATCATCACTCGTACGCCATATTCAATGTGTTAAACGCAGCTTGGAATTGAGCCAGGCGCCCCATTAACCCTCTTCACAGAGATTTTTTTCGCAAATATTATAAAATTACGTAGAAACGAGACATTATTGTGTTTTATTTGTTAAGCAAATTCTTTAGTCCATTGTCATTAAATAGGTAAATTGGTTACTTGTCGCCAACTCCGAAAGAGGAACATGCATATTGGACGTGACTTTTGTCATATCCATGTTCGTTTTTAGTACTACCTATTGAGAAACTCTGCTGAGGTAATCCAGCATTGCATTAAGATCTTCTAGTCTGTCATAACGACCATATCATTGGCAAAACGTAGATGAGCAATTTACTCGATAAAGCTGATATTTTATACTATTTTACCTGACTTCGAAAACAATGCACAATTTTCCTCAAAAACTCTACCACAGGTTCGGAAAGTATTAACTTATTGAGAAGAATCAGACAAGAAACTCAATAGTTACTATTTTCTATTCATGTCATTACTAACATAGTATTACAATTGCCTCATCAACATCCCTTTAGATTAAATATAAAACACAATTATCACTACGACACATTAATAAGACAAGGTTTTTAAATTAGAGAAATAAACTTTATATCGCAGAGCAGCCAAATTTACTAAAACAATTTACTAAAAACATAATAACTGGTAGCTAACGTTGATTAAAACTAAGAACTGAACTGAGACTGAAACTGACAACTAAGACTGACTTCTACTTTTATATCTTTTCACAACTTAGGTAATTGAGTTTAAATACCGATGACAGTGTTTGCCGCCAAATACATTTGTTAATTATCTTATTTATTAAGAAGCTACCATTCCAAGTTAGTTTTTAATAGTTATACTGTATATAATTTATCTCTTATCATTTATGAAACTCTACAACGATTCTGTAGCAAATTCAGTAGCAAAAACATTAATTATAATGTTTAGATATCCGCCAATGGGAAGGCCTTGGTTTCTAAGAATACGATTTAGTCAAATGGCGAACCGTACCCTTTATTTGAAATATATCACGGCCATTGACGGAAATCTCATTTAACATTGCACAGACACCTTTATAATACTTAAATGACAATCTTATTTTAAAATATGATCGGAACAACACTGATACTTCCGTAAAAGTCAATATAAATCGCAAAATAAGTTGGTGAACGCATAACTCAACAACGCCTGGACCAATTTTACCAATTCTTTTTTTTAAATGTTCACTGAAGTCCAAGGATGGATATTACGGCGAGAAAAGTTTGAATAATTGCAGGGGAAATCCCCGAAAAACAGCCCCTTTCTGTTTTCTAACTAAAATGTAGTGTCAATTTGACCTTTATTGTTATTCAATAAAGGTCATAATAAACTACAAGTAATCACTGTTGTCTAAGCAATGTAGGTATATTCGTATATTCAAAGAGTTAATTTGCTCGTTATTACCGCTGTACAAAGTTCAAAATCAATTGAATAGTCACAAAATGTAAGAGCTATAAATATTTAGTACTACTAAAATTCCAAATCTTTATGACAGAAAGGAGTCTGTCGGGTCTACTACATAAATGAACTTAAGAGTGATAGGTGAGGTTAGATTTTGTCAGTCACTTTGATTGATTTGATTTGATGAGACTAGTAATTGTAACTATAAATAACAATAGCAAAGACTTAACTGCCCAAAACAAAAGTCTATTTGGTTCAACATATGTATTTACAATTCTCTTTACTATACATTCGTCTTTTGTATGTTTTTCTATTATCCAATATTTCTCTGTGTGCTCTTTCACCTTACTATATCTTTTCCTGTTACATTTCAAATCTCAATTTTTATATAATTATTCGACAATATTTTAAACCTCAACCGTTTAAATAACAACTGTTTTATTTAACGTCAACAATTTACCATTTCCATAATAATTACATTCATAATAGATAGAGTAGATAGAGTTAAATTGGAAGCGGACTTACCTTATGGGCTAGTTTACCTGTTATAGTTTCTACACAGCAAAGAAACTCATTCTTTACCTTTGGTGGCAGGTCTTTGTTGATAGCTAGCCACGACCGAAGCCTCCTATCAGTCCAGACTCTGCCTCTGCAAACTAAAAACTGCGATTACCTGATTTTGTGCATTAAAAATATGCTTGTTATTATTAAGTATTTAGAGATAAAAAAGCAAAGTAATTTACTATGCATAGATAATATTTTATTTATAAACAATAAATAGTCATTTATGTTTAAATAAAGCAATTCAAAATGTTAAAATCTCTGTAGATAATCGAGTTTCATTTCACCCGATTCTAAAACTGTATTGTAGCTGACATTTTGTTTATGCTATCGTAAAACCTAAGCGACTTGATTTAGCTTTTATTGTATGTTTAAAATGTATTTATTAGGTTTCTATTTTATATGTTACTCGAAAATGTATATTGTTTCAAAGGCAGCACAATAATTGCGTATTGCACAAACTAAAAATACAAGGCATGAGTGGATTAAAACTGAGTGACAGAGTAAGAAATAGTGTGATAAGAGAACGTTGTGGTATAAAAGAAGACGTAGTGACTAAAATTTAGAAAGGTATGCTTAGATGGTTTGGGCATGTAGAGAGACTGAATGAAAGGAGACTGAGAAAAAGGATTTATGAGTCGAGAATGAATGGGAAAGTTGGAAGGGGAAGATCAAGGCGAACGTTCCTGGACCAAAATCCAGAACATTTTAAATAAGGGCCAGTTCAAGATTACTCTAAACCGACGTACTTGTATGAAAGGTTTAATGAGAATTAAAGAAGCGAAGGAGATATGCAAGGATCGTGGCAAGTGGAATGTCATGGTCTCTGCCTACCCCTATGGGAATGAGGCGTGATGCTATGTATATATGTACAAATACAAAAAAAAAGAATAAATAGTTAATAAAACGGTAAGTGCTTGATCACAGCTGATGGTGAGTAATAAGCCCTTTTTCAGAAAAGAAAATCATTCCCCTACTTTCCATTTCCGTTGATTATTAAGGCATATATCTAAGTTTGAATTTTTTTATATTAAATATAAACCACTTTATATCTTTAATAAAACGGCTATTATATCCAACTGTGGCAGCAGACGCTCGAATTACCAACTCAAGGTAAAGCAGTTAATCCTGAAAATCTTGGTAAAGATTAAAAAAATTGGTCCCATTTCCTTAATTTGTGCGAGTAAAATTTAAAGTTATTTCAAAATTTTTGAAGCGAAGTTCAACGATTGCCCGTGTAAACTACTAGTGACATGATACGATAGTTCTGTCTCAACTTGGGCAATCAGAAATATAACTTTCTTTTTAAGTCATAATGTGTTATCTATTCCGCTTTTCGGTAACTGTCGTAACAAAACATGCGTAGATATGCCACCAGACAATAGAAAAGCATAAAATAAATCAGTTACAAAGTCACCGTTGCTAACGCTGCGTGCGTCGCGTCGAAGGTCGTTAATTTTTTTGTGGTATTTTGTAAACTATGAGTGTTTATTAATGACTATTTGTGTTTTTCATTATAAAAGTGGTGTGAATAACAATGAAAATCCCGAGGTAAGTAAGGGTAACCACGTCCTTCCACTTGTCACGATCCTTGAATATCTGCTTCGCATCTTTCACTCTCATTAAACCTTTTATACAAGTTCATCGGTTTAGAGTACTTTTGACATGGCCCTTATTTAAAATATCTTGGATTTGGTCCAAGAACGTTCGCCTTGGTCTTCCCCTTCCAACTTTTCCATTCACTCTCGACTCATAAATCCTTTTTCTCAGTCTCCTTTCATTCATTCTCTCCACATGCTCTAACCATCTAAGCATACCTTGTTCAATTTTAGTCACTACATCTTCTTTTATACTACAGCGGTCTTTTATTTTACTACTTCTTACCTTGTCACTCAGTTTCAATCCACTCATAATTCTCAACGGTCTCATCTCTACCGCATTTATTTCACTTTTATGCTTCTTCTGCCATACCCAACTTTCACTACCATACATAAGTGTTAGCACCAACACTCCTGCATGCACAGCCTGTCTAGCCCTTTGAGACACGTTTGAGGCTACTCATAAAGGCGCGCAGAGCACCATTTGCTATTTCCCCTGCATTCATTCTCCTTTCAATATCACTTTCAACATGTTCCTTCTTTTGTAAATTTAGATCCCAAGTATACAAATTCTTTCACCTCTTCCACTTGTTCCCCATCTATCAAAATATTGCCATTCATCATAGATTCATCTCGTTCAAAAAGCATAACTTTCGTTTTGTTTACATTCACTTTCATTCCTTTCCCTTTCAAAGCTTCATTCATAATATTTACCATCTCCTGTAGCTCATTAGCGGATGACGCAAGTATTACTTGATCATCAGCGTAGAGTAAACATTTGACGAGTAATTCATTCATTCTTAACCCATACATACTTTCTTTTAAATCTGTCAAACATTTATCCATGAATAGTTTGAACAGCCATGGTGATGCAACACATCCCTGTCGAACACCTCTTTCGACACAAGCACTAGAACCGTCATAGAGAGATTTCAATGCCTGAATCAGACAACCGCTCACCCCATATGTAGATAACGTTGACCTCAGCTCATTCGTCATCACTCGATAAATATAAGAGTGTAAAAATACCCCGAAAGCTTTTAAAGTCGCCAAAGAACCCTAAAAAAACTTTTTTCAACTCATTTTGTATTTTATTGACGGGTGAGGAGGGAAGTAGTTACGAATTTCAATGGAAATACGTAAATTTGAATACTTAATTGAATCGAATTTTTTACGAAATCATGGTAAAGAAATTCCTTATTACAAAATGAAATGTTGAATTTCATTAATAATCTCTGTTTTGTAAGTATAAAATATCTTTAATGTAGACATTAAAGGCTTAATCTATTAGTAATGTTATTACATTAATACAATTTATATATAAGGTTTCTATAATTTTTCATTGAACCTAATGCTATTAAATTCAACCTACTTATATGGCCTAGTTCTAATATTTGATGCTTATGTAACTTTGCCACTCTATACCACGGCTTTTTAAATCTCTGATATCTTCGAACATATTCATTTTAATAGCATACTATTAAAGGCAGTTTTAATCTACATTAAATATGCAACGTATGTAATGTATTTTATTGGATTATGGATAATGCTGTATTGTATAAAATTGCTTTGTAAATGACACACATTTCTTGTAATATGTAAAAGTTAATAATGGTTGCTGTGGGTTGTTCTTTAGATATAAATCTATACTATCACAGATTTTCAATCGATCTTTATAAAATATACAATTCTGTAATACTTAAATTTGATCTATCTCGTAAGGTTTAGCCAACATTTACAATAAAAGGGCACAAAAAATGTTTGTTTCAACATCACATTACTAATCTTTAAAAATCTCGGCGTTTCTGTATAATACCTATGTATTAAACATATAAACCTTCCTCTTAAATCACTCTACCTCTTGCTGGAAACTGCATTAAAATCCGTTGAGTAGTTTAAAAGAGCTAAGTTAACAAACAGCGGATTATTTGTATTAGCACCGGCTTCGCGATTGTCTTTTTCTTTGGCATAGGCCTCCTCAAGTATTCTCCACAACGATCTATCCCTTACTAAGCTTATCCAGCATTGTCCTGCTACTACTATTATTATGCTCCAGTCTTCGATGGCAGCATTCTTTTTTTTGACGCTGGGAAATGAATTTACGCACAGGGTGTGGGAGTCACTGACAAGTCAGAATACCCACAAAAACACAGAGGAAAACCCTCGACATCCTTGGGTAGAGAACCAGAGGTACACACGCGCAATCCATTCTGATTACCCTGGATGTAGCCACCTTATCTCAATCGTTAAGGGAGGAGAAAGAAGGTGGGTATATCTGGGCATCCTGTTACCCTTTGTGATGCCTCCTTTAGCGACAAAACAGACTCGCAGAAGGAGGGAACTGTCCTCCAAACCGTCTCGTTATCAAGCATTGCGCAGACTATGCTCACCAGCGAGAGGTTCCCCCCAATCAGCGATTACATGAGGTATCGTTGAAGTCTCCATGCGGAACACTCTGCCAATGTATAGTGCGCCGAATCTATGGAAGCATCACTCATGGCAGGTAGCCAATTCCTCACAGCCAACAACCTTGTGCTGGTATTTCCCAAAACATCCATGTCCGGTCAACACCTACATCAGTTTGAAGAAATGCGATCCATGCCTTCTGGATAGCCGACGGCATCATCCTTTTTAAACACTCTTAACTAATTCAACAATATCCAGATCCAGAAAGAGGACCTGATGTCCCAATGGATAGACAAGTAGATTATTGGTAACAGTCACACGCTCAAGGGGCAGGCCCCACTAAGATATCTTTGTAAAATAAGTAAGTAGCAGGCACAGGCCTCCTTAATAATAGGAGAGAAGGTTTTTAGGTTATAGACCCATTACGCTGTTACACTCATAGTGGGATGTGACGGCAATCCGACACGACCAGAGAGAGATCAAGCGCATAATCGACAACTTAAAGTACTCTCCGAGGTTTGAAATTCTCAATGTGCCTTTTACTGAAGGAAACCTAGATTATCGTACACCAGTCCTGGGATATAAAAAGCCTTTTTTTATCGCTGGGAAATGCTTTTATACACCTCGCTCCATCGAGAATGTGGTAAATACGCACTCAGAATAGTCGGGAGTGCGGGACTCACTGTCAAGCAGAATACCTACTAAAACCCAACGTTCTTTCGTCATCCCAAAGTGGGACAACAGCGGTTCGCTTGCGCATTCCAATATGGTGTCCTGGATAAAGAAGAATAAGAAGGTTCAAGGCTGTGGGTAGCAGAAGGCTCGCATTGCCACGCCTTCTGCCACCCAGCCTTCTGTGATGGATAGCAGGGGCGTCAGGTCAAAGGGGGCAGGCGCCAACTCCCGCTCCGTCTCACGAGCCTCCTTTGGCGAGAAAACGGTCTAACAAAAAGAGAGTACGGCTTTCCATCTTGCTTTGCTGGCGACCATTAAACTTACTATGCAAGACAATGAGAGGTCCACTCCAATCACTGACACCAGAAGATGCCGCTGAGGGCCTTACGCTGGGTAACCTCCCGGGATATATAAAACCAGTGAACACTAGCCAAGCAGCGTGGTGGTTCAATATTCTAAAAACCCACTCTCTTTTGAGTAAGACGTTAACAGGCTAATACTTACCAACTGTTACGTTTGTCACGTTGTCTAAAACATGATGTATAATTAACACAGATGGAAAAAATTGCAATCTAATGTTTTATTTTCACTCTGTATAAAGGTTGAGGGTTTACTTTAAAACCAATATCATGTGCGAGCTATAGGGGCGTTGGAAAGTCAATTTGGGTCAACCCCGAGAGAGGCTTTACTTTGTGTTGCTTCATTTGTATTCCGGATGGGAAACACGCTGCGAGTCTGTGTTTGAATTACAACATGATAATTACTTACGATTTAAATAACTGGTAATATTTACATTTGGATTTGTTTTTTTAATAAACAATCCGCTGAATTGACTTCTGAGCATTGATTTTTTACGCCATTTGTTACACTTGATTGATTTCTTTTGTCACAATTGCAATTGAATAGCAAATGAAGCTATATTGATTCTCTAGAATTTTTTCCGACATTGTATTATGAATATCATGTATTAAATGAATTGGTAATTTCTTGCAGTTTCCAAGAGGACTAAATAGTTATTTTCTCTACTTTATATGTTTCTCTTAGTTGCTCTATTGGATTTTTAAACTACCAGAGTTTATACTTTTAATACAATTTAAAATGTGATAGATACATAAAACAGACAGATATATAATAAATAAAGAATGAGACAGCCCTACTAGATGCATGCTCGTTGAGTAACATACGTTTGTCAGTCACAGCTGACACATAAGCCGATTTAGCGGGAATTCATTTCTGATTTTTGAGTTATATCGTTTTGAAGATCATCGTAAATAGTAACGAGCTAGTATCTGCTGCAGGTAAGAAGCAAAACGCGTTTAATGTTTTACTTTCGTGAACCAGTATTTTTTTATTAACTCTATAGGGACATAAAACAAAGGAATATATTATAAATATAGAATGAGGCAGCCCTACCAGACGCTTGCTCGTTTTGTAACATACGTTTGTCAATCATGGCTTATATATAGGCCGATTTACTGGGAATACATTTCGGATTTTGAAGTTGTTGTTGTTGAAGGTCACCATAAATAGCAACTAGCAAGTGCCTGCTGTATTTAAGTACAACGCATTTAATTACTTTCATGAACCAGCATTTTTTGATTTAACACAATATTACTTAGTTACATAAAACAGATTGATATATTATAAATAAAGAATGAGGCAGCCCTACCAGACGCATACTCGTTGAGTAACGTACGTTTGCCAGTCACGGCTCACATATAGGCCGATTTACTGGGAATTCTTTTCGGCTTTTGAAGTTATATCGAGTTGTAACAAGTTTCTGGTGCATTTTAGATTTTGTGAACCAACAATTGTAATATACAATACTGTATTTTACCATTCTTTGATTTGACACTATATTACGTTATCACAAACGAATAATATATTTATAGGTAATTTCCGTGGATGTATATTAATAAATCACTTCCTCAGATTAATATTAACCCCATTAGTTTTTGAAGTCCAAATGGCATTTTTAGTGGGGTGTCTGTGTCAGGTGGGTGGGGTCGGCTCGCCTTATTGCGTCTAACCTTTTTATGCTGACTCACAGCCTGACCTAACCTTACTGCCAATAACTTTATCTATACACTAGCTATTTCCCGCGATGTCACTCGTTTAGTTCCCGATCCCATGTAGAGGAAAATTAGGTCATGAAGAGTGCCTACATCAAAAGAGAAGTCACTTGCAATTTAAAAGCTTCGCTGACGCATTATTTTTCGTTTTATCTTCAAATATAGCCTAGCAAATTTCGCTATGCTTTAATCTGATGTTAATTACTCACTATAGTACAAGATTTTATTGAAATATAACTCGAATCATTTATATTGGTTTGCAATATTGATACAAATTATAACTGACCCAGGAAACGCTGCTTTGCCAGTTAATTACTATTATCGTTATTAATATATAGGGATTCGTGATAGAAGGGTGAACATTTAGCTCTATATAGCATTTTTAATTGCACACCATAAATAATAACCAAAACAAAAGTTTATCCAAAAAATTAAAAAAAAAATTTGGTGTGAACCACCCTTAATACTTATGGGTGTTAAAAGTAGTTACATACCTATTTTCATACCTACTGACTATATATATAAAATTTCATCAAAATCGGTCAAGCCGTTTCGGAGGAGAATAAAATTATATTGCATGAGTGTCATTTTATGTTAACAGCATTTTTATTACAATGGGATGTAAAGTTAGCTTTTCGGCCTATGAGAGACAAAAATGCCTCGTTTCCTCCCAGTTAAATACCACATTTACTGATAAACGCACAGATTTTAATAACAAAATTTCTCTAATAAGTTTGCCTGGCAGAAATCGCTACTTAGCGATAAAGCAGCCTTTTGTACCTTATGATTAAGTTATTGTATATATTTCTTGTATTTTTTGTGGTGTATTCCCTCTCTCACTTTTTTATATCAATGAAGATGACCTCGCAGTATAAATAAAAACCCAGCGCAATCATGTTCATCTGTGTGTGAGACACCAGGGGATTTAACTTGCACATTCCACTCAAGCGTCCCGGAGCAAACCGACTGAGGATTCACGGATGCAGCAGATCGGTTAGATATATCCAGGTAACCTAGCAAGCACTCACCAATCGAAATGCTATCTTAGTTTCAGAAAAAACCATAATCACACTAAGGGAGAAAAATATGGCATTTGCACCCGCGAATCTTTCTTCCTATGAGCGTAATATATGAAAGACCATACCTTCATATGATATGAAAAGTTAGATCAGTTTGTCTGTCCGTTTGTATTGATAATCTCTGAAATTGGCTTCACCGATTTTGACGAGACTTCCACTTGCAGTTAACTTTATACATAGTAACTTAGGTACTTTAATTTTAGAAAAAAAAAAGGTTTCAGGGGAATAACTAGTTTAAAATACACTATTAGTATTGCTTACTTTGTGTTTATTCACATACTTGATATTACTATTGTTAGAAATGCAAAACAAATATTGGCAGACGCTAAATTAGACTCGAGGGAGAAAATTATATTAGATAAACTGCAAGTAAAGACAGCGACTACCTTTATTTCAGCTAAAAATATTATAAATCGACTTAAACTTTATAGCACAAAGTCGTTTTTGCAACAAACTATTTTGTGAATGTGTGAAAACGTTTCAAAACAACGTTGCGAAACATTTTCATTGTATTAATTTCATATGATAATATAATAGCACAGTTCACTAACCTTTAAAATAAATATACACTTAAATAGGGTAGCAATTTTTCCATAAATTTGATCCAACCCAAGGTTACGAGACAAATGACTCCAGTATATAATTTCCCTGAACGAAAGTAGTGAGTGGTCTAAAACCATCACTCTATTGTCCTGTAGCAATAAAGGTCACTCTTTTCAGAGCTTATTGTACATCTTTTTATAGAAGTAGCTTCTGGATCGACTACATTCGAAAGCAGTATAATGCCCTTCGTGTGCAGTATAATAATGCTTTCAGGATTCTGATGGGGCTGCCTCGCTTCTACAGCCCTTCAGATATGTTCGCTGGGGCGGATGTAGACTGTTTCTATACAACCAAACAATACGCCTCCCTGGTGTTTAGGGTTCGGGGCAGCACTAACAGCATTCTGAAAGCATTTGCTGGCAGACTTGATTGCCAGTACTTGAACCATTGCTGTATGGTCCAAGTACGGGCAAATCAAGGCTGTCACTAGTTAGGAAAATTACTTTTAAGTTAGAGTAAGGCAGGCAACATTAAAAGGCAATTTCAAATCAATTGCTAGAAGTTTTGAAGATCTGATGAGTGAGTGGTCTAAAACCATCTCCGTGGTCTAAAACCATCGCCCTCTTTCGCATATAACTACCTTAAACCGGGCATATTTAAAAGGCAATTTCAAATCAATTGCTTGTAATTTTGAAAATTTGATGAGTGAGTGGTCTAAAACCATCTCCGTGGTCTAAAATAATGTCCATATTATTGCCTTTCTAATATAGCTACCCTAAACCGGGCACATTTAAAAGGCAATTTCAAATCAATTGCTTGTAATTTTGAAGATCTGATGAGTAAGTGGTCTAAAACCATCTTCGTGGTCTAAAATAATGTCCATATTGTTGCCTTTCTAATATAGCTACCCTAAACCGGGCATATTTAAAAGGCAATTTCAAATCAATTGCTTGTAATTTTGAAGATCTGATGAGTAAGTGGTCTAAAACCATCTTCGTGGTCTAAAATAATGTCCATATTGTTGCCTTTCTAATATAGCTACCCTAAACCGGGCATATTTAAAAGGCAATTTCAAATCAATTGCTTGTAATTTTGAAGATCTGATGAGTAAGTGGTCTAAAACCATCTTCGTGGTCTAAAATAATGTCCATATTGTTGCCTTTCTAATATAGCTACCCTAAACCGGGCATATTTAAAAGGCAATTTCAAATCAATTGCTTGTAATTTTGAAGATCTGATGAGTAAGTGGTCTAAAACCATCTTCGTGGTCTAAAATAATGTCCATATTGTTGCCTTTCTAATATAGCTACCCTAAACCGGGCATATTTAAAAGGCAATTTCAAATCAATTGCTTGTAATTTTGAAGATCTGATGAGTAAGTGGTCTAAAACCATCTTCGTGGTCTAAAATAATGTCCATATTGTTGCCTTTCTAATATAGCTACCCTAAACCGGGCATATTTAAAAGGCAATTTCAAATCAATTGCTTGTAATTTTGAAGATCTGATGAGTAAGTGGTCTAAAACCATCTTCGTGGTCTAAAATAATGTCCATATTGTTGCCTTTCTAATATAGCTACCCTAAACCGGGCATATTTAAAAGGCAATTTCAAATCAATTGCTTGTAATTTTGAAGATCTGATGAGTAAGTGGTCTAAAACCATCTTCGTGGTCTAAAATAATGTCCATATTGTTGCCTTTCTAATATAGCTACCCTAAACCGGGCATATTTAAAAGGCAATTTCAAATCAATTGCTTGTAATTTTGAAGATCTGATGAGTAAGTGGTCTAAAACCATCTTCGTGGTCTAAAATAATGTCCATATTGTTGCCTTTCTAATATAGCTACCCTAAACCGGGCATATTTAAAAGGCAATTTCAAATCAATTGCTTGTAATTTTGAAGATCTGATGAGTAAGTGGTCTAAAACCATCTTCGTGGTCTAAAATAATGTCCATATTGTTGCCTTTCTAATATAGCTACCCTAAACCGGGCATATTTAAAAGGCAATTTCAAATCAATTGCTTGTAATTTTGAAGATCTGATGAGTAAGTGGTCTAAAACCATCTTCGTGGTCTAAAATAATGTCCATATTGTTGCCTTTCTAATATAGCTACCCTAAACCGGGCATATTTAAAAGGCAATTTCAAATCAATTGCTTGTAATTTTGAAGATCTGATGAGTAAGTGGTCTAAAACCATCTTCGTGGTCTAAAATAATGTCCATATTGTTGCCTTTCTAATATAGCTACCCTAAACCGGGCATATTTAAAAGGCAATTTCAAATCAATTGCTTGTAATTTTGAAGATCTGATGAGTAAGTGGTCTAAAACCATCTTCGTGGTCTAAAATAATGTCCATATTGTTGCCTTTCTAATATAGCTACCCTAAACCGGGCATATTTAAAAGGCAATTTCAAATCAATTGCTTGTAATTTTGAAGATCTGATGAGTAAGTGGTCTAAAACCATCTTCGTGGTCTAAAATAATGTCCATAATGTTCCCTTTTTAATATACCCTAAACCAGGTTCATTAAAAAATCAACTGCAATGATTTAAAAGTTTATGACGGATGTAGGTAAAAAGGGTTATGTTTTCTACATGTAATTCTTATGATAATGATTCCATATATGAAGATCTGTTGTTATTCAGCTATCCTTAAAAGGTAAATGCTTGCTACCACATATTTTTTTATAGATCTGTAAAAGAGAAACTAATCCACATTGTTTTGGTATCTCTCTAAGGGGTTAGGAAGCTTTTTCGATGAAAGCTCCCAGGGAACTCCGACATTTCCATATGAATGAATTATTTGCATAAACCTTCCTCAAGTATCACTCTATCCAATGGTGAAATCCGGATGAATATCCATTAGTTAGTGATCAGACGTTTTATAATATATAAGTATTGAGCACTGTATCGATTTTTGACATTTGTTATTGCTATATGAGACAAAAAGATAGGTTCGGATTCTATTGCAATTTCAATTCTTTCTAATATGTCTAAAGGTCTGGATTACTGATTCAATACGGTCGTGGGTAGTTGCTACTCAACCAGCAATGTGAAAATCCTATGTTATTAGCATTTCTCTGTACGCATTTTGGGCTAAAGCCAGCATTGAACTTACAACTTTGTCATTCGCAGCCTTAATGTTTGCCATATAACCTAAATAAGCCAGGATTCTTGCCAACTCCTGTTTTTACATTTATATTACATGATGCTAACGCTACCCATTTAGTTAACTTTGAAACTATTTCTTACCCAAATATAGTAAAACCTGGATTAATGGGATCTTTGTTTTTGTTCCCAATAGAGGCTTTACCAGGTCCGCAAATAGGCAGGTTAATATAACTTGTCTTATTATTATATTGTATTGTCTTATTTATGGAGAGTCCCACTATGAGAGATCGAAGTAAAAACAAATAACTTATCTAGACTTGAATAAATTAAAAATTTAAATTTATTGGGGCTGTTAAGGTACAAAGTTGCAATAGTATAGGTGAATATCGAAAGAAACCTAAGAAATAAATTCCTGGAAATAGGTGTTGCTGCGAGGATCCTAACTGCATTTTTTGTCATCGTTGTTCGGAGGAGACCTTTCTCTATTATTGGCGCATATTTGGCGCAACGCTCACTGGCGAAAGGAAGTGAAGGATAGTGGCCTTCTTCTGCGAAACTGTTATTTCGCTGAGTCAGGACGCTATAGACGCACCTCTTCATCAACGCAGGAGGTAGAACGCGTATACTTGCGTTTCTCCTGCTTCCTTCCTAAGTTTCCCAGCGAGAGTCTTTCAGAGTACCAATTTAGATTGCGTCTACCCATCCTGTGGTGCTAGTAAGTGAGTATTCTAGCTTATTACCAGCGACTCCCACTAAAGTAGAAGTCCTAAGTTTAATAGTAGACAGAGAGAAATCAGAAAATTCTACTTAAAATATTCCCTATGTCTGGACTACTTGTTTTAAAAGTCTCTTCATAGTTGTTCCAGCCGTTTCGTACATTGACTACAACGAATTTTTCTACATTCTGGGCTGTTGCAAGAACCAGAGGCGGGATGCCTGATAATGATGAGGCTCGGAGCAGGAGGATCTTTTTGGATATTGGCTACATAGAACGATAGAAGGAGGATCTCGGATCCCCAGTTGTAGGTGTAGCCATTGTGGGGGCGACCCATACCCACCTGGTGAATTAGCTATCCAAAATCCAAGGATGGCTCTCCTACAGAGTGGTGCATATGTTGACTGGAAACGGTTGTTTAGTTGAATACCAACAGATTGTTGGCTGTGTGGAATCGGCGGCCATGGGTGTGGTGCTTCGAAAGATTTGGAGCACCACACATTGATGGAGTGTTCCAAATTGATGTGAACCTCTCGTTGGTGATCATAGTTGGCGCAATGCTTGCTATCGAGACGGGCTGGCCTCCTCCTGCGAATCTGTTATGTTGCTGAAGGAGGATGCGGGGAGGATGACACAGAATTCCTTCTACTTTCCCTCTCCTCAACGGAAGAGGTGGAGTAACAAAATGCGTAGATGTGCATCTTCTTCCCCTTCCATGAACGAATGAGATGAGACGGCTACATCCAGTAACCAGAGTAAATTACGCCTACGTACCTCTGGTTGTCCATCCAAGGATGTCGAGGGTTTCCCGCTGGGTTTTATTGGATATTCCGACTTGACACTGTACATTTACATCCTACCCCGTACATTTAGTAAAAATGTGTATGTGTGTATGCTTCTTATATAAAACATTCTTATATCAGCTTGTCCAAACCTTATAGTGATGACTCTGAGGTTCGAGCCTTCTTTCGTAAAACAAGGATGCCAATGTCTAATAATGGTAAAGGATGTCGGTGGTCCGTGATAAAACCGTCCTCTTTTATATACTTAACAATACAAGAAGAGCTGTGTAATCCTAACAATTTATCTTTTACCCAAAACTGCTGGCCTAACGGATTGACACTTGACGTATATAAATAGGTCAGATTTACAAGTCACAACGAATAAAGCTGGTATTTTATGGCAACTATTTTAGCTTACAGGAAACTATTTTATACGAAGCATTCTTTCCTTTCTAATCGTACTACCAACTACTCGCTATATATAAAACTTCTGTACGTGTGTATGTCACTGAACTGGATATTCAGGAACAAATGAATTTACTGCTTTCGTAGATTACTCTGGAGTAGAAATCGTACATACTACATTATTTCAAGAACCATAATTGTTTTTTTTTGCACATTTCTTAGACTGGTGGACAGATTTCAAGGAGAATGTCCCTAGTACGCAATGGGAATGGGAAATCCAAAAGAGTAACGTAACTTTTTGTAACACTGAGGCACAGTGACATGTATGTTATCTCTAAGGCTGCCCCTGTTGACAAGGTACGATAGTTCTGTCTCAACTCGGGCAATCAAAAATATAAGCATCTCTTTCTTTTTAAGTCATTATGTGTATTATAAATTTCGCTTCTCGGTAACTTTCGTAACAAAATATGCGTAGAGATAACATGAGACAATGGAAAACACAAAAATATATCAGTTACAAAGTGACCGTTACTAACAGTTCGTATGTCGCGTCGATGGTCGTTAAGTTTTTTGTGGTATTTTATAAACTGTAAGTGTTTATTAGTGATTATTTATGTTTTTGATTATGTAAGTAATGTTGAGGTAAGTTTTAACTTTTAAGATATGAGCCTATAAATACAAGTCGGGTTTTTTTCACTATCTTAAAGTTTCGCGCAACATAAACAAAAGATAACATTATATAGTTTAACTATTAAAAATCATAATATTTGGTAGTCTTTCATGAACATTTAAGTCCCAAGAGCCACCTTAGCGTCATTCGACCCGCGGGGCAACCGACGCAAGAACTTCGGTGAGGGGCGACGGTTATTTCCGTTAAAAACCGCGGGCCAATAAAACGCGGCCGGGTAATTTAACGGTTATGACTAATAATCATTATATGTATAATATTTATGAAGGTGTGTATGACACTGAACTCCTCCAAAACTCCTGAACCGATTCTTATGTCCTCTACGGGATCATGATTCCGCCAGAAATAGATGGTATATGTATATCTTGTTAATATGTTTTAATGGTTAAGGAAATACTTCTTTTATTAATACAGTCAAGTTATATAGACTTGTAGTGAATGACATTTGATGTTAACAAAGGTTTTTACTAATTAATAACAATTATTTTTCGTCAGTGTTATTGAAAGCTCTCGTAGAAGCTTTATAAACTTTCTTTCTATATAATAAAATTGGAAGTTCACTCTAGACGGAATGGGAATTGATTTAGATTTATTTTTTATATCACTTATTTCTCATCTAATACTATTAATAATTTATTTTATCAAATGATTCAGGAAGTACGTTATTATACGTTTATATAACTGCTGTCTTTAAGGAAGGTAGAATTAATTTACTTGCTATTAAGAAGGTTATAATGAGTCAATGATTATTTGTCAATAATGTTATAGGAAATATACTTATTGTGGTATCTACACAGCATCGTACTGCAACACATCTGTTTGGCTATTTGATAGAAAGTGAAAAAAAAAGCTCATTTATAACAACATCACGCCTCATTCGCATAGGGGAAGGCAGAGACAACGTCCTTCCACTTGCCACGATCCTTGCATATCTCCTCCTCTTCTTTCATTCTCATTAAACCTTTCATACAAATTCGTCGGTTTGTACTACTCTTGACTTGGCCCTTATTTAAAATGTCCTGGATTTGATCCAGTCTGGCCCTTTGAGACACCTTCTGGCTATTTATAAAGGCGCGCCGGGCACCATTTACCATATTCCCTGCATTCACTCTCCTTTCAATACCACTTTCACATGTTCCATCTTTTGTAAATTTAGATCCCAAGTATACAAATTCTTTCACCTCTTCCACTTGTTCCCCATCTATCAAGATATTGCCATTCATCATAGATTCATCTCTTTCAAAAAGCATAACTTTCTATTTGTTTACATTAACTTTCATTCTTTTCTCTTTCAAAGCCTTATTCATAATATTTACCATCTCCTTTAGCTCATTAGCGGATGACGCAAGTATTACTTGATCATCAAAGATTATTTGTAGTGTATAATAATCTGTCTCAAGACTACAGAAAAAGCTCATATTTAAGCTCTAGATTTTCATAAATCTAGTGCTGTAATGAGATATATTTCTCGCAATAAAAAAGCTCTGTCAAAAAAGCCTTTTTCCTCACATACGTCCTAAAAGGCTCTAAAAAAGCCACTGCGAGGATTGTAGACCTTAATAGGATTTCGGTTAAACTAGACTTCGCTGAATCTTTAAAAACGTTTTACCTTTTTATATTGTTTTTGTTACTACAATTCTTGTTTTTAAGATTTATGTACTCGTTTAAAGTTTCACCCAATCAGAGTAAATTCCGATCCCTTTCAGATTATTAAAACTAATGAATATCCTTGCTTTTGCGCTGGGAAATGTATTTACGCACCCCTGCTGAAAGTCATACTTTCATCCAGAAGTGTGGGACTCGCTGAAGAACAGAATACCCACTAAAACCCAGCGGGACCCTCACAGAAGAAACACCATCCGCCAACCACTTTCACTGCCGACTATGCTCATCAGCGAGAGATTAGCGCCAACGAGAGACATCAGAGGGTGCCGTTTAGGCCCCCAAGCCGGGCATTCTGCCACAGTATGATGAGATGTGTCCATGAGGGCTCCACACTCATAACAGGCGGGCGAGTCCTCACGCCCAACAATCTGGTGCAAGTACTTACCAAAGCATGCGTGCCCAGTCAGTACCTGCACCAAACTAAACGAGAGGAATCCGTGCTTCCTACATAACCACTGCTCGAAGTGGGGTAGGATTGCTTCCATCGTAACAATACCCGCAAATGGCGACCCAAGATCCTCTTTCCATTGCTGTATCAAATTCCTGTCAGCTATAGCCCTAAAGTAATGAATATCCTAACATCCTTTACGTAGAATGTCCGACATTAGTCACTTTAAAAATACTTGCCTACAGAATTCTGTAAAATGTCTGAATGTAAACCTTATTTAAACATATTTAAAAAAAAACACTTTTTAGAATGAGTGCCGGTCTGTTTATATGCTCCAGCTAATCCCTGAAATAACAGAACTTATTTTAATGGAAACTAAACTCAACGATAGTTAAATTAATAGTAAATAATATAAGTAACCTTTTCTCCAAAACTGAATCAGAACTGCAGCAATTTTGACAAATAAAAAAGTCAATCAGAAGTGAAACTTCTTTGGTAAACTAATTTTTAAGTCTCTTTCATATTAAAACAAATGTAAAACTTAAGCTTCCCGAGACTTAGAGGGAAGGAGAAAAGAAGATATGTTAGGAATTTAATTGACATTAAAATATTAAATGTGTCGAAAATCAATAGGTACAAATAATTTATTGAAATCTCAAATGACGAATTGTAAATAAAATGCCACGTGTTTTTTGTCAATATTAGAATATAGAAAAGAGTTTTTATGATATACTTTTATTTTATATTTTATGAAAAATAGCACATTAAAATTATCTAACCTTCAAACGCCTGCCTCATTGGTCTAGTGGTTAGCATGTTCGACTACAGACATGAGATCCTGAGTTCGAGTCCCCGGTCGGGCCAATTCAAAAATCAATATTGAGTTTTCTATTTAAGATTTTCTCAATATTTGCCCGAAGTTAGGAAGTTGGCGGTGTGATCCACCCCCGTGCCTCGGAGAGTACGTTAAGCAGTCGGTCCTGCGCCTGATCTCTCTCCGGTCGTGACTATGAGAGTGAAGGAATAGAGAGTCCACACTTGTGTACTATGCCAACCAATTCGCAGTGGAGCAGCGTGGTGGGTCTATGCTTTAAAAACCCTCGCTCCTTGGAGTGAGGAGGCCTGTGCCCAGTAGTGGGACGCTGATGGGCTGCTACTTACTTTTTTTACTTAACCTTCAAACGAATTAGCATAAAAAACGCTGCACATCTTCGTGACGCTAATCACGCGTAAACATTTTTATCCTCATGCGCCTAAAGAAGTTTTACTTCAAAAATTATATAAAAACATAAGTTACTTCATAAATCAAAATTAAAAAAAAGCATAGTGTGTTATTTATATCAGGTTAAACCACAGTCTGTCCTATTGGTCTAGTGGTTAGCATGTTCGACTACACACATGAGGTCCTGTGTTCAAATCCCGGGTCGGGCCATTTAGAAATAGACTTTTCTATTAAGATTTTCTCGATATTTGCCCGAAGTTGGGAAAAATTTGGCGGTGATCCACCCCGTGCCTCGCAGAGCACGAGCTCGTGGTACGTCCGTAACCAAGACCTACATGGGAACTTGGAACTCCCCAAGATTAGACGATATTTGAAAACGCTCTCTGAAAATTATTTGGAGATAGCCATTAAACATAGTAACCCACTAGTGGTTAACGCTTCCTCATACACGGCCTATCTCAGCATTCCGCCTAGGAAGAGACAGCCCAAATAGGTCCTTTACAACTCGACTACGAGAGACAACCTCCTTTATCAGGTAGGGCCCGACACCTATACAAACGTTTCCAAACGTCACCCGGACGTGGATTCAACTCAGGCACCCGGGGGCGTAACGTCGCTCCAAGCCGAGGCTCGGTCTCGTAGGAGACGCCCTTGGAGCGCCGTTTCCCTTGAGAGCTCGCACTCCAAAAGTGGCGGTCTCCTTAAGAGCCGTCCATTCCTCCGGTTACGCTGTAAAAGCCAGTACGGCAAAACAGCTGAATACACTCCGAAAAAAAAAAGGAGAGCACGTTAAGCCGTCGGTCCTGCGCCTGATTTTTTTCCTGTCGTATCCAATTGTCGTCACATTGGACTACGAGAGTGAAGGAATACAGAGTACACTTGTGTACTATGCCTGCCAATCCGCAGTGGGTCGATGCTCTGAAAACACTATCTAAGGAGGCCTGTGCCCAGCACACGTTAATGGCCTGCTACTTTACTTTAGGACACAGTATAGCTAATAAAATATAAACATAGGGTAAAGTAAACTGCAAACTGCAATGCTACAGTACCCCAACACGTTGAACCTGTAATAAATTGCACACAGGGTGTTAGGAACACAAACGGTATTCTCGAACACTACTTGTATTCCTTAAATTTATGAATGGAAAGAACATGTTTGAAGATGTACATCTTAAATATTATCCACTCTATATTTATACTGGTTTTTATGATTCATTACATGACTCGGCTGGGCAGCGTTGGGGAAACTACGCCAGATATTTTCGCCCAATATCCCTCAGTGCCTGAAGACCAAAGTCTTCGAACAGTGCGTGTTGCCAATGATGACCTACGGTTCTGAGACATGGTCGCTGACTATGGGCCTCATGCGGAAGATCAGAGTCACTCAGCGTGCGATGGAGAGGGCTATGCTCGGAGTTTCTCTACGTGATCGAATTAGAAATGAAGAGATCCGTAGTAGAACCAAAGTCACCGACATAGTTCTACGAATCGCGAACCTGAAGTGGCAATGGGCGGGGCACATAGTCCGACGGGCCGGTGGACGTTGGGGGCCGAAGGTGCTGGAGTGGCGATCCCGCACCGGACGCCGCAGTGTAGGCAGACCCCCCACAAGGTGGATCGATGATATAAAGAGGGTCGCCGGTAGCCGCTGGAGCCAGGTGGCGCAAGATCAGGCCTTGTGGACGTCGTTACGTGAGACCTATGTCCAGCAGTGGACGTCCATCGGTTGAAGCGACGACGATGACTACATTACCTTTCTAACCGACTTCAAAATAAATAAAAATTTTAACAACAAGAGAACCACTTTCAAAACAAACTGTTTCTAAATATATGCTCTGAAAAGTAAAAAATAATAGCGTATTCTTTTTTACAGTTTTTCGTATTTTTATATTCGGAGTCGGCGTCAGCCAAGGTAGGTGTGTCCCGCGTGTCTACTTTGCAGCTCCGGCGCCACTTTCAACTATAGCTTGTATATGTGGGTACCTTGGCTGACACCGACTCCAAATATAAAAATACGAAAAACGCTAAAAAAGAATATGCAATTATTTTTTTACTTTTTAGAGCATCTATCTGAAACAGTTTGTTTTGAGGGCGGTTTGTTTTTTTGTTAAAATTTTTATTTATTTTTCGATTTTTAGTGAATCTGAAGTAAATGTGTTGCAATGCAGCAACAAACGTAAGCTCATTGCTATTTGATTACAGACAGTTATATTTTCTGCCATAAACCGCATCCTTACTGTAAGCGGTTGAGGAGTTCCATTGATCGTCATATTTAACTACGACTAGCACATGACCATACGGAAGTTACGGTAGGCAACTCAAATATCCGGATAGCCTATAGAAGATTCTGTCGAGTATCGTTCATTTGCTCCTAAGAATTGAAGAGTTCCGTCACTTTGTCATGGATTCCATCATCAAAACCTAACCAAACTATCACAAAACAATCTTTTCTAATAAAAAAAGAATCATCGAAATCGGTTGGCGTGATCTTGAGTTATTCGTCCATTTGTCGCGCACATGCTTAATGCAAATTTAATCCGGTTTTCTCATGAATGCCATCATCAGAATTGGATTTTAAAAAAATGGGACCCTATGACGAGCACCACCTTTCATTTAAAAAAAAATCATCAAGATCGGTCCACCCAGTCGGGAGATATGAGGTAACAAACATAAAAAAAATTACAGAGGAATTGATAACCTCCTTCATTTTTTGAACTCGGGTAAAAACAGGTATCATTGGTATCCTTGTAATATGAGATAACTCACCAGACGCAAGGCTAGTTATAAGGGTCGCTACAACTTTCTTTACATTGGCATTTTTAAATTCGGTATATCTTTTGAATAGAATGTCCGATTTTAATAATTTAAAAAGTATTATACAGGTATTGAAACGGTCTTTAATAAAATATTTACAAAAAATAATATTTCTTCACATCAGACACGTTTGCAATAATTTGTACTCTATTATTATAATCTATGCTAAATAGGCTATTGTGATACATCGTACTCGCTAGGCGTAAAATCAATGTTTACGTTTAATTAAATATTAATTAGTCCGCCTGTACCTAATTACAATCAATTATTGTATATTACTAGTATAAGACAAGTTAATTTGTAGATTTTCAATCTATATATATAAAAAATAATTGCTGTTCGTTAGTTTTGCTAAAACTCGAGAACGGTTGGACTGATTTGGATAATTTTGTATTAGAATTATTTGTAGAAGTCCAAGGGTTTAAAGGGTGAGGAAGTTGAAAGATGTCATCTTAAAAAAATGTCATCAGTCATTTAAAAAATGATTCGAATGTACTAAGCCATCATTTCTCTACCTGTCAAACATTTGATATTCGTCCCGTCGTTTAGAAATCAATTAAATCTAAAAGTCGTTCAGAAATCAACTTCAATTTAAAATTGATTATTTTTTAACTTTTTGGTTAGAATTTTACGCGATTGACGTTCGTATCGTCGTTCAGAAATAAAATTAAATGTAAACGAATATTAGTTTTTGACATTTGACATTGATAATCAAAAATTTCTGAACGCAACTATACTATTTTACGAATGTAATTATGTTGTAATTTTTTTGTAAAAAGTAGTCATCATCTGTGTTTTCCCTAATCTTATTTTTTTTATTATTGAGTGGTCGTGGTAAATGACTATAAGATGTCAACTATTAGTATATTATTAAAATTTTGGTTTGCAATCACAGATACCGTACAATCTCCTACGTGTCTTCTCCAATTAACACGTTTGCTGCATTACGAGATCTATTAGATCTCGTAATCGTGTAGGACATTCGTATTGTGCGTTGACAATAGTCGTGTTGTTTCACTCTTTGCGGAAGGCTCTCGTATAAAGTTCTTTTAGTATGAGTAAGACAAATATACATATTTGCTTCCTACTTAAAAGTGAATTTAAGGACAATAAAAAAATAGTGATGGATTAAGTTACTCACAGTAGTATAATTAATTTCATTCTTTGCGTTAGGGAACATGTCGATATAAAACTTGATAACTTATTTTTTAGGAGACTGATTAGATCCCTAATGCAAGAAAGGATGGGTCAGTTACGAGATCTTTTAGGTCTCCAAAGCACCAGCTGAAAGTTCTTTAAAAATGATGGCGCAGTGAAGGTGTTAACGTGACACTGGCGAAGTTCTGTGTGCCTTGTCACAACTGAAAACCATTACTAAAAGATGAAGAATGGTTTTGACCACATTTTTACCAAAGTTCTGCAATTATCCTTAAGCTTCTTTATTTATTGATACTGAGATTTTAATCGAGCATTGCATTGAGATCTTCCAGTCTCTGCCATAATGACCACGTCATCGACAAACTGTAGACGGGTGATGTACTTGCCATTGATGTTGATGCTCAGTTCGTTCCACTCCATAAGCTTAAACAGGTCCTCCAAAGCCGCAGTTAAGAGCTTCGGGGAGATAACATCTCCCTGTCGCACTCCACTCTGCAGTTGGATAGACTCTGTGCTATGGTCCTGTATACTGACATGCAATGCTCGATGACTTCAGCAGAGCTTCTCAACAGGTGGGCCTAAAAATGAACATGGATAAAACGAAAGTTATGTCCAATATCTATGTTCCGCTCCACCCAGTCATCGTTGAGAACTCAGCAATCGAAATTGTAGACGAATATACATGCCTAGGACACATAGTCCAGCTAGGTAGGGCCAATTTCGACAAGGAGGAATCCAACTCGGTTGGGCAGCGTTCGGGAAACTACGGCAGATAGTTTCGTCCCATACCCCTCAGTGCCCGAAGACAAAGTTTTTCGAATAGTGCGTGCTGCCAGTGATGTCCTACGGCTCCGAAACGTGGTCGCTGACTATGGGCCTCATACGAAATCTCAGAGTCGCCCAGCGTGCGATGGAGAAGGCTTTGCTCGGAATTTCTCTCCGTGATCAAATCAGAAATAAGGAGATCCGTAGCAGAACCAAAGTCACCGACATAGCCCTACGAATCGCGAACCTGAAGTGGCAATGGGCGGGGCACATAGTCCGACGGACCGATGGGCGTTGGGGCCTGGAGGTGCTGAAATGGCGACCCCGCATCGGGCGGCGCTGTGTAGGGAGACCCTCCACAAGGTGGAACGACGACAAAAAGAGGGTAGCCGCTGGAGCCAGACGGCGCAAGACCGGGCCTTATGGACATCATTACGTAAGACCTATATCCAGCAGTGGACGTCCATCGGTTGAAGCGACGAAACGACGAGATATTAATAAATAAAAGAAGTTCTTTATAAACTGCAGAGTTTTAAATAGATTGCTAGGTTTAAATACTGTCGATAAATTGTCTTCATGTATATATAAAATATTATATTTTTGTACGTATGTTAATAACTGATCTCCTCATGAACATGTGCCCCAAATTTGATATTTATTATTTGACATAAGTAACGGATTAATAAATAGTTATTAAACGTTCACAAACTTTTGTAAGCTTCAATAATTAAATGAAAATTTCCTTTTTTCCTTTTTTACTAGTATCTCACACAATTTACTTAACAATGGTTAATGATACAGCTCATTACCAGCTATGTGACTTTGATTGGTAATACAGTCCACTTAATTGCATATTAACCTTATATGTGACTTTATAATTGTATTACATCTCATTAAAACTTTGTTTGAAGTAGTTTTATTGCAAACTACCTTAAACTTTACTGTGGATCTGTGTGATATTAAACGTCTTTTAAATCTCGATCTTAGGTACAAAAAGATGTAAGAATAAAAAGAAAATGACTAATTCTAACAATTGCTTTTTCGTGTATCCTATAAATATATTAAATTAGAAGACTTTCACAGTAACATACAATTCATTCTCCTTAAATATATACAAATACTAGTTGTTCCTCGCGATGACGTTTGTGTATGTGACGTAAACATTAGTTTAGAAGAAATTTGGTTATATAGAGCCAACTATAAAAGATAGACATGTACTGCCCTTGTCTTTTATTTAGAACTTTTAAATGGGAACAATTATGTCATACATGATTTTTGCCAAGCTTTAACCGTTTACGTAGTGCACGCAATGGAAGCTCTCAAAAGGAAACACACTTTTTTTTTGGGACTTGGCAAGGGAGGAGACTTCGCAATACCCACTAAAACCCTGCGGAACCCTCTTCATCCGTAAGTGAGGCACCAGGTGTTCAACTTTCGCATTCGTCCCTGGTACCTCAGATAAGTCCAACTGAGGATTAAAGGAGGTGGAAGGAGGCGCGCAAACACGCGTCGCCTCGTACCCTGCCTCCTTCGGCGGTGAGCGGGAGCATCCGCTGCATTCTCCCTCTTTCGCCATGGGCGAAAGAGGGAGACTACGGTCTCGCAGAAGGAGGATACTCCAGCCCACATCCTATCATTGGAGAGCATCGCACCTATAATGCTCCCCAGCGAGAGATCACCGCCAATCATTGCCACCAGGAGTTGACGTTGAGGTTCCCAGGCTGCACACTCTGCCACAGTGTGATGCGTTGAGTCGACTGCACCACACTGTTGGCAAGCGGGTGACTCCTCCCGGCCAATTCGATGCAGGAACTTTCCGAAGCATCAATGCCACGCAATGGTCACGCCCGCTACTGGGGACCCGAGGCTCTCCTTCCATTTTTGGACCAGGGCCTAGTCAGCCAGAGTTCTGATCCTCCGAATCTCTTCGGTATCAGCCCAAAGGCTCTACGCTCTCGCCGAAAAGGAAACACACTCAGATTTTGAAACATTTTTAATCTGTGCACAGCTCCTATTGGTTTTAACGTGATGATATTAGTCTATGACCTTCCTCGATAAATAGGATATATAACAGTGAAATAATTTTTTAAATCGGTCAAGTAGTTTCTGAGATATGCGCGTTTAAGTAAACAAACTCTTCAGCGTTAATATATCAGTATAGTACTCGCATTTTATGATACTTCATGTTTTTCAGTCATATCTATTTATTTAAATGTAAAAGCCTATTTTAGATTACAGTGTCTGTTCGTAGAGTAAGACTGTCAAAACAAATTAATGTTAGTCAAAAGTTTTGGCAGTAAACTCTATATAAATTGGTGTTTATATTAATTATATTATCAAGAACTTTACTAAGTTTAATTTTCTACGCTCGCAGTTATTCATGTTTTCAATCCTAAAACTTTACGAGTTCGTGTTAGTGTTAAATTAATTACCTAGTCTGCATTTTATATTAATGTAATTCAAAATAATCCTTACTATATTATAAATTCAAATGTAACTTTATCTGTGGCGCTTTCACGATAAAACTGCTGAACCGATTTAAATGAAATTGGGTAAACAGATAGTGCAAGGTCTGAGAAAGGACGTGGAAAACGTTGACGCTCACTATTAACAAGTTAGCCCATTTTCCAAATATATAAGTTAAAAACGACCACAAACTAAAAGATCTCCAAAAATATTCACCAGATTTACTTGAAATTTCTCGGATGTTATTCTGTCGCGACGTAGCCTCTTACTAAGAACGTGTTTTCCCTATATTCCCTCGGGATACGGATACAAGCGAAACTTACTTAGATTTCCTTTCGCGACGTAAACTTCCACTAATAATAGAATAACAAGATCAAGCACTGAGCGGGTAACGTTGCGGGGAATAGCTAGTATAGAATTTAAACAAATAATTAAAATAATTTACGTGGAGAGAAATTTTCAAACTTCAAACACGAGCTTTTAATAGATATAAATTTTCCTCATTCAAATGTGCTCGGAAAGCTATTCTAAATCGCCATTAATCTGTCCGTTGGTAACAAATCTACCACCGGTTGCATCAAATGTATTAATGTTACCCAAGAGATGAAAATAAATCTGTTAACGCGACAACTATACGATATATTTTACATATTTTGAAAGTGAATAAATATACCTACAATATTCCAACCATATTATTCATACCTTAGTATTAATCCATATCCTATTAAATATTTTATAAAAGACCGTATCAATAATTTTAAAATTATTAAAATCGGAGAAAATTGCAGCGACCCTTATAACTGGGCCTGCGAATGGTGAGTTAGCTCATATTCCAAGGATACCAATGAGACCCACCGATGTACCTTTACTGGTTTTATTTTTATCAATCCAACAATTACTGGAACGATTTTAAAAATTCTTTCATTACCTCCAAGAAATCAAAAATTTTTCATTGTCGGACATTCTACGTAAATTCGTTGTAAAGTAAAATTTGTATATTGATTAGATTATCAATGTAAGTGAGTATCTAATAATCTAAAAGGAAATAATTAAAACTTAGTAAACTTTCCACTGCCACGAGATCGGTATATACGCGAGTGAATCCGCGAGACATAGCCTGTATTACATAAAAAGGTAAGATAAGTTGGGATCTAAATTTACAAAGGATGGAACATGTGAAAGTGATATTGAAAGGAGAGTGAATGCAGGGAATATGGTAAATGGTGCTCTGTACGCCTTTATGAATAGCCAGATGGTGTCTCAAAGGGTTAGACTGGCAGTGCATGCTGGAGTGTTGGTGCCAACACTTATGTATGTGAAATTGAGCGACAACGTAAGAAATAGTGTAATAAGAGAACGTTGTGGTATAAAAGAAGACGTAGTGACCAAAATTAAGGTATGCTTAGATAGCTTACGTAGGTATGTAGAGAGAATGAATGAAAGGAGACTGACAAAAAGGATTTATGAGTCAAGAGTTAATGCGAAAGTTGGAAGGGGAAGACCAAGGCGAAGGTTCAGGACATTTTAAGTAAGGGCCAGGTCAAGAGTACTCTAAACCGACGATATGAAAGGTTTAATGAGAATGAAAGAAGCGAAAGAGATATGCAAGGATCGTGGTAAGTGGAAGGACTTGGTCTCTGCCTACCTCTATGGGAATGAGGCGTGATGCTATGTATTTATGTATAAGTAGCAGCTTATGAACCTTCTACTTGGCACAGGCATTCTCACTCATGAGATGCTCAACCCACCACGATGCTCTGCTATGAGTTTACGGACATAGCAAACCAGTGTATGTGCTCACACAAGTGTACTCCCTATCCCTTTACTCTCGTAGTCCAAAGTAATAGCAATCTGACACGACGAAACAGTTTCATGAATATCCTCCTCGGAATATGAATTCGGTACTTCAGTTAAAGGAAGCCCTGTAAATTTCAGTTTGCCGTAAAGTTATTTAATAAAGACCGCAACTTAAAAGAAAAACGCCTAAATCTTAATAATACTCCTCGTTTTACCATAAAATATTAATTTTCGTAAAACGGTACCATCTGCTCCTATAAGGGAGGTTAAGCTACAATATTTAATTATTGTCGGGATAACTGTTTACTCGGTCGCTATATTTCACTAAGTTTTACAAAGCTTTTTACATTTACAGTTTAAAATAGTAATACATACATAGCATCACGCCTCATTCCCATAGGGGTAGGCAGAGACAACATCCTTCCACTTGCCACGATCTTTGCATATCTCCTTCGCTTCTTTCATTCTCATTAAACCTTTCATACAAGTTCCTCAGTTTAGAGTACTCTTAGCCTGGCCCTTATTTAAAATGTCCTGGATTTGGTCCAGGAACGTTCGCCTTGGTCTTCCCCTTCCAACTTTCGCATTCACTCTTGACTCATAAATCCTTTTTATCAGTCTCCTTTCACTCATTCTCTCTACATGCCCAAACCATCTAAGCATACCTTTCTCAATTTTAGTCACTACGTCTTCTTTTATACCACAAAGTTCTCTTATCACACTATTTCTTACTCTGTCACTCAGTTTTAATCCACTCAAGCTTCTCAACGCTCTCATCTAATATATCATAAAATAGTAATGATAATAAGTTCAATTATAAACATTTATTATATTTAAACATCTTTACTCGCAAACTGTTTTTACTTTTATAATATTAGTAGGGATAGTCATAACGCCTGGTTAAATTAAATAGCAAGGACGTCTTTAAACAATTTGTTGGTATAACTTTTACCGCAAGAATTTTACCAGAAATTAGTTTTTAATAATCTTTTGTATCAGTATGGATATTGACAGCGCCTATTCAAATTAATTACACAGCTTTGCTATATAACTTTTTTAATACACAAATTTAACTTTATTATATGTATATATTTTAACATGATAATGACGGCGCCTGCAGAATTAAATATAGCAATTACGCCTTTAAACAACTTTGCGGTAACTTTTTTTAACTAATGATTTTTACGAGTAATGATTCTATTATATGCTTTTTTATCAGCATGGATAGTGTAAGCGCCTGTACAAATAAATTAAGCAATTATACCTTTAAATAACTTGAGGGTATAACTTTTCTAAACACATGAAATTTACTAGTAAGGAGCCTAATATGTACTTTTATATCAGTACGAAAATGAGAGCGCCTGCTCAAAAAAAGACAGCAATAACGCTTGTAAACTACTTTGCGATATAATTTTTCTTAATACATGGTTTTTACTCGCAATCAGTCTATTGTTTTACTATATTGCATTGTCCGGCTCGCTTCAATTAGTACCCGCCGCCGACGACAGACGGATGGACTATCATTTATCAATATGTGACAGACAGTGAGCGACGTTAGTGGATTTCAACCAAAGTTTTTACCCGGTATTACATTATTTCTCTATTGTTATACTCATAATCAAACAGCGTATGTAAGTCAACATATTTCCCATGAAGAAAGAAGGTCTCAAATATGTAAATGAATTTGTATGACTAATAACTGACATCCTCCAGCTCTAGCTAGCCAAAGCAGCAGTAAGTTAACTACAATTTGGAAAGACTCAAATGTCACTAAAATAAGAAGACTTATTGGTATTTTATAGTCATAGTTTATCCGGAAAGCTGATTAAAAACAGGCTTTTGAAATGACCAGTAGATCCTCGCAGAACTCAACGTCACCAAAACTATACACTTGCTATCAACGAGTACTATACTATTTTATTCATATCGCTTAAAGGCAGCCAGATAACTTGAAGAAACTGGATGTAGTAGGGGTCGCACGAAAAAAGCCAAAAACCAAAAGTTTCGTAGGAACGGACCTACCAATGGTTTGAACAAATAAAGAAGATAAAGTGACTCGTGTTTACAACAGCCCTAAAACAAGCATAGCATAGAGAGAGTTGGAAGCAGCTCGTTTAGAACTGGCACGACGTTCAGCAATGGAGTGTACAGGAGTAATGATGATATTATATTAAAAATAAGCCCCTGAACACATTATATATAAAAAACTAACAGGGTAAAAGTATTTTTAACTCAAACTAGTCAAGGCAAGTGTATAAATTATATTTTCCAGGATAAGAAAGTGGATTTTGACAAGACATTGATTGGCTTATAAATAATATTCTACAATATAACTTAAGCTACTTTATTTGTATGGTTTTTAAGCCAGACTAAGCCACAGTGGAGTGCAACGGGTTAAGAAAGTTTCTGTCTATGAAATAGGCTTTAATTAATTCCGAATAGATTCGAAATTGTACTGTAAATCATCTATATATGTTACAAATTTTATAATATCTGTATTAAAACAATTTGATAACGGATTTCGATATATTCCCACAGGATATTAACTTAATTCTACAATATCTACATAATTTAATACTAAAATAACCGAATTAACATTCATTAAAAATTCTGGAGCAACTACATTTCGGGTCACCCCGGTGTATTGAATACGAAATGAATTTAGGAAGCCTTTTTTTAATTCAATTTAAGCCCTTTTGCCTACGCTTTTTTAAGATGACTCTTAAAAAGGCTCTTTGGGCTTTTAGTTCCTCTAATGAGAAGAAATAAGCTAATAAAATTTGCGAAAAACAAAAAATATTGACTTGAAGCTCGGCATATATATTTCTTTTGCGAAGTAAACGTTAAATAAGAACGGGTTTCCCTATTTTCACACGAGAAAGGGACAAACGTATACATATATTTCTTATTTTGGTAAAGACAATTACAAAGCCAACTGTGATCCTCTTAAAAATGCTTATGCTCAACCTGTCAAATGATTTGTGAACGTTTTTGAACCTTAAATGTTTATTCTTTTAGTAAAAGATAAATGTTAACTATAAATTTCTGCGACATCTGTTCTGAGTATATGAGACTACTGCTAAGAAGTGAAACTAACAAAGTTTCAAAGTTAAGTGCTACAAGTGCTGGGAAAATTGTGTGAAGTAAAGTTTCGGGTCATCCTTATAGCCTCCAGTCAATAGACGAACTTGTATTGCAAGGAAAGCTATTCATTTATCTATTCTTTTAAGCACAAAAGTAAAATAAATTCAGTAGAGATGAGAGCGTTGAGAAGTATGAGTTTATTAAAACTGAGTGACAGAGTAAGAAATAGTTTGATAAGAGAACATTGTGGTATAAAAGAAGACGTAGGGACTAAAATTGAGAAAGGTATGCTTAGATGGTTTGGGCATGTAGAGAGAATGAATGAAAGAAGACTGACAAAAACGATTTAAGAGTCAAGAGTGAATGGGAAAGTTGTAAGGGAAATACCAATGCAAACGTTCCTGGACCAAATCCAGGACATTTAAACAAGGGCCAGGTCAAGAGTACTCTAAACCGTCGGACTTGTATCAAAGATTTAATGAGAATGGAAGAAGCGAAGGAGATTTGCAAGTATCGTGGTAAGTGGAAGGACGTGGTCTCTGCCAACCCCTATAGGAATAAGACGGGATGCTATGTAAGTATTCTATTGTGGAAAAGAAAGTGATAGAACAAGTCTAAAATGAAGTATTTGTTAGTCTCTGCTTCGAGCTCCGTTTTGAGAGGCATCCACACCTTTATCGGATATATAATTTCAGGCTAAACGCTTCACCATTATATATTCACAACCTCGTAAGACATAATTTATCATTTACGATTCCTTTTCTTATTACTGACAGGCTAAGAGGCAAACTATCTCCTATTTCTCTACACAGCATCGTACTGGAATACAAATCTATTCTTTTTATCTTCTGTTTATTGCGTGACAGACGGGGCGGGGTCAATAAAAAACCCTTTAGAGAAGATCTTTTATTTGCCTGCTAGTTTTCGTCGCCGAACAGCATTGTGGTGGGTAGGAATGTGTCATGCCTGAATCCAGAACCCAGGTGCCGGAATTCTTGGCAAGGTTCGAGTCACTTGGTAGACATGGTATTACTAGCAGAGCCGTGAACTTGAAATGCCGGTGGACAGGCATTATAGCCACATCCTGCTTCCTGCTCGTGACTCGCCAAGCCTAGCTACTAGACAAGCACTACAGCGACAGAAAACAGGACAGATTAGGCACCAGGTAATGAAATTGAGGACTCACTCCAGCGGGCCTTATAACTTCACATCCACTCGAATACTTCACTTCTTATAGGTTTCGATCTTGACAGAGCGGCCATGATCGTCAGGAAATGGGCAGATTTAATGCGCATGACGACCGCTCGCCATCTTTCCCTGCTCGAGGTCATCCTGCTGCATTCATTCAATGTCGCTCCCAGTGATTTGATTTGGCTGGTCCAACGAGTGGGTGACCTTCCACGCGGTCAGAAGCCTTCCACTTTTTATTGAACGATGAGGCGATGGATTGGTTGTCACGCTAAAAACCGTGTCCGAAGAAGTCAGAATGCGAGTTAGTACTAGAGAGAATAAACACTGCTTGATGCCGAGTTCTTGAAGTATCCAGAAGTTTGTGCGAAATTCCAAGCATTATTCTCCAGTACCACATTTCTAGAGCATCTATTTTCTGCCTTTCCACATCTCGCAGTGTTCACGTCTCAGCAGTGTGTATAAATATGGGGAAGTGTTCTCTCGAGTCTAGATTTCGTGGTCTTTGTGATGTTCCGATTCCTTCATATTTTCTTCATCTAGACTATTCCAATAACGGCGATGCGTTCTTGTAATAGCCATCCGTTGTTGGACTTCGTCAATGCAAGCGCCGTTGTTTGACTGAACCACTCAAACAACGGACGATTAATAAGTACCAGCACATTAACGTCCCACTAATGGGCACAGGCCTCATCGCTCATATGAGAGAAGGTTTTTAAAGCATAGACCCACTGCAAATTGGTAGGCATAGTACACAAGTGCACTCTCTATTCTTTCAATCTAATGGTCCAATGTGACGGGAATTCGACACGAGTGGAGACACATCAGGCGCTGGAACGGCGGCTTAACGTGCTCTCCGAAGCACTGGGGTAGAGCACACCGACAACACCATAACTCATGGCAAATATTGAGAAAATCGTAATAGAAAACTCAACATCGATTTTGAATTGACCCGTCTCAAATCCAGAACCTCATGTAGTCGAACACTCTAACCACTAGAGGCTCAAAGGTTCCCAAACTTTTTTCTCATAGACCCTTTTCAAAATTTCCTGGTTCCAGTGGACCTCATTCAGGTTAAAAACTATCATATTCCCAAAACTCAATTGAAGATAGACTAATTTTCATAGACCCCCCGTTTACTAATTGTGCGTGTGAATCTCTCGTGAACCTCTAGGGGGTCCACCTGGACTACTTTGGCTAGACCAAAGAGGCAGTCTGTCTATAAAGCGAAGATATTTCTTTTAATTGAAATATTTACATACTCATCGATGTATTGGAAGCATCCGTCCGCAGTAACCGATCACACTTTTTACACTCTCATCAGGAGTGAAGGAATAGAGAGTGTACTTGTGTACTATGACTGTTAATCCACAGTAGGGCAGCGTGGTCTATGCTCTAAAAACCCTCTCTCCTATGAGTGAGGAAACCTGTGCCCGGCAGTGGATCGTCAATGGGCTGCTCTCACCTACTTAACTTACAGACAGATATTTATTAGTTTAGGTACAAAATTCGACAGAGTATAGACAAGGCACTGATAAATTATTTTAAAAACACTTTATGTAAGTCCCGTTGGAGCCTTAGTTTTTGATGCACGATATTTCTCCGTTGTTTGAATTTCCCTCGAGCTTACCCTAACATTATAAAAGACAAGTATACCATATAAAAATTAAGCCTACATACAAAAGATCAATTCACGTCATTACATCCTTTATAGAATTATTCAAAAGTCGTGGTTTTCACATTACGATATTCCGTGAATATTTAATAGAATGTACGAAATTACAATATATAAATATAAATTTTAACAATAAAAGAACCGCCTTCAAAACAAACTTACATCATCTTCCTTGGCTGACGCCGACTCCGAATATAGCAATACGAAGAACCCTATAAAATAATACGCAATTATTTCTTACTTTTTAGAGCATATTAATGTATTTGTAAGTTTGTTTTGAAGGCGGTTCTTTTTTTGGTAAAATTTATATTCTTTTTTTCTTTTTAGTGAATCTGAAGTAAACTAACAAATTTGTCTCAATTAATGTAAACCTAAAACGCGTTTCTCATGAAATAACACCGTAAATGAAACAACTTTACAAAGTTAATTTTACATTAATATCGCCACAACCGGGATCAAACCCTAATACCACCGCTTTACACATAATTCACCTTTCAAATATTGCAATGCAGCAACAAACGTAAGGTCATTGGCATTTGATTACAGACAGTTATAGATTTTGCCAAAAATCACACTCTTACTGTAAGCCGTTGAGGAGTTCCATTGATCTTCATATTTAACTACGACTAGCACTTGACCATACCGAAGTTACGATAGGCGACTCAAATATCTGGATAGCTTATAGAAGATTCAGCCGAGTATCGTTGATTTGCTCCTAAGGATTGAAGAGTTCCTTCACTTTATCATGGACTCCATCATCAGAACCCTTGAAGTATATACTTTCTAATAAAATAAAGAATTATCGAAATCGGTTGGCGTGATCTGAGTTATTCGTCCATTCGTCGCGCACATGCTTACGCAAATTTAAGACTTATCCGGTTTTGTCATGGATGCCATCATTAGAACTGGTTTAAAAAAAATGGGACTCTATGACGAGCACCACCTCCTCCTCCTCCTTTTTTTGAAGTAGGTTAAAATATAATCTAAGAAAACACAAAAAAATAACATATAATCTAAGAAATACTTTATTTTACTCCATTTGGAAACAGTTTGTGATAGATGAATTATCTCAATTGTTCAAATTTCCCTCGAGCTGCTAATCATAAGTATCTATGCATGTATGTTTGTAACGTTTCCACACAAAAACTACTGAACCGATTTCAATTTTTTTTTCACCATTACAAAGCTGCACTTGTACAGAGTATGATAAGCTATATTATTTTGAAAAAAATATAGGGATCATAGATGAAAACGCATTAATGTGACCAAAGGTGTGAAAAAAATTGTCACAAAATATATGTCACCACGTGCGCTGCTGGAGCTATTGATGATAGAACAAAAAAATGTTCTACAATATTATAGAACGTATTAATATCTACAAAAAGTCCATGATACTATATGTCTAACTAATGTAGTTATGCCACTATAACTACTTTTTTACATTTTAAAAGTTAATAAAAGTACCGACCATAATCAAACCATATTATTCATACCTCTGTATTAATCCTTATATTATTATAATTTTTTATTAAAGACCGTTTCAATACTTGCAAAACACTTTTTAAATTATTAAAATCGGATATTACATTCAAAAGATATAACGAATTTAAAAATGTCTATCGAAAGAGAATAATGTATCCCAGAATGACTGCTTTTATTTTTCAGTTTAGTTTTAAAATAAATCTATAATTTTTCTTTCCAAACTGCGGGGCATTGCTACTCTACACTAATATTATAAAAAGGAAAGATTTGTATTTTTGTATGTAATGAATAAACTCAAAAAGTACTGGACCGATTTTAATAATTCCTTTTTTATTAGAAAGCTACATTATCACTGAGTAACATAGACTATACTTGTATTAGACTACTATAGACATCTTTAGAAATTCCTAATAAAACCAACCGAAGGTGTAAAAAAATTAGCCATAAAATGTCTTTCATCGCATACGCTGTGATGAGTATCAATGATAGGACAAAAAAAAATGTTCGATAATATAATAGAATATATCAATATCTACAAAAAGCTTCGCGAGATCATATGTCTAACTATTGTAGTTACGTCACTATAACTACTTTTTTACATTTAACAAATTGATAGAAATGCCGATCAAAATCAGACCGTGTTATCCATACCATTTATATTTTTTTATCCAAATAAATAATTTAATATTCAAGACTGTCTCAATACCTGATAATTACTTTTTGAATTATTGAAATAGGATATTCCATTCAAAAGATATCATGAAATTAATATAAAAATACATGCCGGCGGCGGCCGCTACGCCGCGCATCGAGTAACTAACTCGACGAGAGAGGGAAGTGCGGGAGAAGGGGGTACACCATTATGAACTAGGTTACATTGACATTGAATATTTCGAGTTTATTAACACATTTTTTAAGAGCTACTTAGTTTCAGTATTAGGAATCGCACTTTTTCATAATATTTGTCAATTCATGGTCGTTTTAATTATCACGCTTGTAACTAAAATATCTGTAACTATTTATGTCTACCCGTGCGAAGCCGGGACGGGCCGCTAGTTCTATATAAAATAAAAGCCTACATATATTAAAACAGAGCCTACTTATACAAAGTCAATTCAGTTCATTATATCCTAGTCCGTTTTATGGGTTAGCTAACGAAATAAGGGATGAACGAAAATTTATACGGCGTCCAAAAGTATCGCCATTTACGATCCGTCGTAAACGAGTACGGGGCGATACCACGAGTGACTGTTGACACAATACCCCCCTTCCCCCCTTTGACCCTAAGCTCCTACCCAAAGTTAATCATGTAAATCGTGTGTCCTATTTTATACTGTGTGATCGCTTTTATGCATTTATCGTATTTTTTTATAATAAAACAACAACTTTAAGCCATACTAGTATTAGAAATGCAAAAGTAACTCTGTATGTCTGTTACGCCAAGACTACTGAACTAACTGAAATGAAATTTGGTACACAGATAGTGCATCGCTTAAAGAAGCTACTTTTTATCACGAAAAAGGGGTGTCAAGGGATGGAAGTGTCGTTATCTTTAGAATTAGAAGCTTGAAACTTATTTTTTGGCTTGAGAGTGTAAAATAATAATCATTACTTATTTTGATACACAGATAGTCTAGAGTTTCGAAAAGTATAATACAAAGAGCTCATTAAAATATATCAGTTTATAAATTAGCCTAATTTCAAATACTACCCAGGAAATTGCGAATATTTTCGCTTTCATTGCATATATTGCATTGTCAATTAAAAACTCACCATTACTGGGGTAATACATAGTTTTAGAAGGTTCATGATATCATTTAGTGATACATTTAGATTGGAAAGAACAGAGTACATTACATTATTATCAATAGCATATTCATAAAAATATCCAAAACCTGTAACACCTTTCTATTTATTTCCCTAATAATCACATTATTCAGGATGTAGAGCTCTTGTCACTTTTAACGTACCGGCTTAATTAGAGCCGAACGGTATTTTACGTAGCGATGGCAAGAGACCTGATGGAATTACTTCAATTCCCTGGAGGAGTGGAAGGTGCCTGGTATGGGACGCGACTTATTATTACAACGAAGACAATTTAAACACTCAGTTACTATTAATTTGTATTTTACTATCACAGTATTACACTAGTTAACACTTTAGCAGATAACAATAGACAAGCCCCCTGTCTGGCTACGTATCCCTTTTTTAATTACCCACTGCCCCTCTTCTTTCTTCTTCAATATACCGCGAACAACTCTACCCGAGCGCCTCTCATCGGCAGCCATCGCCTTTCGCCGGAAGTCTGCACGTCGTAACGGAAATCTATAATAAGCTCACGTGTTACATTATGTTAATACCGTGGCACCTTCTCATTTAAAATTATCTACAGCGCCTTTTTTTTCGCTGGAAATGCATTTGCGTTCCCCTCCTACTAGGCAGAGAGTGGGGGACTCATCGGCAAGGCCAGAATACCCAGTAAACCCAGCAACACTCTCCTCACCCTGAATGTGGCAGAGGCTTCCTTGCGCATTCACTCTGACACTCCCGGATGAACCGACTGAGGATGTTCAAGGAGGAGATAAGAGGCGTTCGTAAAGACGCCTCCTGCCACCCAGCCTCCTCCTCCTTAGAGGAGCAGCAGCTGCTGCAGCTTCTCGTACTCGCTCCATTGCCTCCTTCAGAGAAATGACGGCTTCGCAGAAAGAGGCAACTGCATTACATCACTGTAAAGCATGGCGCCCACTATTCTTGGCAGTGAGAGATCCGCTCGGATGAGGGACACTAGGGGATGTTGCTGTGGTCCCCAAGCTGGACATATGGCCACAGTGTGGGCCGCCGTATCGGCAGGTGTTAGTGCACCTGCCGATCCCGTCGTGCTATCTGATGCAAGTACTTTCCGAAACACCCGTGTCCGGTCAGTACTTGCACCAGCCTAAAGGTAAGCGATCCGTATCGCCTAGCTAACCATTGTTCGAGGCGAGGACGAATCGCCTCCACAGTGACCACACCCGTATTAGGAGACTCGAGAAGCTCCTTCCAAGCTTGAATCAAGACCCTGTCAGCAAGGGCCCTGACTCTTTGGACCTTGTCAATTTCGAGACGGTCACCTCCAGACCTTACGGCAACCCAGCACTGGTAAGTTGCCGCCAGTGGTTCCGCCTGCATTTCCCACGGGGGATCACGCGCCAAGAGATCTTCAACGTTGCCTGGTATTGTAGCAACTGTGGCGACTATTACACAAGATCACATATTACTGCCATTTGGCATGGCAACGATGGCACCGTGGGGCTCTGAAGCAAAAATATTTTTAAAACATCTATCTAACCTGTGGCTGGATTCCATAAATAACCCTAGAGCTGGTGCTTTCCTTGGACAAAGGATCAGCTTAGCTATCCAAAGAAATAATGTTGCCAACATTTTTTCCTTACCAACAGGAACGACTAAGAAAAACTCTAAATATTTAGTGTTTTAATTTATTTATTGATTTATCTATATCCGATATGCGCCATGTATCCCAGACATTATTATGCAAACTAGGTAATGCAAGTAAATTGGATTCATGAGGTACAATCCTAGGTATTGTTCTGTCAAACTCAATTTGTAATCTTGCTTTTAATTTCTCCACTATATCTTGGTTATTTGATGATATATCTCTCATTTCGCAGGGATCTTCTTTGATGTTGTATAAACAAAATGTGCCTGTAAAGATATAGATTTCAATATATATTACAAACGCAAATTAAAAAAAATTTAAACTGACATAAAGCTGAAAGTATGATGAAAACAGTACATGATGTAAATGGATAAAAACTATAATTTCCTATCTTAGTATTTACAACTTACAAGAATTGTTATTTTTTAAATCGGTGTTAGCCTAGGTACGTCTATAATTACCTAACTTTTAGATGTCTATAACGAAAATTAATACGTATAACTAAATATATAAATTTAAGCAATAATAATTTGTTAAATTAAGGTCGTTATTACCAAGAATTAGACATACTCTACTAATTTCGATGAATTTTTGCTAAAGCTAGATTGGAATATGTAAAACGGAGACATATGGAAGAAGTTTATCTGAAAGTATATTTGGAAGATCAACTTGAAGTATAAGATGAAGTATAACTTGTAGTATCACAAGAAGATTGTGAAACAAGAGATGAAAGTTTGTATGGAAAAGTAACTATACTTTTGATAAGAGTTGTATAAGAAGGAAGGTTTGAACATTGTAAAGTACTAACGTAATATAATAAAAACCTGATTATGTTGATATCTCAAAGAAGGGATTTTTTTTTTAATTCGTAACAGGCCTGCGCTTGGCTGCAATCAAACCTGATGTTAAGTATTGATGCAGGCTAGGGTGGACCGCGCTTGCCAAGGAGATGCCTATTCACTCTGCATTTGAAAGTACCCAGATTGTAGGAGTCAGGAAACACGGAAGCTGGTAAAGCATTCCACTCCTTTGCGGTGCGGTTCAGAAACGATTGGGCAAAACGCTTGGTACGGAGTCGTGGGATGTCCCAATGCCAATCGTTTCTGTGCCTTGATGTTCTCAAGTAAAAAGGCGACGAAGGAACAAGATCGTACAGTTTCTACGCACACTCTCCGAAATAAATTCTGTAGAACACCAACAGACAGGAATACTAATTTGAATTATAAAATGGGCATCAACTGAGGTACCATTATGAGAACACAAGCAGCATTGAATAAAACCAATGTCAACTCTAAAAATTGTAAACAAACTGCATCCAAATCGCCAATAATTTTCAAATAAAAATACAATTAGAAACTCACCATTACTGGGATAACACATATCTTTAGAAGGTTCATGGATACAATCAATCTGTATGTTATTTCTAAGGCCATTAATATCTTTTAATGATACATTTAGACTGGAAAGAACAGTGTACATTACACTATTTTCAATAGTATCTTCGTAAGAAGGTCCAGTTCCTGTAACTCCTTTAAATTTATCACCGTAATATTTACAAAAATCAGGGTCAGGTGTACCAGTTATAAGTTTAAAGTCACCATTTATAATATAAGCAAAGCCTGTGTAATCATCGATTTCAACAATGAAGTCTCTTTTAGACTCATTATTTGATACAATATCTTCCCATAAATCTATACCATCTATATTAACTGGTGGTTCTATATTAACTGCTTTGGAAAGTGTTGGTAGCCAATCAGTTACGTGCATGTAACCTTTCCATAAATGTTGACTTTGTGTTAGATTTTTACTCCATATAAGGCCATTAACACGAATACCTCCTTCAAATGGACCCATTTTGAGGCCTCTTAAAGGCCAATTTGATGCATAATTAGCGAATAGTGTAGTTGCCATTCCTCCATTGTCTGATATAAATACTATTATAGTGTTTTCAAGTATGCCTTTGTCTAATAAAGCCTTTACTATATCGCCTACACTATCGTCGAGTTTCTTTACCATGGCTAAAATTAAAATTTAATTATATTAATAATTATAATTTGCTAGTAAACTTGTGTGATTATTTATAACATTGGAATTTCCTAATCCTTTTGTTGTTATTTTCATTGCAACTAAGCTCTTTCAAAGATTTGCCGGAATAAAATGACAGACAAATTTGACAAAAAAATATAGTATCTTATACACTTTTATATACAAAATTATAATCACACACTCATTTATTTTATTTATTTATTACTTATTGCACACAAAATGAAAAGATACAAAATATTAAAAAGATAAAAACAAAAAATGAGGTATTTCTCATATGATATTTCTGTGTATAGATAGCTCTGCAATCTTAAAAGCTGTTATAGTACTTCATCCCAAGAATGTACTAGAGGTTTTTAGTAAATTAAATCGAAATTATATGGAAATGATGGTGGAGAAGAAGGGTATCCGACTGACTGAGTTATAGGTTCTTCTCGAATGGTTTGGAACCCTTAGATTTTAAATCGTTCTTTAATATCATCACCAGTCGTCGAAATAATGTGAGGAAAAATCTATATTTATGATTCAAAACTGCTGTAACAGCTACTTGAATAAAGAGTTTTATGATTTGAATTTGATTTTGGATTTGGGCCTAGTTCTGGATCTGAGCGAAGCTGGATTTACTTACCAGCATAGTATCGTCTCTGAGGCAGCTCTATATGCCGCATACTCCTCACCACCTCTGGAGGTGCCTGCAGGAAAGCCCCCTCGTTAGCCGAATGGGGTGCATTATGAGCAACCATCAAAAACAATGGCTTAGATATATCATGAGAGTTTATAACTGGAAATAAATAAAGTTTTATTTGAAATCTATAATTCAAACTTAGGAAGATTTAGCGATGTTGTAGTTTTATTCTAGACTAGCTGACCCAGCAAACTTCCAACAGCCTCAGAATCAATAAATAAAAAAGCTAAACGATTTATTTATTTAACTATGACACCAACATGCTTTTCGAACTAAGAAGAACTATAAATTAAAAACAAGCATTCTTAAAATGCAGTATAATTAATTAACCAGTTAAATACATTATATACGTTGTATATTTTATGTACATCAAAACTGTCCTTAACATCATTCCATTAAAATGGAAATCTAAAAAGATATTAGAGGTTTAATAAGAGGAGGTACAGCTACCAGTGGACGTGGCAAAGTTACATAAACATTAAATAGATGTCGCCGTACTTTAACACCTATATTTAAGTGTACGAAGACGCAGTCGAGAGATCAGCTATTACATAATATTAGTGGATAGATTTATCAGATTATGTCATGGAAAATCACGCACAAGTCCTCGTTTCATTGAGATGAAATGATATTGAATTACAATACAATGTTATCATCTCAATGACAAAACAATTTTCTTATTAACCTGAGACAGATGGCTATAGAATTATTTCTCATCCTTACTGTGAATGAATCATTTATTAACACCCAAAACGACATGCATTTATCTTACTCTTAGTAACTATTTGTGACGTTATACACATTTTTGAAGTGATAGTTTGTTTTGGCTAGCTGTACACGCGTATTTTGTGGGAATTGAATGAATCTAAGCCGTTACACTCACTCGTGTAACGCTGCTCTTATCGGCTAAGGGAATGAGAACAACAATCGTCAGTAATGTTTTATTAAAACGGCTCAAGCTCATTCAATACCCTCTTAATACATGTGTCCAAAGAACCTTAACAAATTTCCAGTTCAATAATTCATATAACATCAGGAATATTTGTTAAGAATAACCGATCTGTCTCAGGTTATTAAGAAAATTGTTTTGTCATTGATGATGATAGTTCAACATCATCTCACCTCAGAGAAAAGAGGACTTGTGCGTGATTTACCATGACAGAATTTGATGAATCTATCCACAATTATTATATACTAGTCGATCTCACAACTGCGTCTGCATACAATTAAATATAGTTAATAAACTACGGTGACACCTATTTGTTGTTTATGTAACTTTACCACATGTCACACCCGCAACTATAACTGTACCGCCTCTTATTAAATCTCTGATATCTTTTTAGATATTCAAATTAATGAAATGCTGTTTAAGACAGTTCTGATCTCCATAAAATATGCAACGTATGTAATACATTTAACCAGTTTATTTATAGTACAGTATTATATAAAATAACTTGGTAAATAACAATTATTTTTTGTAATATATAAAAGATATAAATGGTTACTGTCGGTTATCTTTAAGAGATAAATATATATGATTTAGGATTTTTTATTGATCATTTTAGGATATTAAATTAAGTAGTATATTAATTTGTTATATCTCGTAAGGTTTAGCCAGCGTTTGCGGTTTAATTGCACAAAATTATGTTTACGGCATCGTTTTACAAATCATTGAATTTTTCGGCTTTTTTGTATTATAAAATATATGTATTATACATATAAACCTTCCTCTTGAATCTCTCTATCTATATCTATAATATGTATTTAAATCCGTTGGATTTTTTAAAAGAACTAAGGCAACTAACAGCGGTTGCGACATTTTTATACTATGTAATTGAGGTCAATAGAAGGATTACGTGTAAAATTGGCGTTATGTTTACATTTAATAAACAAAGACCTTAGTTGAATATCTATCTGTCTGTTGCGATAAACTCAAAAAAAAATTGGACAGATTTTCATACGATTTTCAAACAAGAATCAAATTATACCAGGTTAATTTCCTGTCGGTAATAAAATTACTCCGCCTCATTGGTCTAGTGGTTAGCATGTTCGACTGATGATGAGGTCCTGGGTTCGAGTCCCAGGTCGGGCCAATTCAAAAATCAATATTGAGTTTTCTATTAAGATTTTCTCAATATTTGCCCGAAGTTGGGAAGTTGGCGGTGTGATCCACCCCCGTGCCTCGGAGAGCACGTTAAGCCGTCGGTCCTGCGCCTGATCTCTCTCCGGTCGTGTCGGATTCCCGTCACATCGGACTATGAGAGTGAAGGAATAGAGAGTACACTTGTTGTGTATTATGCCTGCCAATCCGCTCTAAAAACCCCCGCTCCTTGGAGTGAGGAGGCCTGTGCCCAGCAGTGGGACGTGGGCTACTTACTTACTTACTTTTTAATAAAATTACTCACTTGATTTAGCTTCTTCGTTGTAAACATCTGTTATGTATCCTTCCACATCCCAAGCAACAGTTAAATTCCTGAACAAGTCATATCCAGAAACATCTCCAATGCTCCACTGTAAGTTTTTAGTATTCATATTAAACTTTATCTTTTGACGTAAATGTGTCTTTAATATCTCATAGGGAATCAATTCAAAAAAAACGAATTATAACAAAATCGGGGGATACAGTTTGGTGTTGTAACTACATATCTATCATCTCCACCTGAAATTCAGTTACACCATTGGATAGCTAAAGGATCAAACAATTTATTACGTTAATTAAGTATTGTAACACATCGGATGCGGTGAAGGGGGAAGCCCATTTACAAGACGAATTCACGTACAACAAACGGACGTATCCATAACACAGCCACAGTGCATTTTTTTGCTTAAATTGGCATTAAATATATTTGCAGTTTAAAGATGATTGCACCCATAAGAAACCGGAAATAAACTCATTAGTTACTCTTTTAAAGATAGTTTTTTTCATATTTTATGTTATTACGTTTCTACAAAGCATAGTGGCTAAGAATATTCTTGACGTATTTATTAAAATAATGAAAGTAACTTCAAAACCGGTTCAAATATACTAATATTTTTATAGATATAATTAAATCTTTACGTGTATAACGTCCTCTAAAACGGTTGGATCGATTTTGATGAAGTATTTGTCTGGAGTCAGATAGATTCAACAACAGTTTAGAATTTTAGATTAATAAATTCGATCTGGATTTTCAAATATTTCCACGGGATCTGGAACTACGTATACTAATATTTTAAGAAGAATTAGTTTGCTTGAACGCTCTAATTTCAGGAACTACAGGGCCCTTAGACAACATCAGTTTAGAAGACTGCTAACGCTTAAACAATATATGGGAATAACGTTTCATATTGTTACCAATTTTCGAAAGTCACGTTGTCTTCGGGTCTTGGTCTAATTTGAAAAATTATTTCAGTATTAGACAGCTCATTTATAGCAGAAGGCTATAAGCTACATATGATCACGTTAAGACCAATAGAAGCGATGCACCAACGAAGAATGTTACAAAATCGTGGTGTTTCTTTTTGAGAGAATCCGTTGCGTATGTTGCGTAAACGCTTAAAGTTTTGCAAAAAGCATGTATGACAGGGTTATTCCCCTTTAAAAGTTCTTAAAAAAAGTTCCCGATAGTCTATGTTTTTCTTTTAAGATTGGCTCGCTATAACCTTTTATATTCCACCCAATTTATTCCCCCATGTGTCTTATGCGGTTTAGACGGAGTTGCGCAAATCATCTAGTGTCTGTTATTACATTCTTCAGAAAAGGCTTACCCGATTATTTATGAACCTTTTGTTATATATTTGATAGGTCTGAGACCCCTCCCTCGCCCAAGTTTTTATCATGATACAACTTTTACGATGATCACCTTGTTATAACACGTTTTTGAATCATCTCCTCTAAATCGTCATAGATACTTCGGTTAGATTTAATGGTAACTGTGTATGTTTTTATAACAGAACCCCAGAATACGTTCTAGAGATATCACTTCAATAGTTCAACATATACATACATACATAGCATCACGCCTTATTCCCATAGGGGTAGGCAAAGACAACGTCCTTCCAGTTGCCACGATCCTTGCATAACTTCTTCGCTTCTTTCATTTTCATTTAACCTTTCAAACAAGTTCGTCGGTTTAGAGAACTCTTGACCTGGCCCTTATTTAAAATGTCCTGAATTTGGTTCAGGAACTTTCGCCTTGGTCTTCCCCTTCCAACTTTCGCATTCACTCTTGACTCATAAATCCTTTTCGTCAGTCTCTTTTTATTCATTCTCTCTACATGCCCAAACCATCTAAGTATACCTTTCTCAATTTTAGTCACTACGTCTTCTTTTATACTACAACGTTCTCTTATCACACTATTTCTTACTTTGTCACTCAGTTTCATTCCTCTCATACTTCTTCAACGCTCTCATCTCTACCGCATTTATTTTACTTTTGTGATTCTTCTGCCATACCCAACTTTCACTACCATACATAAGTGTTGGCACCAACACTCCAGCATGCACTGCCAGTCTAGCCCTTTGAGACACCATCTGGCTATTCATAAAAGCATGCAGAGCACCATTTACCATATTCCCTGCATTCACTCTCCTTTCGATATCACT
>JACTOM010000546.1:3430770-3454513 GCA_015832385.1 Elymnias hypermnestra | reverse complement strand
CTCGAAATTGTTGACGAGTATACATACCTGGGACACATAGTCCAGCTAGGTAGGTCCAATTTCGAGAAAGAGGTCAAACGCCGAATCCAACTCGGTTGGGCAGCGTTCGGGAAGTTCCGGAAGACTTTTTCGTCCAATATCCCTCAGTGCCTGAAGACTAAAGTCTTCGAACAGTGCGTGTTGCCAGTGCTTACCTACGGATCGGAAACATGGTCGCTGACTATGGGCCTTATTTGAAAGCTCAGAGTCACTCAGCGTGCGATGGAGAGGGCTATGCTCGGAGTTTCTCTACGTGATCGAATCAGAAATGAAGAGATCCGTAGTAGAACCAGAGTCACCGACATAGTCCTGCGAATCGCGAACCTGAAGTGGCAATGGGCAGGGCACATAGTCCGAAGGACCGATGGACGTTGGGGGCCAAAGGTGCTGGAGTGGCGACCCCGCACCGGACGGCGCAGTGTAGGGAGACCCCCCACAAGGTGGACCGACGACATAAAGAGGGTCGCCGGTAGCCGCTGGAGCCAGGCGGCGCAAGATCGCGCCTTGTGGAAGTCATTACGTGAGACCTATGTCCAGCAGTGGACGTCCATCGGTTGAAGCGACGACGACGACTATAACATTACTTGGATAGTTAAATACTTGGGAGGGATTGCTCTAATCTACCTAAAACAAATTAATATTATATTGCAATAATGATGGTAAAATAAAGGGTACCCGACTGAGTTTGTTGTGGGCTCAAAAGCATTGAAATTAATGGGTGGACTAATATTTGACGATTTACAAGTGGTGTAAAGGCCTACTTGAATAAGTGATATTTGAATTTCCATTTGGTGAGAATAATACTTAAAAACCAAGGATTATTTACCAAAAACTGCTTACCGTTTCTAACAAATTATACTCGTAGTAATCTATATACCCTCCACGGTGACCGAAATGTGTATCAAAACCTCTGGATGTGGGTAAATGTTCAATACGTGCCTGTCCAACATGCCATTTGCCAACTAAATGTGTCGAATATCCGTTCTCTTTGAAATATTGTGGCAAAATCTTCTCGTTTAAGGGCAAAGCTCTATCCTCAGCATTTGTTAGAGGATATCCCTGCATTCCTGCGGTCATAATTTTCATATTACATAATATGAAAGAAAATAGCTTACTTCGTTATCAAATTTGATAAAAATCCACTGTAAAACAACTAATAGTAAAGATCCAACAGTCACTTGTACGTAATAACGTATTATAAATTAATGAAGGTCAGTTGTACGCACTCTAAATCATGACTCGTTGACACGTTCCGCTTGAGTCGAACGAGAGATAGAGAGGCGCGATCAGCCTAACTCCATTGATTATTACAACATAGCCAACCAATTATTTTTCTAAGAATTTTTGCCATAAGCATTTTCACTTAGATGCCGTTTTATTAATGTGATCACGTGACATAGCGATATGTTACGTCAGAGTTAGCGTAGTTAGAATGTTATCTTGTTTACACGCCAAGATAAGATAAAAACGTACAAAATGTTATCAATATCTTTAAAACCAGAATAGATTGATTAACAAAACTATCATATTAATATTTATAAGCGTGGGTTGTTAGAAGATAATTATTTTATTTTAAACTTACTACAAATTCGATACACTATTTAGGGGTAATCCTCATGATTAAGTTATCGAAATATCAAGTCGAGATCAATGAACAGTATTTTTGATAACGTGATTTATTAGTATCAAAAAATACACATTTTTCATGGCGTCGTTGGCGTAGTGGTCCCGGATTCGATCCTCAATAGGGCGAATATAGAAAATAACATTTTCTAATTTGCCTGGGCCTTGCCTGGTGAGAGGCTTCGGCCGTGGTTAGTTACCAACTAACAAGAGATTTGTGTTCCGGTATGATACTGTGTAGAAACCATAAGAGGTAATTTGCCTCTTTCCAGATCTGTACCATTACTTACCTGACAACAATATTTACCTCTTATAATTGACCACTGGGCGACTAATAGTAAAAAATAAAATTCAATTCTAGTAGCAGCCTATTACTGTCCCACTGCTGGGCATAGGGCAATAACTTCAACAATAAAGTCAACTTAAAATCTAAAGTTACGTGGATTCCTTCGCGTCTTCTTCTGGGAGGAACACATAACAAACTCAGTCCAGGATCGTTTTTATCATCTTCAATAATACAATACGTATTTAAGTATGTAATAGCCTATTAACATCCCACGGCTAGGCACTCGCCTTCCTCTTAGTTTTCTACCTTAAAGGGAAGGCAAGGTAAATAGCAGCCTATTAACGTCCCACTGCTGAGCACAGGCCTTCTCACTCAAAGGAGAGAGGGTTTTTAGAGCATAGACCCACTGCACAAGTATACTCTCTATTCCTTCACTCTCATAGTCCAATGTGACGGGAATCCAACACAACTGGAGAGAGTTCAGGCGCAGGACAGACGACTTAAATAGCTCTTCGAGGCACAGGGGTAAGGCATATCGAGAACTACACAAAACAGGGCCAATACTGCGAGTTTCTTAACAGAAATGGGTTTTGGACTCAGGACCTCATATCTATATTTAAATAAGCTGACTACTAGACTAATAAGACGGATTCGATTAACTATAACACACATTATTTATTTATATAAACCTGTACATCGAGTCGTGGTGAGCGTAGTGGTATAAAAGAAGATGTAGTGACTAAAATTGAGAAAGGTATGCTAAGATGGTTTGGGCACGTAGAGGGAATGAATGAAAGGATCTGACAAAAAGGATTTAGTGAATGGGAAAGTTGGAAGGGGAAGACCAAGGCGAACGTTGCTGGATTAAATCCAGAACATTTTAATTAAGGGCCAGGTCAAGAGTATGGAAGGTTTAATGAGAATGAAAGAAGCGAATGAGATATGCAAGGATCGTGGCAAGTGGAAGGACCTGGTCTCTGGCTACCCCTATGGGAGTCAGGCGTGATGCAATGTTTATGTTTATGTATAAACCTGTAACATGTGCGAATTTCCCAGTGAGAAGCGCCGAACGCGAGGGCGTGCATACACAATGACTGTAATACCGCTCCAAAGCGACTCCGCTGTACGCCAGCAGGTCTATATTTGGCGTCAAAATTTGATTCGATCCGTGAAAGCTCACGTCGTCCCAACCCTGCAATATCAATGCCAGTTCAATATAACGCTTTTCAAACTAGAAGACAGCTTATTACGTACACAACAATATATCACAAAATCTTGAAGAATATACTACCTAAATTACACAGTTAACTATTATATTTTCAAGAAATTCGATCATAATATGAAAATTATAAATTTGAACATCATTGTGAAACTTCATCTTTGGGAAACAAAGACTGAGTCCCCATTTCCCTATGTTACGGCATCACACATGCACGGCTGGATCAATTTCGATAATTCTTTTGTTTTTCTATTTGTTATAGTCAGGAGAAGGTTCTTATGAATAAAAATTAACAAAGTTTCGTTAAAAACATAAGATATTTTAAGTAAACTTAACCCCCATATTGACTTTCTAATGAAAACTCCTTGTTGCTTTTGAAAATCTAAACTTTTTTTTTAGCCTCCTTGCTGCTTTTGACAATCTAAACTTTTTAATGTAACCTCCTTGGTGCTTTTAACAATTTAAACTTTTCTAATGTAAACTCTTGCTATATAAATTATTTTAATGTAACCTTATAGCGTTTGACATAATTGACAAATGCGCATGTATACTCTATAGGCATGGGTGTAATTTTTTTTTATTGAATTATTGTACTTTTATGCCTAATTAAAAATATATATGTCGAAGAATAAGAGATAACTGAGAAGCATAAAGCACAGGGGCGTAGGGTTCTCCGCCGACATCGTTATTAATTGGATCCATTATTTAATTTCTTATTCTGTTGCGTTCATGGGTATTGTTGGTGCAATCAAACACTTTATTAATTAACTCGGTTTATAATGTTCAATCACTTAATGTTCCCGATATCAATTTACACAAACTCATTAACACTAATAGATAGGAACGCGACAGTTTCAACAGTTGACTGCTCCGGTCAGGCGCTACTCGACAACTGCCGAGTGGCTCCCGCCGGACTACCACCATTGACTCTGTCCACGCCGATAGATGGCGCCAGCCCTCCACAGACATCTGCCCTCCGACATATATATTACTGGGGACTCCTCTATATAAGCTACAACTGTGGTAAATTTTATACACCTCTGTCCGCGCTCTTCATAACGCTTTCGTCGTCGTATTGGATAGGTGAGAGCAATTGTAATACGAGTTTTCATTTCACCTTCGTCTTCTGGGAGTTTGTTACAGAAACGTATGCAGTTCTATATCAATTGAGGTTTTAAAGGAGATGATCCCAAAACATATTACTATCTAGAATAACCAGCTAATATGTTATAATAGGATAAGGATTAATATAAAGGTATGAATCATAATGGTTTGATTATTATCGGCGCTTTTATTAACTTCTAAAAGTAGTTATACTGGAATAACTACTGTAGTTGAGAATCTAGTGTCGCTGACTTTTTTGTAGATATTAATACGTTCTATAATATTGTAGAACATTTTTTTGTTCTATCATAAATAGTTTCAGCAGCACACGCGATGACAGGTTTTATATGACAATTTTTTTCACACCTTGGGTTACACACATTTTTGTATTTTTCTTAGGGATCCCTATTTTTTGAGAAATTAATAAAGCCTATGTAAAAAAGTAAGTAGCAGCCCATTAACGTCCCACTGCTGGGCACAGGCCTCCTCACTCCGAGGAGCGAGGGTTTTTAGAGCATAGACCCACCACGCTGCTCCACTGCGGATTGGCAGGCATAGTACACAACAAGTGTACTCTCTATTCCTTCACTCTCATAGTCCGATGTGACGGGAATCCGACACGACCGGAGAGAGATCAGCCGCAGGACCTACGGCTTAACGTGCTCTCCGAGGCATGGGGGTGGATTACACCGCCAAATCTTAATAGAAAACTCAATATTGGTTTTTGAATTGGCCCGACCCGGGACTCGAACCCAGGACCTCATGTCTGTGGTCGAACATGCTAACCACTAGACCAATGAGGCAGCTTAAAGCCTATGTGGTTCAGTGAAAATACAGCTTTCTAATGGTGAAGAATTTTTTTAAATCGGTCCAGTAGTTTTCGTATGAAAACGTTACAAATATACATACAAAAACATAAATGTTTCCTCTTTATATTCTATCTGTTAAATCTAAAAAGCTTTTATTTTAACAGCACAAAGAGGCACTTAATTTTCTTTTATTTGTCTAGATCAGATTAAGAGCTTTTAATTGTTTGATATTCTATCAGCAATTGACAAAATTGAACAATATGCAGTTATATATTGCAAGGTGTAATGACTAGCCGCTTTCCAGTTATTTTAGTTCAGTTAAGAAATGTAACCGGAAAACGTTTGCAATTAATTATTTTTTGTATACTATCGGATAGAAAAAGGCGAAGCAAAAAACGCAATGGATAAAAAAATGTGACAGCAATTATTATTTCACCTAATTGTGACGCGAAACATGTTAACAATGCGGTCTATTAATAGAATTTATATATTTTTATACTGATATCACTATTTTATTGAGACGTGATTGAAATATATACGTCATTGATATATCAGCCATCTTTCCATTTCATTCAAAGTTAAAGAAAACTGTCTGTTTTTATTGTAAAAAGCGAAGATACTTCGAATATTGAATTAATAAAAACTATTCTTACCATATCATCAGCTATAATAAAAACTATGTTAGGACGAGTGGCTTCTCCTCCCATAAATGACAGAACATAAAACATCAATGTACTTCTCGACAACATCTGCAAAGAAAACATTGTTATTTTACAGTTAAAGATTTGAATCTAGGTCAACAACTTACCAATTGTTTATTGTTAATCGAAAGTTACCGCAGTAACAGTAACTTATTTCTTTACATAAAAATAGACACGTAAATATTATAAACACCTGCAATAAAATACTTAAAACAACAAGAGAAATGACTAGAACCAAATAGACTCAATAAGAGCTTTTGAAAAGTCATAAGTCTGTCTGTTGGTATTTAAAGTACCATTCGTTTGCAAAATTAATTTTACCGAGACCTATATAACATATAAATTAAATTTACGAGGTATCAAAAAGTAGTGCAAACGACATGCTCTTTGGTAAGATAAAAAATAAAAAGTCAGATACATATTTGTAATATTAATAAAGAAAAAAGACTGCGATTCTCTTTTGTTTATATTCTGAATGTAGTCCTGACTACTAGATCAATGAATCGGTGGCTGTGTTTACCTACTACGATGAACTAATTACAGAGTAATTAGTTCATCGTTAAAATCATCGTTCATCGAGAAAATTAATTGCTCGGTTGATTTGTCTGTGGCCGGGAGAAATAAAGACACTTGATTGGTCGGGAGAAACAAAGGTGGTTGGTCTGTGGTCGGGAGAATAAAAGACAGTTGATTAGTCTGTGGTTGGGAGAAACAAAGGACAGTTGATTAATTTATGGTTGGGAGAAAAAAAAACCAGTTGACTGAACGGTGGTCGGGAGAAACAAAGGGCAGTTTATTGATCTGTGGTCGGGAGAAAAAAAAGACAATTGATTGGTCTATGGTCGAGAGAAAAAAGGACAGTTGATTAGACTGTGGTCGAAAGAAAAAGGCACAGTTGATGGGTCTGTGGTCGGGAGAAACAAAGGTTGGTTGATCTGTGGTCGTGAGATAAAAGGACAGTTGATTGGTCTGTAGTCGAGAGAAAAATGGACAGTTGAATGGTCTGTGGTCGAGAGAAAAAAACCAGTTGATTGAACGGTGGTCGGGAGACACAAAGAACAGTTGATTGGTCTGTGGTCTGTGGTCGGGAAAAATAAGGACAGTTGATTAGACTGGTCGAAAGAAAAAAGGACAGTTGATTGGTCTGTGGTCGGGAGAAACAAAGGACAGTTGGTTGATCTGTGGTCGGGGGATAAAAGGACAGTTGATTGGTCTGTGGTCGGAAGACAAAAGGATAGTTGATTGGTCTGTGGTCGGGAAAAAAAACCAGTTGATTGAACGGTGGTCGGGAGAAACAAAGGACAGTTGATTGGTCTGTGGTCGGGAATAACAAAGGACAGTTGGTTGACCTGTTCTCGGAAGATAAAAGGACAGTTGATTGGTCTGTGATCGGAAGACAAAAGGACAGTTGATTAGTCTATCGTCGGGAGAAAAAAAGGACAGTTGATTGGTCTGTGGTCGGGAGAAAAAAGGGCAGTTGATTGGTCTATGGTCGGGAGAAAAAAGACATTTGATTGGTCTACGGTCGGCAGAAAAAAGGACAGTTGATTAGTCTGTGGTAAGGAGAAAGAAGAAAAGTGGATTGGTCTGTCGTCGGGAGAAAAAAAGTTAGATGAGAGGGTGGAATTGCAATTTAGAGAAAAGTTACTTATATTACCGATATATAATAAAGAAACTTATGTTAATTATTACATAGGTGATTTTCCTTCACTGTAACATAAATATTAAGAAAATGTGTTATACTTGCTTTGCTTTTTCTCAAAAACCTCCTTGTGGTTGTTCCGCTGAAAATGCACTTCACGGTAAAACAAATTATATAACATACATTTTAATTATAAACAGCCTTGATAATGACTAACAATTCATATACAATAACCACTTAACATCTATCTTTGCGTACTAAAGTTGTTACAACAAAACTACTACATTTCACAGAGATACGTTAAATGCTATATCATTAACATTTGACATTACTATAATTTTTAACCTAAATATACAACAACAACGGATATACTAACAAAAACAAATAAAGATATATGTACACTGCTTTCTGATTGCGAATGTCAATATGTTATCTTCTCTAGTCATCGAGTATGATTGAAATGTTTATCTAAGCATATTGAGACATGACATGTACCGTTAAGGAACTCGTTTAAAAGGAGATTAACATAAATATATCAGATTACTAACAAGAACCAGTTTAATGTCCTAATATATAACACGACTCTATAACAAAAAATATTCATTATTTCTCCTTAAAGTTTTGTTTTAGATTTTTCCGTTAACTGTACACAAAAACGAAATCAAAATACCTTTTCTTGTATAAAGTATGCTTTTTTGATACATAGTTATGGTAATAAATTATCGTATAGTAATTATAGTCGTTCAAATGTAAATAAAAAAACAAACTTTTCTTCATATATATTATACGGGTCATTAATCTTGATGATCTTCATGATCCCGTGATAGGTAACAACGTTATTTTACGGATGCAATTATTAATCTAAATCATTCTCGAAGCCACTTGAAGAAACATAAAAAAATTTAACGAAATCTGTCCAGCTGTTTACACACCTGCATAAAAAGTAAAAAAGTAAGTAAGTAGCAGTCCATTAAGGTCCCACTGCTGGGCACAGGCATCCTCACACCGAGGAGCGAGGGTTTTTAGAGCATACATCCACCACGCTGCTCCACTGTGGATTGGCAGGCTTATTTATTACACACGACCGGAGCGAGATCAAGCAAAGGACCGACGGCTTAACGTGCTCTCCGAAGCACGGGGGTGGATCACACCGCCAACTTCCCAACTTCGGGCAAATATTGAGAAAATCTTAATAGAAAACTCAATATTGATTTTGAAATTGGCCCGACCTGGGACTCCAACCCAGGACCTCATGTCTGTAGTCGAACATGCTAACCACTAGACCAATGAGGCAGTTTCACCTGCCACCTGCATAAGTGTTACATATTCCTTTTATTTAGCTTTATTAAAAGGCACTTTTACCAGTTTACATTTTAAATCTACAAGTAAATAAAATGTAACACAAAATAAATTTTAAATTAAGAATGCAATCAAAATTAAATATAATAAAAATAGTAAATAAATCTAAGGGCTATAACTCTAAGACTTCCTCGTCATTTTCGTAATTGTGATGAACTGCAAGCCAATAGTTAAGAATGGAATTCCTCGGGCACTCCGAACTCATCTTGAGGATATTATTCTGAGAGTCACGAATGTCACGAATATATATAAGGATTACAAAGAGCATGTCATAGATTTTAGCTACCAGAAATGAAAAAATGTGTCCCTGAGGTTAAAATGATAATAAAGTAAGTAAGTGAGTAAGTAGCAGCCCATTAACGTCCCACTGCTGGGCACAGGCCTCCTCGCTCCAAGGAGCGAAGGTTTTTAGAGCATAGACCCACCACGCTGCTCCACTGCGGATTGGCAGGCATAGTACACAACAAGTGCACTCTTTATTCCTTCACTCTCATAGTCCGATGTGACGGGAATCCGACACGACCGGAGAGAGATCGGGCGCAGGACCGACGGCTTAACGTGCTCTCCCAGGCACGGGGACGGATCACACCGCCAACTTCCCAACTTCGGGCAAATATTGAGAAAATCTTAATAGAAAACTCAATATTGATTTTTGAATTTGCCCGACCCGGGACTCGAACCCAAGACCTCATGTCTGTCGAACATGCTAACCACTAGACCAATGACGCAGTTGATAATAACAATGTTCTAAAATATCAAAATTTAATGTATTGGGTCTGCCTCATTGGTCTAGTGGTTATCATGTTCGACTACAGACATGAGGCCCTGGGTTCGAGTCCCGGGTCGGGTCAATACGAAAATGGATATTGAGATTCCTATTAAGATTTTCTCAATATTTGCCCGAAGTTGCGAAGTTGGCGGTATGATCCACCCCCGTGCCTCGGAGAGCACGTTAAGCCGTCGGTCCTGCGCCCGATCTCTCTCCGGTTGTGTCGGAATACCATCACATCGGACTATGAGAGTGCACTTGTGTACTATGCCTGCCAATCCGCAGTGGAGCAGCGTGGTGGGTCTATACTCTTAAAACCCTCTCTGATATGAGTGAGGAGGCCTGTGCCCAGCAGAGGGACGTTAATAGGGCTGCTACTTACTACTTACTAATGTATTATAGCATAAAATTAAAGTCAAACTGTGTTCACGTATGTAATTGTTACTTTAGCAAATAATCTCTATCTCTATCATTTCTAATTCAATATGCTATATAATAGCTTAATTCCTGGCATATCAGTATTATATTTACTGATTTGTGGTTACCTAAAACCGCAAACGTAGTCTAAAAAAACGTGGTGTGACTGAGTTATAGACACGACCGTTTGTTGAACGTAAATACGTCTCGTAACTAGGCTTCCCCCTTCGCCGTGGGCGATGTGTTATAGCCCTTACTTAGCGTATTCAATTATTTGATCCTTCAGCTATTCCATGGTGTAATTGAATTTCGGATGGAGATGATAGATATGTAGCTACAACACCAAACTGTATCCCACGAATTTGATGCCATTCGTTGTTTTTAATTGCGATTTTAAAGACGTATTCACATCAAAAGGATAGTTATTTGTTTTGAAACCTCCCAACAACGTGATGGCTTGTGACCTTGAAAAGTTTTTTATTAAAATTATTAATTTTTTCTTCCTTTGACCAAATATAATTATTATCGTCGCATGTGAAATATGTTAACAAATCTTTGAAATTCCAATCATCATTAAAAGATAAAACTAGATTTACCAATATTAAGACTCATTTACCTTCGCCATTAAAAGGTTAATGACCGACCGCATTATCAAGTGACATAGCGGCCAATTACCATATGTCATTAAGAAATTACTTTGTATGATGACGAATATTCTTATCAAAAAAATGTAGCAGCCTTTAAATTTCGCACTGTTGAGCACAGCCCTCCTCACTCATAAGAGAGAAAGCTTTTGGAGCATAGATCCACCACACGGAACAATTGCTTAGTGGTCTGGTGGTGGTGGCAAATCCATGACTTCTTTGAACAAGAACCTCACCATCACAAATTTAACCCATCAGTTTACTTTTTTTGCTACCACTATTCATCTAAAATCCGGTTACAATATAAACCTTAAAGAGAAACTAAATGGTGAAAACCGAACACGTCTATAAATCGTTTACCTCGTTGAGGATACGTTTATCTAATGAAACACCACTGTCATCGAAGTTACCTTTAAAAAATTTCAAGCAACATTTAAAGAGATTTAATTTATCTAAATCGTATTAAACAATTCAGAAATATCTCCATGAAATGGAATGTTTTAAATTTAATATAGTTTTATATGTAGAATATCATTGGGAAAAACAGTGGTCAAAAGGGTAACTGATTAGTTTCTTTTCAGTGTCATCTTGGTAAAATCATAGACTAGGTAGTACCAATTCACAATGAATGTACCACAATTTCGAAAAATTGTTTCTATCGAGATGACGCTGAAAAGAAACTGGAACCCAAATACTGGGAACCCAAGAGGATTAACGAAACTGTACGTGAATCAAAATTATTAAGCCATACTTGAATAAAGAACATCCTGCTGTTGATTTTGGATATCTCAAAATTGCGGGGAACTTGATCTTGATATACCTACACCGATATTATGACCGATAAGACCACCTTTTTGTACATTTGCTGTTAACTTAAATCATAATATGTAACTCTGTTTCTTTTAGTGTACAATAAAGACTATATTATTATGGGTTTCAAGTATGAGGCATAAAATTTTTATTAAGTCACGTCCAAATGGGTCTTTGACTGGATCCATCTTATTCAAAGACACGATTATGTTTTTCCTTCGTGGGCTCTACCTCCCATTGTACATTTTGTATTGTATATTTACTCATTCTGCATTATGTAAACTTTATATGCCTTCATAATTTTTATTATTACATTTGTATTGGCAACACAAAATAACGAACACCATGAAACTTATTTGAAGAATAATACTGAATTTATGTTCAATCATATCCTAACCAAAGCTTTATATCTTTAGCTTTGTTGAATGTTTATATGAGGGAGTAAAATGAAAAACATTGTTAACTTCAACAATTTTTTTTATTTTAAATTAAAACAATAAAAACATAAATATATTTAAAAAAAAAACTAGATAACACTCTTTAATATACATAAGAAATTTTTAAGCCCCGTTGTACGATCACAACCTATCACAGAGGCAACAGTCCTATCGTTAAGAGCAGCGCTCTTAAGAGCACTTGCGTTGCTTAACACTAAATTAGAGTTGTCTTTGACTCTATCAATGAGATTTTCTTCTGTCGTTGTACCATTTTCAACGGGAGAAGTATCATTAAGCCATGGTACCCATCTGTATCCGAAATTAGCTGGATCAGCTCTCTCATCCAAATTTAAGGGACCTCGCGGACGCTGCATAGCCCATAATGCACGTAATCGACTTGTAAGTAATGCAGAAATTTTGCTTCCACGATCCCATAGATCATGGCTTTCAGAAGGATCCCGTACAACATTGTATAAGCAGCCTCGAGCTAAAATAAACATAAAACACCCCATTAATTGAGCCTTCATATTTTATACTTAAAATATTATTAGAACAGTAATACTTACTCGGGCTAGGCTCACATGGTGTCAGATCTTGAACTTTGTCTAACTGTTTGATAGCAGTTTCTTTTCTAATTTTTATTACTTCGTCGTAATCCAAATTTATGCCATATGTTTCAAATACCTTTGCAACTTCACAGGACCTCAAAGTAGGAAAATAGTCAGGTGGATTTGCTTTATTTCTCATAAAATCAGCACCATAGTAGCCATTGTTTAATCCAGACACATTTCCAACTATAATTTTGTAATCACCTAATCTATACGAAGCGTAAACGTTTGGATTAATATCATCCTCTATAGTTATTAAAACATCTTTACGTTGGGAAGCGTCGTCGTTTATTATTGAATCCCATTGATTAATTCCATCAATTTCAGCTTTTAATTCGCCACCAGCGGCTGCTATGAGTGTTGGCAACCAATCTGTTATATGCATCAATCCACGCCAAACCCTTGGCTTAAACGATGAGTGCCATAAAAATGCAGGCACTCTAACAGCGCCTTCCCATGGAGTTTGTTTCTTTCCTCTAAAAGGCAAATTTACCCCCCAATTATTGTATTGGCCAACAGTGGGTGCTCCGTTATCAGACACAAATACTATTAGGGTGTCTTGTAACATCCCTTTATCTGACAGAGCTCTTACCACTCTGCCCACACTATTATCTAAATGTCTTACCATCTCTGAAAACATATGTTATTATTAAAAAGTGTATAATACTCAATGTTGACAATTAATAAACAGTTTCATTTTCTCACCATAATGAAACTACATCTTTTAAATGATACTAGATCGTCAAAAATTCGCGCCTGTAACCCTAAGATTAGATTAAGAGGAGATATTTTTGAGTATAAGCTAGTCTTGTATATTATGAAATATATATGGACGCTTTGGATCTGTCGCACTGCGTATAAGTCTCTCCCCCTTTTAGGTCATAAGTTTAGTACCAAAAGAAGAAATGACTGCCCATCGTTTTACCGTAGGCGTATAAGACAATCACACAATTTTTTATATAAACAACAGATATATTTACCTGCGTATAGACGTCTGTTAGATTGTGCAATGTGAGCACTGTCGAAGGAAGAATTAAGTGCGGGCTGCAGTAAGCCACCTTCGTTGCCCGCATGAGGAGCGCTGTGTGCCAAATGCAGAAACATCGGATCAGATGTGTTATGATTCCTGATAACTACAAAAAACATAAATTATCAATAGATATCTAGGGGTACTTTTATTTGTTCCTTAATAGCTTTTGTTTCTAATATATTATGCCTAAAATATATCTGTGAGACAAATAAGATTGAACATTCAATAGCGGTTTCGGTTGGGCAGCTTTCGGAAAACTACGCTAGATATTTTCATCCGATACCCGTCAGTGCCTGAAAATGAAGCTCTTCGAACAGTGCGGGTTGCCAGTGATGACCTACGGCTCCAAAACGTGGTCGCTGACTATGGACCTCATATGAAAGCTCAGCGTGCGATGGAGAGGGCTATGCTTGGAGTTTCTCTACGTGATCAAATCAGAAATGAGGAGATCCATAACAGAACCAATGGGCTGGGTACATAGTTCGACGGACCAATGGACGTTGGGGTTCGAAGTCCTGGAGTAGCGACCCCGCATCGGGCGGCGTAGTGTAGGGAGACCCCCCACAAGGTGGACTGACGACATAAAGGGGGTTGCCGGTAGCCGCTGGAGCCAGGCGAAGCAAGATCGCGCTTTGTGGACATCATTAAGTGAGACCTATGTCCAGCAGTGGACGTCCATCAGTTGAAGCGACGACGACGACGACGATTTAATTGCGACGCTGGTATACTTCAGGGAGGATAACCAACGCAGCATTTCAGGCTTATGCTTTAATAACACAGGTTTTTTATTCTAAAGCGATGGATCTTTAATATGCCACAGTAGACTCCAGATTATTCCATATTTTTTAAGTCCAAAAATCTTACTAGAATCGACAAAATTGACGCTAAGACACCAAATTGAAATTGAAAATAATGATAATAATGACATAGATAATGTTATAATAACTAAAAAGCGTAGATCCTAGGTACCAGTTGTTAAACCATTCTTCTCATTAATCAAGGGTATTGATCAGGGAAAAAAAATTGCAATACTACATTTAACAAAAAGGCGTGCGATGCCGGAAAAGATCTCTAGTATAAAATAAGTAATAAATTTGAAGCTGAATCATAGGTTTGCGGTGAAACAATCACTGCCGCGAATAACACAGCTAACATTTGTTGCGGTCGGATTTATGTGGATTACAATTTTGAATTAATACACAGAAATTATATTAGACTATTATATAATTAATAGCTGTGGCCTGTGGTGTTACTCGCGTGTCACATTTAGAACATTTTTTAATTTATCTGATACTGGAACAGTGAGAGACAAACAGGAAAGAAGTACGTAAGAAGTAAGGACATGAACGTATCTCAATCCTTCTTGGCAACAGGTTACTGCTTGACTGTATTATCACCTGATGGTAACCGATCTCATCAGTCCAGTTTCAGTCAAATTAGGAAATGCAATAGGGCTATAGGGCTGCAGCTGAAAATCGGTGCCGTTTGTCAGGTTTCTGGCACACAGCAATACCGAGCTGTTCCGCCTTTTCGGGGCTGGGTGGAGATTGCACAGCATTTAAACCATTAGTTGTGCTTTCAATGCAGTGCAATTACTCAATGCATGTTTTTCACAGATGTTTATATCATATAATTGCGTCTATGCACCGAATAGTTATTTTCTTTCTTTCAATTTTTAAAAACCATTGCATCAAAAGGAAAGTCAAAATCATAAGAAATATACGGTTTATAACATATTTTAAGTAAAATACAAAAGTTTTGAAAAATCATCTTAATTTTAATGTATTTTATGACCTAGAATTATACTTTACATAATAAATACTTGTTTAAATATAGTTCTAGTCAAAAGAGCAGTAAGGTCTGATAAAAAAGGGCCTTGTTTTTTAAAGTCTCGTGCAATGTTTAATTGCCATAGAGTAAATAATGTAGGTGGAGGATAGATAATGTATTTAGTGCAAGAGTTTTCAACTATATAAATATCTAAAACATCGAGGTAATATTTAATTTTTATGGTTAAAATTGTGGGGCAATTGATATAGATATTTATATTCAAATAGAACCTGTTAAACTACTTGCGTTACTTCATTTGCATCACATAACAGAGAAGACGTATAGAATTTGATAACCATAAAAGCGTTATAGTGATGCAACCTTAGAACTCAAACAGAAACGAATCGAAACGAATCGAAATCGAAAACGAAACAGAAAAATCGCGATTTAAAATGAGGGTAGGAGGTGGTAGTGTGTTAGGTGGGTAATATGACATTACCATATACTGAAATTCAATTTATATAGATATTCAGGATATATTGGTACATATATACTAATATAGCCATTAAGCGACCAACCCCTAGGAACTACAGGCGGAAGCCCTTGCGGCAACTTACCAGTGCAGGGTTGCCGGGAGGGCTGGAGGAGGTGAGTGTCTTGATTTTGACGATATCAAGAGGGTTAGGGCCCATGCCTACAGGGTTCTAATCCAAGTGTGGAACGAGGATCTCGAATCCCCAGTTTGGATGTTTCGGTAAGTACTTGGACCAGATAAACCGGAGATGGATGTTTCGGTAAGTACTTGCACCAGATAACGCGGCGTGTAGAATCACCTGTCTGCTATCAGTATGGTGCATCTGTCGATACGGCGGATCACACTGTGGCAGAATGTCCGGCATAGGAACCGCAACTTGATCCTCTGGTTTCGCTGATTGGAGAGGATCTCTCATTGCCAAGTATAATCGACTCAAAGCTTGGCAGTGAGGAAGGATGAAATGCAGTTGGCTCCTTTTGCCAGGGTGTCATCTTGTTGAAGGAGGTAATGAGAGAGGGAATGTGCTGTTGATGCCCCGCCCCTGCTAAGGCGGAGGTCGGGTGGTAGAAGGCGTCTTTTTGAACGGCTTTTGCCTCCTCCTTAAACCACTCCGCCGGTTGCAACCGGAAGTGTCAGAGCGAATGCGTAAGGGAGCCTCTGACACTCCAATTCAGCTTGATGAGGGTGTCGCTGGGTTTAAGTGGGTATTCATACCCCCTGCCCTCGTGGTAGCAGTACGTAAAAGCATCGCCCAGCGGAAAAAAAAGATTAAAAGACCATTCTTTCATTCTAAATGTAAACTCTTCTAAAATGACACACACACAAAAGACGTAAAACACTTACTGTCTAAGGTTCTCTCGGTCAGAGCATCGACGATATATTCACTCACATCATCCAATGGGATGTCGCCAAAAAAGAAATCGTTACCAAACAATTGCCTTCCGTTAGGCCACTGAAAGAGGGAAAAACTATGAATCTATATATAACTTAATACATATATATAACTCCGTAAATATATGGCAAAGAGCGAAAAGAGCAATCTCCGCTAGATCATTAAAAGAAAAACCAAATAACTTTGAATTACTTATTAATCCATTAGGACTTGACAAAGAACGCAAACTGCCTCATTGGTCTAGTGGTTAACGTGTTCGACTACAGCCATGAGGTTCTGGGTTCGAGTCCTGGGTCGGGTCAATTAAATCAATATTGTTTTTTCTAATAAGATTTTCTCAATATTTGCCCGAAGTTGGGAAGTGGGCGGTGTGACCACCCCCGCGCCTCGGAGAGCATGTTAAACCGTCGGTCCTGTGCCTGATCTCTCGCTGATGGTGTCGGATTCCCGTCACATCGGACTTTGAGGGTGAAGGAATAGAGAGTGCACTTGTGCACTATGCCTGCCAATCCGCGTGGAGCAGCGTGGTGGGTTTATGTTATCCCAGCAGTGGGAAGATAATGGGCTGTTACTTACTAAAGAACGCGAAAACTCCTGACCAAAGACTTGACCTTTGTCAACCTACTTAAAAAATGTAACTTTGATCTATCGAATATATAGATTAATCTTTCATTTTCACAATAATATGGCATGGTGTGTAAAAAAGTGCTGATCAAAGACTTGTCTTCCGTTAGGCTCCTCAACATGTAACGGTTGACCTGTATATTAATATACAAAAATCTTCGACTTCCGTTAGGCTACTCAATAAAGTTCTAATGACGTTGACTTGTATATTAGTCCGTAAGAACGTGGTAAAGACCGAAAAACTGCTGACCCAAGACTTTTTTGTCAGTCTGCTCCTAATTGCTAATAACGTTGACTTATATATTTGTCTGTAGTTGTCTTCCGCTAAACCATTTAAAGAAAAAAATCCAAATAACTTTCAAATATATATTAGTCGGTTAGTATTTGACAAAGAAAGCAAAAACTCCTGACCTGAAAGACTTGTATTTTGACAGCCTACTCAAATAAATATAAATTTTAACAACAAAAGAACCGCCTTGAAAACAAACTTAGAAATACAATAATATGTTCTAAAAAGTAAGAAATAATTGCGTATTCTTTTATAGTGTTCTTCGTATTGTTATATTCGGAGTCGGTATCAGCCACGGAAGATGTCCCCCGGGTGTCCACTTGGCTGCACTCGCGTCTCTTCCACCTGTACTATATATATAGGTACCATGGCTGACACCGACTCCAAATATAACAATCTATAACTATAGATTTTGCCAAAAATCGCACTCTTACTGTAAGCCGTTGAGGAGTTCCATTGATCTTCATATTTAAGTACGAATAGCACTTGACCATAACGAAGTTACGGTAGGCAACTCAAAAATGTGGATAACCTATAGAAGATTCTGCCGAGTATCGTTGATTTGCTCCTAAGAATTGAAGAGTTCCGTCACTTTGTCATGGTTTCCATCATCAAAACCTTACCAAACTATCACAAAACAACCCTTGAAGTATATCCTTTCTAATAAAAAAAGAATCATCGAAATCAGTTGGTGTGATTTTGAGTTATTGGTCTATTTGTCGCGCACATGCTTACGCAAATTTAAGACTTATCCGGTTTCGTCATGGATGCCATCATCAGACCTGGTTTAAACAAAATGGGACCCTATGACGAGCACCAACTTTCATAAAAAAAAATCATCAAGATCGGTCCACCAAGTCGGGAGATATGAGGTAACAAACATAAAAAAATACAGACGAATTGATAACCTCCTCCTTTTTTTGGAGTCGGTTAAAAAGTAATGTTGACCTGTATACTAATTTACAAAAATATGGTAAAGTGAGTTAAAACTGCTGACCAAAGACTTGTCTTTTGTCAACCCACTCAAAAGCCTTGAAGAAAGAATTGCCTTCTGCTAAACTACAAAAAAAAAATAATAACATTGTCTTGCACATTAGTCCGTAAGAACATAGCAGAGAGACCAATAATATTTCCCAGGAACTGTCTTTTAACTAAGGCGTTAACCTATCTGGATTCAATTCTGAAGTCGACGCAGACGAAATCGCGTGCCTCTATATGAATAACTACAAAGAGTAGTAAAATTCACTTACAGTTTCCACTTTGTCGTGAGTGTAGTAGTCAACGAAACCACCTCTCATGCCGTAATGGGTGTTATACCCCCTCCTACTGGGTAGGTACTGCCTTCTAGACATTCCAACATGCCATTTACCAACTAGATGGGTAACGTAACCTAGATCTAATAAATAAGATGGTAAAAGTTTTTCAGTTACAGGTATTCCTCGGTCTTCTGAGTTATATAAGGGATTCCCGTGCATTGCTGAAACAAAGAAAAATATAAACAATAGTCTTTATTTCGACAACGGAAAGCAAACAAAATTGATTGTTTTGGCAAAGCTTCAGGATAATGCCTATAATATCAATCTATTTACGCAATAAAATTGAAATATTATATCCAAAAGTGATAAAACTACTCAATAAAATACGTTGTAATGATGTAGTGTAGCTTGTTAGAGTGGAGAACTCTTTCACCAGTGCCGATGCCGATAAACGTCAAAGTAAAGGTATGTAAAAGTTTATAAAGCAAGAAATAATGAGATAAGAGAACGTTGTGGTATAAAAGATGTAGTGACTAAAATTGAGAAAGGTATGCTTAGAAGGTTTGGGCACGTAGAGAGAATGAATGAAAGGAGACTAACAAAAAGGATCTATGAGTCAAGAGTGAATGGGAAAGTTGAAAAGGGAAGACCAAGGCGAACGATCCTGAATCAAATCTAGGACATTTTAAGTGATGGCCAGGTCAAAAGTACTCTAAACCGACGAACTTGTATGAAAGGTTTAATGAGGATAAAAGAAGCGAAGGAGATATGCAAGAATTGTGGCAAGTGGAAGGACGTGGTCTCTGCTTACCCCTATGAGAATGAGACGTGATGCTATATGTATGTATGTATAAAATATTAATAAGGGCCACAATGCTTTATGGTTCAGAATGTGGGGCAGTCAAGAACCATCATGAGCAAAACCTATACCTTAACGAATTGACGGCTGGATAAAGTATGTAATGGTATATAAATAGGTTTTTCAAAGTCGCTCACAAAGGTAACTTAAAAAATGCCTGTGATTGTTTTTCCTTATAATGAGTTGCAGAGACGACCATGCAGTTAAATTAGCCTTGGCACTTCCAGACCAAAAGAGAGGTAGGGGGTAGACTGTCTACGTGAAGAATAATCAGATTTGAAAATATCGAGAGGGCTAACTTATTTTTAACGACAACTCAAGACATGAGCTCTGGGCTCCATAAAACTACGAGGGCCGACCCCAAACAATTGAGATAAGACAAAGGAGATGACTGCCTCATTGGTCTAGTGATCAAAATGTGCAGTTACAGACATGATATTGAGTTTTCTCAATATTTGTCCTGTGTTGTATAGTTGGCAGTGTGCTCCACCCATGTGGAGCACGTTAAGCCGTCGGTCGGCTGCGCCTGATCTCTCGCCGGTCATGTCCGATTGCCGTCACATCCATTTGTCTTAGTGGATTCACTTATGTACTATGCCTGCCAACCCGCAGTAGAAAAATTATAGAATATGACCTCTAAAAATTCTCTCTTCTATGAGTGACGAGACCTGTACCCAGCAGTACCTTCCCTTTAAGGGAGAATATTAAGAAGAAGATATAGTTTAGCGGTGTAGTGAGCCTATTGCTCCAAAAACAAAGACATAAATAGGCTTGTACCCAGCTGTGTAAATAGGCTATTACATACGTAAATACGTATTGTAATATTGAAGATAGCAAAACGATACTGGACTGAGTTTGTTCTGTATTCCTCTCAGAAGAAGGCCCGAAGGAACCCTCGTAACTTTAGATTTTAAGCTGACCTTGTTGTTGAAGTGATTTGGTAAAAATTACTATTTAAATTAACTGCAGGGAACCGAAACTAGCAAAATCAATAGATAGCATCTTTGCACAAAGATGGTAACGTTTTGTAAAAAACACCTTGTTTGCGATCGAATCCGGGGTATCGACTATCATTGTATGGTATAGAAAGGATGTAGATTACAAATTTATTTATAGACCTATCAATTACATATATGACTAAAATTGAGAAAGGTATGCTTAGATGGTTTGGGCATGTAGAGAGAATGAATGAAAGGAGACTGACAAAAAGGATTTATGAGTCAAGAGTGAATGCGACAGTTGGAACGTTTCTGGACCAAATCCAGGACATTATAAATAACGGCCAGGTCAAGAGTACTCTAAAGTGACGAACTTGTATGAAAGGTTTAATGAGAATGAAAGAAGCAAAAGAGATATGCAAGGATCGTGGCAAGTGGAAGGATGTGTCTCTGCCTACCCCTATGGGAATGAGACAATGTCGTACCGGAAATTATTGGTGCTAGAGTTAGTTAATCGAGTATTTACATTAAGACAAATTCAACAATAGTAAATTAACTATTCCAGGAATCGAAGCCCAAACTTCTATTGATAAGAGTAGCTAATATACTGATGAGATATTCAAAAACATCTATTAGTATTCAAATTTCTGAAACATTCAAATTAAGACACGCTTTGGGAGTTATACATTAATAATTCAGACAGTTAAGTAGGTATGAATAACTAATTCGTTCCAAATACACCTTCAGACTTTAACCGTCATAAATTAACCGTATAATTATGTAAGATTACTAAATATTATATAAACAATAATTTTGACATTGGACGTAGAGACGTGACGACTTTTTTATTGTTATTTAAATGTATTCTATTGACAACTTGCATTTCTTTGTGTACAGTTTTTCTTTCCTCGAAAAATTTACATACAGACTGAATTGTTTTCAATTAGCGTTAAAAATTTGAGTTTATTTATTTATATTTAAATTTCTAACTGTTCTAAAAATCTATATTTTTTATTTTACTTACTTATTTATGTTTTAAGTTAAGTTTATTCACTTATATTTTAAGATAGATAAGCTCATTTATATCTTTTATTGGCCTTTGTTATACATATTTTATATTAGGTTAATTATACTTTAAGTTAAGCTAACTTACTTATATTTTACGTTACACTAACTTATTTGTATTTCCTGTTAGGGTTATTTATGTATTTTTGAGTTAGACTAGCCTATTTATATTTTGTATTAGATATTTAAACTCTATTTGTCATTACGTTTATTCGTTTATACTTTAAATTAAGCTTACTTACTTCTATTTTAAGTTAGATCAGATTGAGCATTTGTATTACAATTCCTGCATTCCTGTTCTGTTTTATTTGTGACAAAAAAAACCTACTATATAAAAACAGCCAAGGAGACTATTCAAAATCATTCGTTTTAATAAATAAATTTCGCGTTATCGTGAAACATTCATGATAAAAATAACTTTATGTTTCTTGCTTTTAAAAAAGGCTTATATGGGGAAAGAAGATAAATAATACTGAGTTAATTGCTTTTGCTGATGATACAGCCGTCATATTCTCCGGGGATATTTGGGAGAAAACTCGTAAAACTGCAGAAAATAGATTAAGCAAAACTACAGAGCTCATGGAACAGAACATTCTCACCATTAATCCACAGAAAACAATGTGAAAATGAATATCTAGTCAGAGAAGCTTCTATAAAATACCTTGGCGTAATAATTGACGAAAACTTAAATTGGTATCCACATATAACTTCCGTGGCCAACAAAATTCGAAGATTAATTCCGGTGCTAAGAAACCTCTACGACGTCCTAAAGATAAACTTACGATACAAATATAAAAATCGATATGCCAGCCCTTGGTGATATATTGTATTTTGGCCTTTTTTTTTGACGCTGGGAAATGCCTTTACGCACGGGGTGTGGGACTTACTGACAGGTCAGAATACCCACTAAAACCCAGCGGAGAACCTTCGACGTCCTTGATTGGAGAACCAGAGGTACACATACGCAGTCTACTCCTGCACTCCGGACCGTCGCCGTCGTCGTCGTCGCTTCAACCGATGGACGTCCACTGCTGGACATAGGTCTCACGAAATGACGTCCACAAGGCCCGTCCTTGTGCCGCCTAGCTCCAGCGGCTACCGGCGACCCTCTTTATGTCGTCGGTCCACCTTGTGGGGGGTCTCCCTACACTGCGCCGTCCGGTGCGGGGTCGGCACTCCAGCACCTTCGGGCCCAAACGTCCATCAGTCCGTCGGACTATGTGCCCCGCCCATTGCCACTTCAGGTTCGCGATGCGTAGGGATATGTCGGTGACTTTGGTTCTAATACGGATCTCCTCATTTCTGATTTGATCACGTAGAGAAACTCCGAGTATAGCCCTTTCCATCGCACGCTGAGTGACTCTGAGCTTTCGAATGAGGCTCATAGTCAGCGACCCTGTTTCGGAGCCGTAGGTCATCACTGGCAACACGCACTGTTCGAAGAGCTTCGTCTTCAGGCACTAAGGGACATCGGAAGAAAATATCTGGCGTAGTTTCCCGAACGCTGCCCAACCGAGCTGGATTCGGCGGTTTACCTCTTTGTCGAAATTGGACCTACCTAGTTGGACTATGTGTCCCAGGTATGTATATTCGTCTACAATTTCGAGTGCGGAGTTCTCAACGATGACTGGGTGGAGCGGAACATGGATATTGGACATAACTTTCGTCTTATCCATGTTCATTTTTAGGCCCACCTGTCGAGAAGCTCTGCTGAGGTCATCGAGCATTGCATTGAGATCTTCCAGAGTCTCTGCCATAATGACCACGTCGTCGGCAAACCGTAGATGAGTGATGTACTCGCCGTTGATGTTGATGCCCAGTCCGTTCCACTCCATAAGCTTAAACAGGTCCTCCAACGCCGCAGTAAAGAGCTTCGGGGAGATAACATCTCCCTGTCGCACTCCACGCTGCAGTTGGATAGACTCTGTGCTTTGGTCCTGTATACGGACTGACATAGTGGCGTTTTCGTACAAACACTTCAACACGTGTATGTACCGGTGGTCAATTCGGCATCTCTG
>JACTOM010000546.1:3393117-3428463 GCA_015832385.1 Elymnias hypermnestra | reverse complement strand
TATTTTTAACCGACTTCAAAAAAAGGAGGAGGTTATCAATTCGTCTGTATTTTTTTTATGTTTATTACCTCATATCTCCCGACTGGGTGGACCGATCTTGATGATTTTTTTTTAAATGAAAGGTGGTGTTCGTTATAGCGTCCCATTTTTTTTAATCCAGTTCTGATTATGGCATGCATGAGAAAACCGGATAAGTGTTAATTTTTCATTAAGCATGTGCGCGACAAATGGACGAATAGATCACGCTAACCGTTTTCAATGATTCTTTTTTTATTGGAAAGGATATACTCCAAGGGTTGTTTTGTAATAGCTTGGTTAGGTTCTGATGATGGATTCCATGAAATTCTTAGGAGCAAATAAACGATACTCGACAGAATCTTCTAAAGGCTATCCAGATATTTGACTTGCCTACCGTAACTTCGGTATGGTCAAGTGCTAGTCGTAGTTAAATATGAAGATCAATGGAACTCCTCAACGGCTTACAGTAAGGGTGCGGTTTAAGGCAGAAAATTTAAGTGTCTGTAATCAAATAGCAATGAGCTTACGTTTGTTGCTGCATTGCAACACATTTACTTCAGATTCACTAAAAACTAAAAATAAAAATTTTAACAAAAAAAGAACCGAATAAGAATACGAAGAACATTATGAAAGAATACGCAATTATTTCTTACTTTTTAGAGCATATTAATATATATTTGTAAGTCCGTTTTGAAGGCGGTTCTTTTTTCGTTAAAATTTTTATTTATTGTTTCATAATACCACCTTACACCATAACAGTATTATACATAACTAACCTTTGCTGTTATTGCTCGTATGTAGATAAATATAATCAAATGAAATCGCTTCTTTCATAATTTGAACTGCGCATGTATTACATGCGTAGTGCTAATAAGTACATGACCTTTTGCGGTGCAAATTAATGGTCACTTTCACTAACTTAAACTGGCATACAAAAACCATGATATTAGATCTGCAGCTATATATCTTGTTGTAAATTTTATTTTACCATGGCAAGCTTATGCAATACTTCAATTAACATATTATAACAAGTAATATTTCTCGCTACATGTAGCGAGAAATAGCAATGACAATTGGGCTAGTGACGTTACAGAATGGTACCCAAGAGAAGGTAAGAGGAGGAGAGGAAGACCCGTCTATAGATGGGAAGACGAATTAAAGCTCGCGGCCGGAGTCACGTGGAAGAGGAAAGCCGGTGACCGTAAAAACTGGTCTATTTTGGGCAAGGCCTATACGAAAACGCAAGACAATCGGTGTCAGATATAAAACATATTTGTAATCTAGATTTAAGGTTGTCTGTAAAGGCTAATATTATTATTTATTAACAAGTAATATAAGAGGTGAGCTTTTAACTAAAGGCAGTGTCATTTTACGACCTCGCTGTTGCAGTGGTCCCAGGTTCGATTACCGTTACAGCTGGATTGATAGGAAGCTTCGGCCATGGTTAGTTATCACCTTACCAGCTAAGACGTGTTAAGCAAGAGTTTGTGGTCCAGTACGATGCTGTGTAGAAACCATAAGAGGTGAATTGCCTCTTACCAGATTAGCGCAGTTTCTATCTTAGCCTGTACCATCAGGTTAAACAGTTAGCATTAAAAAACCTTTTAAAACAAATAACATAGGCCCTTGTCAACCTTTTGCGTGTCCTTTTTAAATGCCATTGTAATCTTGTTTCCAAAATATAAAATCTCTATAAAAGAGAGGAGAGCATACACCCACCACGCTGTTACACTACAGATTGGCACTCTACACTCCCCAGATTTTGGGATATACAGGTTTTCTTTGTAGGTTTTATTTTGCCAATAAGCACAATGCTGGATATAAAACAAGAATCAAGCACCCACAAGTTTCTTTTTATTAAGAGAAACCTAGGGTTTGAACCCGGGACTGCTATTATTGAGTTATAGATAGATAAGTAGCAGACCATTAACGTCCTACTGCTGGGCACAAATCCCTTACTCTCAGGAAGGTTTTTAGAGCATTCCACTACTCCACTGCGGGTTGCCAGGATTAATACACAAGTGTATGCGATAACACAAGGGCACTCTCAATTTCTTCGCTCTCATAGTGGAATGTGACGGCAATACGACACGAGCGGAGAGAGATCAGGCTCAAGACCGACGGCTTAACGTGCTCTCAAATTCGGGCATGGTACTGAGAATTTCTTATTAGAATAAATATTAATTTTAACAAAAAAAGAACCGCCTTCAAAACAAACTTACAAATATATTAATATGCTCTAAAAAGTAAGAAATAATTGCGTATTCTTATATAGTGTTCTTCGTATTCTTATATTTGGAGTCTTACACAAGACACGCGGGAACATCTACCTTGGCTGACACCGACTCCGAATATAAGAATACTTTGGAGCATATTAACATATTTGTAAGTTTGTTTTGAAGGCGGTTCTTTTTTTGTTAAAATTTATATTTAGTTTTGTATTTTTAGTGAATCTGAAGTAAACTAACAAATTTGTCTCAATATTTGTACACCTAAAAACGTGTTGCTCATATGAGATAACACCGTTTAAATGAAACAACTTTACGAAGTTAAATTTACGTTAATATCGCCACACCCGGAATCAAACTCGCAACCTTACTCATTACAGATCGATCGAGCACAACACTAACTCGCAAAAGCCCCTCCCTCACCCCTCCCAGACACTGCTACCACCGCTTTATACATATTAAATCTTATAAATATCGCAATGCAGCAACAAACGTAAGCTCATTGCTATTTGATTACAGACACTTATATTTTCTGCCATAAACCGCACCCTTACTGTAAGCCGTTGATGAGTTCCATTGATCTTCATATTTAACTACGACTAGCACTTGACCATACCGAGTTACGGTTGGCAACTCAAATATCTGGATAGCCTATAGAAGATTCTGCCGTGTATCGTTGATTTGCTCCGAAGAATTGAAGAGTTCCGTCACTTTGTCATGGATTCCATCATCAGAACCTAACCAAACTATCACAAAACAACCCTTGAAGTATATCCTTTCCAATAAAAAACGAAATCGGTTGTCGTGATCTTGAGTCATTCGTCCATTTGTCGCCTACATGCTTAATGCAAATTTAACAGTTATCCGGTTTTCTCATGGATGCCATCAGCAGAACTGGAAAAATGGGACCCTATGACGAGCACCACCTTTCATTATTAAAAATTTCATCAAGATCGGTCCACCCAGTCGGGAGATATGAGGTAACAAACAAAAAAATACAGACGAATTGATAACCTCCTCCTTTTTTTGAAGTCGGTTAAAAAAGAGCAATATGTGTCATACGAGTATATCAATTAGGAGCTCGTGCTTCTCTAAGAGATAGATTCAATGACACGTCAATTCTCACAGAGCCGTCGCAATATATATTGAATAATATCTTCTATATCCGTAATAATTCGACAGCCTCATTGCCCTAGTGGTTAGCATGTTCGACTGCAGACATATGAAGTCTAAACTTATCTAAGTATCAAGCCATGTCTCATCATGATGAATTCAAACCGCACCCCACCGACACTGTTGTTTCCCTGCGCGTAAGGATCATTCAGCTTCAGTTCATATTTACACATCTCGACTTAGGACTGATTGAATTACGGGAAAACTCTTTAAAAACTAATATTAAATGTCTGTGGTGTTTTGAAGTATTAAATTCCATATTCGTTTTTATTTTAAGGCTAGAATACAATGTCTAAAAACTACTCTTACCAGAGCATTTTAATAATTGTGGGGGAAATGCACCTCCATTCTTCACACATCCAATTAAGCACGACACCGCAAATTGTCTTAACTTTTTATTTTTATTTTTACGTGAACAGGCAAGTATTTCTTTGCCTTATATTTCAATTTGTAGTACCTTTTTGAAATCCTTATATATAAGAGATATCCAGGAGGTATCCATTAACTCATCACGATACCTCTGGAACCATAAAGCGCAGAGACTTGAAATATGGTAGGAATATCCCTCTTGCCGAGTAGAGGTCACCTAAGAACGTATTTTACGAAATTTCACCCGCAAGGGGGGTTGCGGTAGTGTTAACTATTGACTCATCACGATATCTTAGAAACTATAAGGCATAGAGACTTGAAATATGGTAGAAATATACCTTTTGCCGAGTAGAGGTCACCTAAGAACTGATTTTACAAAATTCCACCTGCAAGGGGGGTTGCGGGGTGTTAACTATTGACTCATCACGATATATTTGAAATTATAAGGCATAGAGACTTGAAATATGGTAGGAATATACCTTTTGCCGAGTAGATGTCACCTAAGAACGCACTTTACGAAATTTCACCCGCAAGGGGTGTTACGGGGGTGTTAACTACTGACTCATCACGATATCTTTGAAACCATAAGGCATAGAGACTTAAAATATGGTAGGAATATACCTTTTGCCGAGTAGAGGTCACCCAAGGACGGATTTTACGAAATTCCACCGGCAAGGGAGGTGCGGGTGGTTACACAGCAAACAGCTTATTTATACATATGTTTCTTATTTGTAAAACAATTTGCCTAAATTAATGAAAATGCTACATTAAAGTCGCGGGTTCAGCTAGTATTATATATATACCTTATCGAAATGTAATCTTACCTAAACGCATAGGATATTTCCCAGTAAGCAGAGCAGTCCTGGCCGGTGTACATATAGCTTCACTGTAGTATTGTTGCAGGATAATGCCTTTGGTGGCCAATGTGTCGAGATTTGGCGTAGGAATCTGGTCCGAACCATGGTAAGATAAGTCGTTCCAACCCTGAAACATATTCCTTTATTAAACTAATTCTTGTATGAATTACAAAATTTACGTTAAAAATTAGATCAAATTCGTACGAAATTGTCACTTCACTCTCGTTTGAATGATGAATAAATGACATGATACGATAATTCTGTATCAATTCGGGCAATCAGAAATATAAGCATCTCTTTCTTTTTAAGTCGTAAAGTGTATTATCTATTTCGCTTTCGGTAACTCTTGTAACAAAATAGGCGTAGAGATAACAACAGAAAAAACAAAAAATAAATCAATTTCAAAGTGACCGTTACTAACGGTGTGTGTGTCGCGTCGTGTTAAGCTTTTTGTAGTATTTTATAAACTATGAGAGTTTATTAGCGATTATTTGTGTTTTAATTATATAAGCTATGTAAATAATAATGAAAACCCTTGAGGTAAGTTTTGATTCTTAAGATACGAGCCTATAAATACAAGACGGACTTTTTTCACCATCTCAAAGTTTAGCGCAATATGACGCTACACCAGAGTCTTAATTTAATAAAAAAAAAAAAGATAACATTGTATAGTTTAACTATTAGCAAACATAAAAATCATAATATTTGGTAGTCTTTCATGAATATTTAAGTCGAAAGTGCGACTTTAGGGTCATTCGATTTGCGGGGCAATCGGCGCAAAAACTTCCGTGCGACGGGGCAGGCGACGGATATTTCCGTTAAAAAGCACGGCTAAATTACGGAGGACAATAAAAAACGTGACCAGACAGTAAGAATTAAAGAAGAAAATGTATATAAGTGTAAGATCTTTGAATAAACCCGTCGTTTTAAACACGTCCAGTTGACATATACGTTTATTTTCTATCAGTACCCTCAAAGCTATTCAAACAGCATCTTATAAAGCCTTTGCTTTGTCCTTGGATTACGGGAACAAAAGGACTTATTGTGCTAAAGTTCTGTTGAATCCTCACTACCAATTTAGTGGGCCCTTTTACTCTTAGGAATATCCCATTTTATTTATATATGCTGCAACATTAAGAGAAAATTGTAGAGTTTTGAGATAAAATTTCCAACGAATATATACAAATTACTAGCTTAGTTAATGGCTAAATTCATACATAACAATTATGTACTAAGTTGGAACAAATTCAGCAAAAAGAAAGACATTTCATTAAAATTTGTATAGTATAGTATAGAATAGTTTTGAAGTACATCGCGATCATACACTGTGACTGCCTTGTTCTAAGACGAATCCACAATATACTCAGTCGAATATCCTTGGCTCACTGCTAAGCATTGTGATGTTCCCGACGAAGCAAGCTGTGCCATCTTTGCCGATCGGTAGCGATGTGGATGGCTTGACTGCCTTTGGTATCCAGCTGCTCCGCTACCTGATCGGACCATCACTTCGGACTTCGGCCTCTGGGTCTTTTGCCTTCCATCTTACCGGTCAATATGAGTTTCTCTAGGTTATCTCTCGGCCTTCGCGCGATATTTCCAAAAAACTGTAGTATGCGCTTTAGACATATCGCGTAAAGCCTTTGAGTTACCTTTAGCTTTTCCAAGATGGAAACATTTGTCCTGTATGCAGTCCAGGGGATACGCAACATTCGCCACCAGCACCACATTTCAAGAGCGTCTACCCGTCGTCTATTAGTCGGTTTGAGTGTCCAAGCTTCTGAGCCAGACCAGAGTCCTGACAATGTATATATTTATCCTTTTTAATAAGTTGCGGTTGTAACAAATGTTCTTTTAATGGCTCATTGCGGACTTCGGCATACCTATGCGTCGTCTGATTTCAAGGCTTTTTCGAATTAATCGATTCGAATATCAATGTTCGATTCGACATTCGAATCGATTAATTCGCACTCCCCTAGTAATCATTTCTATTAAGGTTATAAATACCCTGTTATTTCAGAATGGTGGTACAAAGAAAGAAAGGGTAGATTGTACTCCTAAAATGCTAAAAATATCGGAAAATAGGAAGTCGTTCGACTTCCAGCCCCCCCGAAAAAGCCGGTTTCCGAAAAGGCTGTAGTACCGTTAGACCACATCTTTACGCTGCGGCAGATTATACAGAAGACCGAAGAGTATAATCGGCCACTTTGCTTAGCGTTCGTGGACTATTTACAGAGATGCCGGATTTACTACCGGTACATACACGTGTTGAAGTGCTTGTACGAAAACGCCACCATGTCAGTCCATATACAGGACCAAAGCACAGCGTCTATCCAATCGCAACGTGGAGTTCGACAGGGAGATATTATCTCCCCGAAACTCTTCACTGCGGCGCTGGAAGACCATTCTAAACTTCTGGAGTGGAACGGGCTGGGCATCAACATCAACGGCGAGTACATCACTCATCTACGGTTTGCCGATGACGAAGTCATTATGGCAGAGACTCTCGAAGATCTCAATACAATGCTCGATGACCTCAGCACTGTTTCTCAATAGGTGGGCCTGAAAATGAACATGGATAAAACGAAAATTATGTCTAATATCCATGAACCGCCACACCCAATCATCATTGAGAACTCAGCTCTCGAAATTGTAGACGAGTACACATACCTGGGACATATTCCAGCTAGGTAAGTCCAATTTCGAGAAGGAGGTCAACCGCCGAAGACCAAAGTCTTCGAACAGTGCGTGTTGCCAGTGATGACCTACGGTTCTGACACATGGTCGTTGACTATGGGCTTCATGCGGAAGCTCAGAGTCATTCAGCGTTCGATGGAGAGGAATGTGCTCGGAGTTTCTCTACGTGATCGAATTAGAAATGAAGAAATCCGTAGTAGAACCATCCGTAGTAGAACCAACCAGTCACCGACATCGTTCTACGAATCGCGAACCTGAAGTGGCAATGGGTGGGGCACATAGTCCGAAGGACTGATGGACGTTGGGGGCCGAAGGTGCTAGAGTGGCGACCCCGCACCGGACGGCGCAGTGTAGACAGACCCCCCACAAGGTGGACCGATGATATAAACAGGGTCGCCGGCAGCCGCTGGAGCCAGGCGGCGCAAGATCGGGCATTGTGGAGGTTATTACGTGAGACCTATGTCCAGCAGTGGACGTCCATAGGTTGAAGCGACAACGACGACGACGCAAAATAGTAGTTTTTGTCCCATACAAAATATATCAGTGAAATAAAAATTGACAACCCTACTTAATTTATCTATAAACTTTATTGCACATTTGTTTCTTATAATATACAATAAAATAAACTCATATACAAGGTTTTAGGAAACCGCTTCCGAAAAAGAAGACAGATTTTAGTAATAGGCGTCTCCTTTTGTGAAGACCTGATGTCGCAGAAGGAGGCAGCGGAACGTGTCAGAGAGATGGACGGAGATGCTCCAGCCATACGACGACGGAGGGTTGGGCGCAGACGGTTAGTGCACGACCCTCGTTTGTCCCCCTGGGGTCAGCCTCTGGGCAATGGGTGCGGGACCTATTGCCTCTTTAGAGGGATTCCAAGGGATGACAGGTGGCATGCCACCAGAATAGCAAGAATACAAAGAGAGGAAGCCCTGTTGGCATATCGTCGACGAGAGTGCGGATGTATTCCGATCCCGTGCTTTCCCCCGTGGCTTTGCGGGTATCAATGAGGATTTCTCGACAAGAAAACGAAATTACAATTATATTTTTAAAAGTTTTTCTTAGCAATATTGACGCTCCATCATGTTAGTACAGCTAAATGATCGTTAACCCTAGCTGAAATATCAGTTGTTTCTGACTGAGCATATATATATATATGCTTTTTTATGCCATCTCTAAAACAGTCTTTTGGGAGTTTATTATAAAAAAAGGTATACCACGTTAATTAAATCATTTTTAAAGCAACAATAAATATCATATTTGTTGGCAACCCTAATTAGTTCCACTATTTCCTTCATATTGTTACAAGTAAGCTTCTTATTTCGTAGTTTCCCACAGCGTTGAGTTTAATAAACAGGGTTTGAAATAGTTAATATCATATAAAACAATAGAAGACTTATGTTTGTGTATATACAGCTTACATTTCAGCATTATTCTTGTTACAATTAGGAGAAATAGTTATATTCTTGAAGCCTTTCTAAAGTAGGTTTTATTGTATAAAATAAGCTGTTACACGTTTCTGATTGTTCCAAGCATTATTTAGTAGTTTCATGTCAAATTTTGACATATTTAATGATGGAAAGTCCGAGGAAACGAAAATAAAATAAAAAAATTAATATTAAGATGAGAAACGCTGAAACTTTGCAAACAATATCAATAAAATAAAAATATTATAAAACAAAGATATAATTAAGTGCGTGGGTACAAAGCAGGCATGTCAGAAGTGAAACTTCTTTGGCAAAAAATTTTTAAGTCTTGTTGATATTTTTACAAATCTAAAACTTTAGATTTCCGAGACTTAAAGGGAAGAAGGAAGATATGTTAGGAATTTAATTGTCGTTAAAATATTATAATAATTTATTATAATCTGAAATCTTTGTTCCAGTAGGCATATTACAGCACTTTTGAATCGTCAAATAATATATTTTTTTCTTTTCCACACTCTAATTCTAATGTACGTGTGATGATGGTACTCCAGAACGACTTTAAATCTAAAGTTACGAGGGTTCCTTCGCGCCCTGATCCGAGAAGAGCCCACAACAAACTCAGACGGGTATTTTGTTTTTTTGTTACCATCATTACAATATCATGTTAGTGGAATATATTTCAATTAAACTATTAAATGGCGAGTGGCAAATTAAAACTACCTAACCTTCAAACAAATTAGCATAAAAACGCTGCACATCTTCGTGACGCTAATCACGCTTTTAATCCGTCAAAATTTTGACATGCGCCTAAAGAAGTTTCACTTCAACAAAGTCGTCAGCCGTCAGTCCTTTACGATTTACTCAAAAACTACTAAACGAATTTTCAATTGTTTTTCATCAATAGATAGAATAATTCACGAAGTAAAATTAAAATATATAATTTGTCTAAATTTTATGTAAATTGGTTGAAATATAACGATAGTTGTTGGAAGTATCAAAATCAATCAAGTTGTCTGGGAGCTTTCATCAAAAAAGCTACATATTCCTCTTATATAAATATACAAAAAAGCTATATAACTTACTCACTATACCCATTATATCTTTTGTAATATAATGCAATAATTATTAAGTTATCCAGACGGTTACAGTATTGATGCTTAACAACTTAAATATGTTATTCACCTTAGGTATTTCAAGGACATATCATTATTATGAACTTTCAGGATTCGCGCTCATTTTGTTTATTCAATAACTAGCTTATTTTCAACTTATCGCGAAAAATGGTTATAACAAAAGTTGTTCGTAATTAAATTTCCTACAACTTTGGTTCTTACCAATTTTTGCTTAGGATCAATATTTAGACCCCAAAAATGATGTGTTTCTTTCTGTGAATTTATCTAATAAATAATTGGTTAATTAAATCTGTGTTTCTTGAGACATAGTCTCATTAATACGAAGTTTAATATATATAAATGTGAAAAGATTTGTGTCTGTGTATTCACAGCAACTTATAATTCAAATAATCGTAATTCTAACAATTAGGAGACAGCCAGATACTTGAAGGTCGTCAAAAGGTTTAATGTTTATTTCAGAAGGCTGATTCACACCATTATCAGACTTTCCAGTTGCTGTTAGCATAATTAACTGACATAATACCTCGTTTATTTACATCAGTATTATGTAATTATATTATATGGGCAGTAATACTTATTTTCTTTTGCCTCTTAACTATAGAAAACAAAACAATTGTTTCTATATTTTACATTATATTCATTCATTTTTATATACCGATCTCGTGGCGGTGAAAGGTGTACTGACTCGGACGTATTTCTTTAGATTGACATTTTTAAATTCGTTATATCTTTTAAAAGGAATGTCCAATTTTAATAATTTCAAAAATATTTTACAGATATTGAAACGATTTTTAGTAATCATTTAAAAAGATAATGATTAATACAGAGTTATGAATAATATGGTTTGATTATTGTCAGCACTTTTATTAACTTTACAAATACAAAAAGGTAGTTACAGTGGCATAACTACAGTATTTGGACATGTGGTATCCTGTACTTTTTGTAGATATTAATACGTTCTATAATACTGTAAAACATTTTTTATTCTATCTTCAATAGTTTTCGCAACGCACGCGATAACAGATTTTTTCACACCTTGGATTACATTAATGCATTTTTCCTAGGGATCCCTAATTTTTTTGAGAAAGTAATATAGCTTATGTCGCTCAGTGAAAATTCCACTTTCTAATAGCGAAAAATTTTTAAAATCACTCCAGTACTTTTTGTGTGTAAACGTTACAATCATACACATACATGAATACAAAAACACAAAAATTTCTTATAATATTATTTTAGATAAATTGAAGTGACTGTTTGTTCGTTTAAATCTACTCAACTGATTAAAATGCAGTTAATCAATAGATAAGAGTGATTCAAGATGAATATTTATATGTAAAATACATACATATTATAGTACGGAAAAGCTGAAAAATTCAAAGATTTGTAATGTGATGTAACAACATGTTTTTGTGCTTTTAAATCTCATTTCTGACTAAATCTTACGAGATAGATCAAATAAATGTACTACGGAATTGTATACCTTGAAAAGGTTGATAAAAAGGTCCACGGCAGTATATATTTATCTCTAATAAATAACCCACAGTAACCATTTATATCTTTCACATTTTACCAAAAGAATATGTGTTATTTACCCAGCTATTTTATTTAATACATTATTAAATTACACCAAAAAAATACATTACATACCTTGTATATTTCACGTAGATCAAAACTGTCCTTAACAGCATTTCATTAGAATGGATATCTTAGAAGATATCAGAGATTTAAAAAGCGGAGGTGTGTCAAAGTTACATAAGCATCAAATAGATTTGGACGTACCCACACAAGTTAGTTAGTAGTTAAGATAATATATAGAATACATTGCGAAAGGAAATACTGTTAGTTTTGTAAATTTTGTAAGTAAATGTTACTTTAAAGTTGTGCCTTGAGAGAAAATCCATTGAAATGTTTCCTTATCGATCATTCTACACTTCGCAACACTTGCGTAAAGTAATTACTTTTAATATTCGCTTAGGAAATTGTTTGTGGGAAAAATCAACACGCCAAGCGGAATCGTGGAAATCAGTATTGTGTAAATGGAAACTAGTGAAATTAGAGGAATAGGATGTACGAGTAAAGTCTTTTCTTTACGCTGCATAACTGAAAAATGTTTGGCTAAACACCAAAAAGTTAATTTCGCATTTATAATTTATTAAATCACGATACTTCTATCTTTGCACCCCATTTTTTCGTATTAAAAGAAAGCTATGTCCTTTTTTAGGCTTTAGACTATCTTTGTACCAAATTTCATTTAATTCCGTTTAGTAGTTTAGTCGTGAAAGCGACAGACAGAGTCACTTTCGCATTTATAATACTAATAAGGTTTTTTATTTTACACCCTCGACGGTAAAACTTCTTCAAACTTCAACCCCAAGTTTCTAGTTCTATAATTCACAATACTTCTATCCTTTGAAACCCTTTTTTCGCATTAAAAAATAGCATACCAGCTTTCTCAGGCTTTAGACTATCTGTGTACCAAATTTCATTTAAATCGGTTCAGTAGTTTTGTCGTGAAAGCGACAGACAGTCACTTTATTATTAGATTTTCTTATATAAGTAAGTAGCAGCCCATTAACGTCGCACTATTGGGCACAGACCTCCCCACTCCGAGGAGCGAGGGTTTTTAGAGCATAGGCCCACCACGCTGCTCCACTGCGGATTGGCAGGCATAGCACACAAGTGCGCTCTCTATTCCTTCACTCTCATAGTCTGATGTGACTGAAATCCGACACGACCGGCGAGAGATCAGGCGTAGGACCGACGGCTTAACTTGCTCTCCGAGGCACGGGGGTGGATCTCATCGCCAACTTCCCAACCTCGGGCAAATATTGAGAAGATCTTAAATGGAAAACTCAATATTGTTTTTTGAATTGGCCCGACCTGGGACTTGAACCCAGGACCTCATGTCTGTAGTCGAACATTTTTTTTTATTGCTGACAGATTAGCGCTTGACTGTGATCTCACCTGATGGATACAGTCTAAGATGATGATATACCCCTTACGGTTTCTACACAGCATCGTACCGGAACACAAATCTCTTTGTTTGGCGGTACGTTTTTGCTGGTAGGGTTGATAACTAGCCACAGCCGAAGTCTCCCACCAGTCCAGACTCAGACAATTTCCTAAATTCGTCCCACCGGGGATCGAACCCGGGACCTCCGCTAGCAATGCGAATACTCGCACCACTGCGCCAGCGAGGCCGTCAAAAAAAAGTCGAACATGCTAACCACTAGACCAATGAGGCAGTCACAGGCACTTATATAATTAACATGTATTTATTAATAATATTTATTGTACAAAGTGCAGAGCTTTAAGCTTCATCCAAGAGCCAATTATTTTAAAATGAACAATTTGACGCAATCATGTTGTCAACATTAAAACCACTAGCTGCGGTTTGTTCATTAAGTTTTTTTGTGGTACTTTATAAACTCTGAGTGATTATTCGTGTTTTTGAATATATAAGTTATGTGAATAACAAAGAAAACCCTTGAGGTAAGTTTTAATTTTTTAGATATGAGCATATAAATACAAGACTGACTTTTTTCACTACCACGATGTTTAACGCCACATCACGCTACACCTCATTTTCTTGCCCTAATCCCACTAGGTACACAGCATGTTTCCTCTCGCCACTTCATTCTATCCGCTGTCATTTCTACTTTCAGAGCCCTTACACATATATCCTCATCCACACTTTTGTGGTCGCCCTCTCCCGACCCTGCCGCTTACCATCATATTTAAGACCCTCTTGATTACATGGTTATCCTCCCTTCTCATGACATGTCCATACCAGGATAGCCTACCACTCCTAATCTTAACTAATTTCTCAACATTCGCATCTCCGCTGCATTCAATTTCCTTTCATTCTCCCCTTTGGTGGCCCAGCATTCTGATCCATACATGATGACACGTCTTATAAATTCTCCCCTTTAGTTTAAGGGGCATTCTGGCATCGCAAATTGTTCCCGAGACTTGCCTCCACTTCATCCAACCTGCATTTATCCTGCTAGTAACATCTCGGTCAATGCAGCCATCATTTTGGAAGATAGAGCTGTGGTAACGGAAATCAGAGCAGACCCGAACATGACGCTACACTATAGTCTTAATTTAGTAAACAAAAGATATCATTTGGTAGTCTTTCATGAACATTTAAGTCACAAGAGCCATTTTAGCGTCATTCTGCCCGCGGGGCAATCGACGCTGAAACATCCGTGCGGTGGCTGGACAGACTACTATTATTTCCGTTAACCAAGCGCGGAACTGGGTTAAAAAAGCACGACCAGACAGTCAAACGGTTAAGCATCAAATAGAAGTCAGTTAGTAATATATAAAAGGGCCGTGGTATGTTATCATTTAATGTTTTGAACTGCCTCCCAATGGACGTGATTTTAAAGACCTATTCACGTCATTTAAGTATTAATTCTACGCAATCAAAGTCGCATTATATAAACTACTAGCGACCCGTCCCGGCTTCGCACGGCTAGACAGAAATAGGTACAGATATTTAAGTTATAAGCATGATAATTATAACGACCATGAATTGACAAATATTATGAAAAAGTGTGATTCCTAATACTAAACCTAAGTGGCTCTGAAAATAACTTTTTAAGTGAAGCATAAAAATGTATTCAAAAATCTCGAAATATTCAATGTCGTTTGCGTCCACTGCGTAAGGTAACCTAGTTGATAATGGTTCACCCCCTTCTCCCGCACTGCCCCTCTCTCGTCGAGTTAGTTACTCGATGCGCTGCGTGGCGGCCGCCGCCGGCATGTATTTTTATTTTAATTTTATGATATCTTTTGAGTGGAATATCCGATTTCGATAATTCAAAAAGTAATCATCAGTTATTGAGACAGTCTTGAATATTAAATTATTTATTTGGATAAAAATTTATAAATGGTATGGATAACACGGTCTGATTTTGATCGGCATTTCTTCAATTTGTTAAATGTAAAAAAGTAGTTATAGTGACGGAACTACAATAGTTAGACATATGGTCTCGCGAAGTTTTTTGTAGATATTGATATATTCTATAATATTATCGAACATTTTTTGTCCTATCATTAATACTCTTCACAGCGTATGCGATGAAAGACATTTTATGGCTATTTTTTTACACCTTCGGTTGGTTTTATTAGGAATTTCTTAAGATTTCTATAGTAATCTAGTACTAAATATAGCCTATGTTACTCAGTGATAATGTAGCTTTCCAATGAAAAAAGAATGATTAAAATCGGTCCAGCACTTTTTGAGTTTATTCGTTACATACAAAAATACAAATCTTTCCTCTTTATAATATTAGTGTAGATAAATACAGACATACCATATCATCAACCATGATGTATAAAATATGGGGTGCTCTCAATGAGCAGACTTCTCCATGTACCACACTAAGCAAGATCCACCATCTCCACCTGTAAAGGAAGAAAGTAGTATAGTATTATGATTTAATAGGATAAATCAAATCAAAATATCTTTATTCAAGTAATTGTCCACACACTAATTCTAATGTATGTCTGATGATGGTATTAAAGAACGACTTATAATCTATTGTTACGAGGGTTCCTTCGCGCCCTGATCTGAGAAGAGCCCACAACAAACTCAGTCGGGTATGTTGTATTTCTTTTTTTGTTACTATCATCATTACAATATCATATTAGTTTAATATATTTCAATTCAAATTAGAGCAGTTCGTTCACTCCCACGCGTTTCTATCGTCTAAGTACTCTTGCAACTTATAATACGATTTTTCTATCAACTTTCTTTTAACAAAGACTTTGAATTTATTAATTGACATCTTTAGAACGTCTCGTGGGAGTTTATTATAGAAACGTATACAGTTACCCTTAAAATGAGTTGTTAATTTTATTTTCCAGCCTCCTAGAATTTATAACAAATTTGTTTTCGTTTCGTAAGTTATATGATGTGCATTCACTCCTTTTATTAAAAGACTCAATGTTTTAGTTAATATGAATAATATGGTTTGATTATAGTCGGCGCTTTTAGAATGAAAAACAGTAATCTTCGTGGCATAACTACAGTAGTTGGACATATGGTATCATGAACCTTTTTATAAATATTAATACGTTCTATAAAATTGTAGAACATTTTTTTGTTCTATTATCAATAGTTTCCCCAGCGCACGCGATGATAGATTTTTTTGTGACTAATATTTTTCTTAACTTATTTTAATGCATTANATGAGAATGAAAGAAGCGAAGGAGATATGCAAGGATCGTGGCAAGTGGAAGGATGTCGTCTCTGCCTACCCCTATGGGAATAAGGCGTGATGCTATGTATGTATGTATGTAATATAACCTAAGTCGTTCAGTAAACATGCAGCTTTCTAATGGTAAAAAAATAGTTAAATTCCGTGCAGTAGTTTTTGTGTGAAAACGTTACAAAAATACTTACAAAAACAAATGTTACCTCTTTATAATATTAGTTTAGATTAGTCCCTATTTCCCTACAAGCAACACGCGTGCACGTCTGGACCGATTTCCACAATGTTTTTATTGTTCACCTTTGATATAGACAGGAGAAGGTTCGTATGAAAGAAAAAAATTAACATAATTTTCTAAGACATAAAATATTTTATGTTAGCTTAACCACCATAGCAACTTTTCTAATGTAACCTCCTCAGTGCTTTTGACAATAGAAACTTATTCAATGTAACGTCATGGCGGTTGTTTTTGTCTTTGGGAAATGCATTTACGCACCCCGACTAATGTGGTCGGGAGTGTGGGACTCGGTGAGGGTACAAACTCGCAATACCTACTAAAAACCAACGGGGCCGCCATCAATCATGAGTGGGGAGCCAGAGGTTGGTTGAAGCATTCCTTTCTGGCCCCTCGGTTGCAGCTCACAGATATTCAACATGGGAAGAAGGTGTACGAGTCTCCGCCTCCTGATTCCTGCAACCCTTCGTCGGGGCTAGAGTATTTCGGCAGCATTCACCCTCTCCCTTTGCCGTGCCTCCTTAAGCGAGATGATAGTCTCGCAAAAGGAGGCAACCGCTCTCCAGGCCTGCTCACTGATAAGTATTGCTCCTATAATACTTGCCAGTGAGAGGTCTGTGCCGATCAGCGAGATCATAATGAGTCGCTGAGGTCCCCAGGCGGGACATTCTGCCACAGTGTGGTGGACTATGTCTGACGAGGCATCACACTCGTGGTAAGCACCTGTACCAACCTGTAGAAGAGCAGCCCAACCATTTGTCTAATGAGGACAGATCGCTCCTACTATGGCACCGCCAGCTACTGGAGACCCGAGATCCTCCTTCCATCTTTGGATCAAGGCTCTGTTAGCTAGAACCCTGACCCTACTTATTTCGTTAGCGTCTGGTGATTCTCCTCTAGTTCTCGCGTCTGCTCTGCACTAGTAAGCAGCTATGAGAACTTCCACCCTGAGTTCTCATGAGGAATGTTGCTCCCATCCATTACACTGTCCGGTATCCCCGTATAGCTCTGATCGCTAACCCTCTGGCAACGTCATGGCGTTTGACATAAATGTTAGCGACTGACAAATACGCGTAGTTTCCCTATATGCATGTGTTAATGTGCTTTATATTGATTTAACGAAGTTTTTAATCAATTTAAAAAATAAATATTATTCATACTATAAGTGTAAGTAATTTCATCCTCTGTCCGCGTAATTTTCGTAATAAATAAAAAATTTAATAAAATAAGAACCACCTTCAAAACAAACTGTTACAAATATATTATGCTCTATAAGGTAAAAAATAATTTCGTATTCTATCTTAGAGTTCTTCGTATTCTTATATTCGGAGTCGGCGTCATACTATACTTTATTATAGACAGTTATATATTTTGCCAAAAATCGCCCTTACTATAAGCCGTTGAGGAATTCCATTGATCTTCATATTTAACTACGAAAATTACTTGACCATTCCGATGTTACGGTACTCAAATATCCGGATAGCCTAGAAAAAACTCTACTGTGTATCGTTAATTTGCTCGTAAGAATTGAAGAGTTCCGTTACTTTGTAACGGAACTCTTCAATTCTGAAGAGCAAATCATGGACCCCATGTTGAAAAGCTAACCAAACTATCAACAAACAACCTTTGAAGTATATCCTTTCCAATAAAAAAGAATTATCGAAATAGGTTGAGTGATCTTGAGTTATTCGTCAATTTGTTGCGCACATGCCTAATGCAAATTAAAGACTTATACGATTTTCTCATGGGTGCCATCGTCAGAACTGGACTAAAAAAATGAGGCCCTACGACAAGCACCACCTCTCATATAATAAAATTCATTAGGTACACCCACTCAGAGGTTATTTAACTTGATTAAACTGGCCTTCATTTTGATGCTGATGTAAGTAGTAAGTAGCAGCCCATAAACGTTTCACTGCTGGGCACAGGCCTCCTCACTCATAGGAGAGAGATAGACCCACCTCGCTGCTCCATTGCGGATTGGCAGGCATAGTACACACGTGCACTCTCTATTCCTTCGCTCTCATAGTCCGATGTGACGGGAATCCGACACAACCGGAGAGCGATCAGGCGCAGGACCGACGGCTTAACGTGCTCTCCGAGGCAGTGGGTGGCTCACACCGCCAACTTCCCAATTTTTTTGGCCCGACCCAGGACTCGAACCCAGGGCCTCGTCTTTGGTCGAACATGCTAACCACTAGACCAATGAGGCAGTAAAATGCTGATGTAAATAATTGTAATCTAACTTGATGGCAACTACTACTCTTTGAGAATTTATTTGAAAATGAAACCTCACAACAATTAGACAATACATTTCCGATAGATCTCCGTAATTTTCTTCCGGGAATACAAGCCAGTATATCTGCTAGCTAATTATTACGCCAATGAGGACATTTGAAGCGTGTGTTTTTTTTGTTTCGACCATGAAAACTCAAACAAACACTTCAATTTCCTGTAGGATTATTTATTAGCAATTGAACTCAAATAGGACTTTTTTAGTGTAACCGTCAATAGCTCTGTAACAAATTACGATACCGACTTCGAAGGTAGCTCAAAGTAAATAAGATTAAATTTCTTAAATAATTTTATTAGTGAGATTATAAAACTTTGTATATTGTTGTCTGTAGAACGTTTTGAAGATGATCAAAAGTTTGGAAAAAATCGTACTTACTTGATGTATGTTTAAGACCACACTACAAATGAAAAAAACTTCATGAAGGTGAGTTTAATAATACGAAATACATTTTAAAAGTTAATAAAATTGCCGACATTAATCAAACCATATTATTCATACCTCTGTATTAATCCCAGTCCTATTAAGTATATTTTATTAAAGACCGTTTCAATACCTGTAAAAACCTTTGGAAATTATTAAAATCGGACATTCCATTTAAAAGATATAACGAATTTAAAAAACTGAGTCTAAAGAAAATATTGTATCTTCTTTAATTATTACCTCAAAATATTTTTTGTGAGTTGATATTACCCCATGGCGAAGAGAAAAAAAAACGAATTCGCGTCTTTTTAGCATATTGTAGCCCCCATGATAATTTTGAAAAGAAAACAAAAACAATTAAAATTTAATTTAAACATCATTTATTCAATTTAACAATGTAATTTGCACCCAATAATAGTAATACAAATAACAACAGGGTTATAAAATATCAAATTAAAAATCTGTACTTTTTTACACACAAGTTTCATTTTTACCCCCAAAAATTTCATAAAACCCCATTTGGGGTAATTTACCCGGGTTCCCGAAAAAGTATTACAAATAAATCTCCTCTCTAATATTATAGCAGAAAGTTTTTCATTTTGAATTTTTGTTTCTATTTTTAATCATTTATCAAGCTTAAAATTACTGGACCGATTTAAAATTCTTTCAATACCTCATTGCTCTGCTACTACTACTGCCTCATTGGTCTAGTGGTTAGCATGTTCGACTACAGGCATGAGGTTCTGGGTTCGAGTCCCAGGTCGGGCCAATTCGAAATCGATATTGAGTTTTCTATTAAGATTTTCTCAATATTTGCCCGAAGTTGGGAAGTTGGCGGTGTGATCCACCCCCGTGCCTCGGAGAGCACGTTAAGCCGTCGGTCCTGCGCCTGATCTCTCTCCGGTCGTGTCGGATTCCCGTCACATCGGACTATGAGAGTGAAGGAATAGAGAGTGCACTTGTGTACTATGCCTGCCAAACAGCAGTAGAGCAGCGTAGTGGGTCTATGCTCTAAAAACCCTCTCTCATATGAGGGAGGAGGCCTGTGCCCAGCAGTGGGACGTTAATGGGCTGCTACTTACTTACTTACTTTTATATTGATTAGATGATGAATGTATAATCTGGAAGGAAGTAATAAAAACTAAGTGAAATAAACTTTTATGTCAACAAAAATAAATGTATAGTCCGACTTAGTAGACTTTTAACTGCCACGAGATCGGTATCTAAACGAGTGAAACCGCGGAACTTTGCTATTGTATATACATAAAAGTAATGAATGAAAGTCTTTGTATTATTGTAAATATTTGTATTAAAACCGCCTACCTTCTATCTGTTTCGCATGACGACCTCCCTAACCATAGAGTTGTCTTTTTTTGTTCGCTTGACTGTGATCTTAACTGATAGTAAGTGAGGATACAGTCTAAGATGGAAGCGTGCTAATCTGGGTAAGAGGCGATATACCTTACGGTTTCTACACAGCATCGTACCGGAACACAAATCTCTGTTTTAGCGGTACGTCTTTGCTGGTAGGGTGGTAACTAGCCACGGCTAAAGCCTCCCACCAGACCAGACTCAAACAAATTAAAAAGTACAATTTTCTAAATTTACCGGGGATTAAGCCCGGGACGTCTGCTATCAAGACGAGTGCTCGCAGCACTTGCGCCAGGGAAGCCGTCATAAAGACCTGTCAGAAGAGATAAATCTAGTTTATCTCAGTTTATTGTAATTTTCTTTTGTCCTATTTTAATAGTGTTCAATAAAGTATACAAGTAGAGAATTAAAATACAGCACATACAGATTATAACTCACGCGCTTCTTTAGTCAATGAAAGCAGATTTGATTCGAACAAGCGTCACATACCCCAGCGTGACGGCACTGTCTAATTCAATACCCAAAAAATAAAACGTAAAGAAGTCTTCACTGCAAACATTTTCAATAATCTGCTAAGGATTGCTGGGAAACTATGATGATCATGAACCAGTGCTCTGATGACGACATCAACGAGAAAACCGGATGAGTGTTAAATTTGCATTAAAGGTGTGCGCGACAAATGGACGGATAGCTCAAGATCACGCCAACCGATTTCGATGATTCTTTTTTATTGGAAAGTATATACTTCTAGGATTGTTTTATGATAGTTTGGTTAGGTTCTGATGATGGATTCCATGACAAAATGACGGAACTCTTCAATTCTTAGGAACAAATTAATTTGAGTCACCTACCGTAATATCGGTATGGTCAAGTATTTGTCGTAGTTAAATATGAAGATCGATGGAACTCCTCAACGGCTTACAGTAAGGGTGCGATTTATGGAAAAATATATAACTGTCTGTAATTAAATGGCAATGAGCTTACGTTTGTTGCTGCATTGCAATATTATAAGGTGTATTACATGCGAAGCGGTGGTAGAAGCCTGAGGGGGGGGAGAGAAAAGGAAACTTTTCCAAACAAACTCTTATTATAAATAATAGCAAAGTCTTTTTTGGACTTCTTTGTATTGTTATATTTGGAGGCGGTGTCAGCCATGGTACCAAGATACACACACATACAAGCTATAGGTGTGAGATGCGCCGGAACTGCCAAGTTCCAAGTGAAGGGAAACACCTACCTTATACTTCGAATATAAAAATACGAAGAACTCTAATAAAGAATATGCAATTATTTTTTTTTACTTTTTAGAGCATATTAATATTAGTAACAGTTTGTTTTGAAGGCGGTTCTTTTTTTTTAATTTTTATTCAAGGTCGACTCAAAACGTTGAAAACATCAATTTTTAATTAGCCTTTTTTAGTTATACAGTCGAAATCTGTTGAAAATCACTCAAAAAATTGTATTTCTTTTAATATTTCTCATTTTCTGTAATTAGCATATGTATGTACGTAATTTATTTTTTGTACGAAAAGTATAAAACATATGTAAGGTCATAATTAACGTGTTATATTCACGATTGATGTAACTCAAAACAACTTTATAGATTACTAGCTGAGCCCGCGACTTCGTCTACGTAGAATATTTTTTGGGTAGCAATTTTATTAATTTAAGAAAATTGTTTTACAAATAAGAAACATGACCTCTACTCAGCCAAAGGAATTTTCCTACCAAATTTCACGTCTCTACACTTGATGCCTCCAGAGTATCGTGAATCAATAGTTAACATCCCGCAATCCCCGTTAGGGGTGGAATTTTGTAAAATCCGTTCATAGCTAACCTCTACTCGGCAAAAGGAATACTCCTGCCAAATTTCAAGTCTCTACGCCTTATGGTTCCAGAGATATCGGGATGAGTCAATAGATACCTGGATATCTCTGATGTATATAGACAAGCTGAACCCGCGACTTCGTTTTTGTTGAATGTTTTTTTTTCATTGGTTTGAATGGGTAGCATTTTCATTAATGCAGGCAAATTGCTTTACAAATAAAACATATACGTATAAAAATGTCAGTGAGTTATTTGCCGTGTATTACTGCAAAGAGCTTATAGTCCTTTTTCAGACTGTAGATTATCGCTGTACCAAATTTCAATTAATTTCGTAAAATCCGTTCTTAGCTGACCTCTACTCGTCAAAAGGAATAATCCTACCATATTTTAAGTCCCTACGCCTTAAGGTTCCAGAGATGTCGTGATGAGTCGATAGATACATGGATATCTCTTTTATATATATAGATGTTTTGCTTGTATCATAAAACATAGTAGATTCATGACTATTTCTTCCATCCAGGAGAAATAGCATATACCTGGGGGTAGTAAGTAAGTAAGTAAGTAGTAAGTAGCAGCCCATTAATGGCCCACAGCTGGGCACAGGGCTCCTCACTCATATGAGAGAGGGTTTTTAGANATAGAAAACTCAATATCGATTTTGAATTAGCCCGACCCGGGACTCGAACCCAGGACCTCATGCCTGTAGTCGAACATGCTAACCACTAGACCAATGAGGCAGTTAAGCTGGGGGTAGTAGAAAAGTATATATCACTAACAATCACCTGCGTAGGTACCGATCTCGTGGAAGTGAAAAGTCTACTAAGTCGGACTATTGGCTTATTTTTGTTAACATAAAACTATTTAACTTCACTTAGTTTAATTACTTCCTTTAAAATTATTAGACTCACTTACATTCATAATCTAATCAAAGAACATATTTTACTTTACAACTAATATATATCTCACTAATATTTTTTTTTAATTTGTAAAGGCATTGACATAGAATGACCGACATTAATAAATTTAAAAGATACTCTACAAGTATTGAAAACCTCTTGATTTCAAGGAGGGAATGAAAGAATTTTTAAATCGCTCCTGTAATTTTTGCTTGATAAATATAAAAACAGTATAGGTATATCGGTGGGTACTTGGTATCCTTGAAATATAAACTAGCTCGCCAGTCACTGGCCCTAATGACGTCGTAGCTCAATCTGCTGCACTTCGGATACGTTAAACTTTCTTGGTTTGCTAAATTTCAATTTGCGGACCTGGAATGCTGTTGCCACCTCTTGCGAAACTATCATTTCGCTAAAGGAGGCACGGCAAAAAGAGAGGGCGAATGCAGCTGAAGCTCAGTACCCCGGACGGAGGGGAATAGGAAACAGGAGACAGAGGTTTACCCAACACCCCACGTAGCGCACTTTTGAGTCGGCTTCATTCGTAGGGGCCAGAGTGGAATGCCACAACGAACCTCTGGTCCTTTCATTCCCAAATGATGAGGGCTCCGCTGGGTTTTAGTGGGTATTCTGGTACTACCGGCGAGTCCCACACTCCCGTCTGTTTCACAGGCGGGCTGTGTAAATGCATTTTCCAGTCGCTGGTCCAGTTACAAGGGTCGCTACAACTTTCTATCGATTAAAATTTTTAAATTCGCTATATCTTTTGAATGGAATGTCCGATTTTAATAATTTAAAAAGTATTATACATGTATTAAAATAGTCTTCAATATAATAACGATTAATATATAGGTATGAATAAAATGGTTAGATTGTTACCGGCGCTTTCATGAAACGCAAAAAACTAGTTATGTCACTAGGCATAACTACAGTAGTTGAAAGGGTTGATAGATATTAACATACATACATATATAGCATCACGCCTTATGCCCATAGAGGTAGGTAGAGACAACATNAAGCATACCTTTCTCGATTTTAGTCACTACGTCTTCTTTTATACCACAACGTTCCCTTATCACACTATTTCTTACTCTGTCACTCAGTTTTAATCCACTCATGCTTCTCAACGCTCTAGATATTAATACATTCTATAATATTGTAGAACATTTTTTTGTTCTATCTTCAATAGTTTTTGCAACTCATGCCATAACACTTTTGTTTTAATTGAGCCTATCGTTCAGTAAATATGCAGCTTTCCAATGGTGAAAAAAGTTTTGAAACCTGTCGAGTTTTTGTGTGAAAACACAAATATTTCCGCTTTATAATATTAGTTTAGTTAAATTAAAACAATTTTTAAAAGAAGATTCAAATTAGCATTTGAACGTAAATAAGAACAATAAAGTCATATCACAAATATAATCAAAAATGCAAACAACACAAATCCTTCTTTATTTCATACTTAAGATTAAGATGACAAAGTTTTTTTTCTGTGAACAAAGATTATTCATTTACAAGTGTTGTTAATTTTTTATGAGCTGTAAAGTTATCGAGGCCACCATATTAATTATGAATGCTGATGTACTCCGCTGTATATACTGTAATAAAAAGATAAAACTAATTAATTTATCCTAGTCAATTTATGAACCATAATAATAACATTTTTCGGCACTTAAAGCAATTAAATATAAAATCTAAACTAATATTGTAAAGAGGAAATATTTGTGTATTTCTGTATAAGAATGTAAGTATATTTGTAACGTTGTCACACAAAAACTACTGGACTGATTTCAAAAATGTTTTCACCATTAGAAAGCTGCATTTTTACTGAGCGACATAAGCTATATTACTTTCGCAAAAAAAAATAGAAAAATGCATTAAGGTAACCTAAGAAATTGTCACGAAAAATCAGTTATCGTGTGCGCTGCGAAAATTATTGAAGACAGAACAAAAAAATGTTCTGTAGTATTATAGAACGTATTAATATCTACATTAAAGTCTGGAATACCATATATCCAACTACTATAGTTATGGCACTATAACTACTTTTTAACATTTCAAAAGTTAATAAAATTGCTGACAATAATCAAACTATATTATTGGGAATAATATTAAATAAATAACATTTTTTAAGTTCCGTTTCAATAGCAGTAAAATACTTTTTAAATTATTAAAATCGGACATTCTGTTCAAAAGATATAACGAATTCAAAAATCTCCATCTAAAGAAAATAATGAATCCCGAGTCGAACTCCAGAGTTTTAAATGTAGTAGTAGTCAACTCTTCTTTTTTGCTACGAGACCGGTATCTACGCGAGAAACCACGGGGCATAGCTAGTAAAATATAAATAGGACAAGATAATAATAAACTAAGACATGTAATAAACATTTTAAAAGAGGCTAATGGAGTATAATCTCCAAAAGATACGGTAAAGGACTATTGTGCTTATACAACCTTGTATCCAATTTAACTGAGAGAAAAACATGTTCATTTACAACTTTAAACGTTTCTATAACAAACTCTAAAAGTTGATTGATAAATACATACATAGCATCACGCCTTGTTCCCATAGGGGGTAGGCCGAGACCACGTCCTTTCACTTGCCACGATCCTTTCATCTCCTTCGCTTCTTTCATTCTCGTTAAACCTTTCATACAAGTTAGTCGATTTAGAATACTCTTGACCTGGTCCTAATTTAAAATGACCTAGATTTGGTCCAAAACATTCGCCTTGGTTTTCCCCTTCCAACTTTCGCATTCACTCTTGACTCATAAATCCTTTTTGTTAGTCTCCTTTCATTCATTCCTTCCACGTGCCCAAACCATCTAAGCATACCTTTCTCAATTTTAGTCACAACGTCTTCTTTTATACCACAACGTTCTCTTATCACACTATTTCTTACTCTGTCACTCAGTTTTAATCCACTCATGCTTCTCAACGCTCTCATCTCTACCGCATTTATTTTACTTATGTGATTCTTCTTCCATACCCAACTTTCACTACCATGAATAAGTGTTGGCACAAACACTCCAGCATACACAGCCAGTCTAGCCCTTTGAAACACCATCTGGCTACACCATAACTACTTAAAAAGTATAAAAGAATTTTGGTAAGGACTATAAGCTCTTTGTAGTAATACACAGGAAATAGCTCATTGAAGTGTTTATACGAGTACGTATGTTTCTTATTTGTAAAACAATTGCCTATATTAATGAAAATGCTACCCAAAAAACATTCCACGCAGACGAAGTCGCGAGTTCAGATAGTGTTTCTATATATGATGTTATAGATAAAAGGAAAGGTCACTGATGTGTGATGCTGATACTACTAAAGAAAGTTGTGCTTACAGTCTTCTTAGGAATAACTTTAAACTTTGGGCTTCAGTGGGGTGCCCATATTAAGACTCAAGCAGGCGAACTTGGTGCAGCTGCATTTGCTGTTAGGAAAGTAAGGCAATACACTGATGTTGGAACTGCTAAAATGGTGTTTTTTGCTTATTTCCATAGCATTATGTCTTATGGCATACTGTTATGGGGTAAAGAGCAATACGTGCAATATCAATTGGGATCTCGCGTTTCCTTAAGAGAAAAATTTAAAGAAATATCAATTCCCACAACACCGACGCAATGTATATTAAATAACATTTTATATATCCATGATAACATTCATTTATACAGCAAAAGTAGGGAAACACACAATTAATACAAGAAATAAAAACAAACTTGTTTTGTAATATTTTAGAGTGAAGAAGATTCAGAAATCAGTTGTCGGGTTGAGCATACGCATTTTTAATAAGATACCTGAATCAATTCTGGGTTCGGCTCCACATAGTTTTAAGAAATATGTTAAAAACGTCCTATAACAAAAAGCATATTATAATATTAAGCGACAAAGATGTTTGGACTTGATTCCAGTTGCACGTGAAAGCTAAACACATTGTAACATCCAAAACCTATGTTTAAAGGAGTAACTGTTGAGTTTCTTGCCGGTTTCTTCTCACCGGATTCAACTTTCCAATCGGGTAGTAGATTTGTTACCAAGAGATAGACTAGTGACGATTCAAAAGTGTTTCTTGAGCCTACTTGAATTAACAATATTTTGATTGTGATTACAAAAATATATGCACTGTATATAATTTCATATGCATTAAATGAATATCTGTTAAATTGAAATTATAAACAGACACTCCATTTTTATTTACTTGCTTTTCAATGAACATGAACAGAACAAGAAAATTATTGATTCAAAACGAGTAATAATAGCTTAACAGGACTTGATCACAATAAAATCTCAAAAACAAGTTATAGACTATACAACAGTTGTGTTACTTTGTTTATTATTGCAACACATTTTCACGAAGGAAAAAATGATGTTATTTATAAGTGACGTTTACTTTTTTATGTTTTGCTTGTTTAACAAGCAGACAAGAGACTTGTTTTAAGGCGGTGGTCAGGGAACCGGGGTAAAATGAAATTTGTGGAGGTAAAAATGAAACTTTTTTGAGTAAAAAGTATATATTTTTAATTTTCTATTTATAAACTTATAGTATATGTCGGAGAATAAGAGAGAGAAGGAGCATAACCCATAGGGGCGTAGAGTTCTCCAACGACATCGTCATTAATGGCATCCATAATTCAATTTCCATACTGTGGGCGTTGATGGGGTAATGTTGATGCAATCAAACATTTTGTTAATTAACTCAGATTATAATGTTCAATCACTTAATGTTACCGATATCAATTTACACAAACTCATTAATAATAATAGCTAGGGACGCGACAGTTCCAATAGACGACCGCTCCGGCCGACTATCACTCGAGAACTGCCGAGAGACTCCCGTAGGACTGCCACTATTGACTCTGTCTCACGCCGATAGACAGATGGTGCCAGCGTTCCACAAACTATTGCACTCTGACATATATATGTCGGAGGGCAGGTGTCTTCCCACAGGGATACAGGGATACAAGGATGCAGGAATACCCCCTAAAACCCAGCAAAACCCCTTTATCCCTTTGATTGCCCAACGATACATAGACATAGACACGATACGATAGTTCTGTCTCAACTCAGGCAATCAAAAATATAAGCATCTCTTTCTTTATAAGTCATAATGTGTATCATCTATTTCGCTTCTAGATAACGCAAGACAATAAGAAAAAATCAGTTACAAAGTGACCGTTACTAACGATGCGTGTGTCGCGTCAAAGGTCGTTAAGTTTTTAATGGTATTAAAAAACAGCTCGAACTCTAAAGTTACAAGGGTTCCTTCGCGCCCTGTTCTTAGAAGACCCCACAACAAACTCAGTCGGGTATTTTGTATTATTTTTTTTACCATCACCATTACAATATCAGATAAATTTAAATATAAATTAGAGCAATTCATTCACTCTCACCAGTACCATCAGACAATAGAAAAAACAAAAGGTTACAAAGTGACCGTTACTAACGGTGCGTGTGTCGTTTAAGATTTTTTGTCGTATTTTATAAACTGTGAGTGTTTTTCAATGATTATTTGTGATTTAGACTATAAAAGTGATGTGAATAAGAGTAAAAACCTTTGAGGTGAGTTTTTATTTTTAAGAAACGGGCCTATATATACAAGACGGACTTTTTTCACTATCTCAAAATTTAGCGCAACGTGACGCTACACCAGAGTCTTAATTTAATAAACAAAAGATAACATTGTATAGTTTAACTATTAGCAAACATAAAAATCATAACATTTGGTAACTCCCAGATGTATCCAACTTAAAGGTTTAGGTCAGGGAAAGCAGACGAGCAAAATTGTGCCGTCCACCGTAACTTTTCTCTAGTACCTTCTTCTGCAGTATGTTAGCCTCACAATAGGAGGAGTAGCATTAACTATTAGTAGTTTACTTCTGACTGTAACATTTATATTCCAGCACTTACGCGTCAACAATAAAAACAAATCTCAAGACTAGTAATAAAACTTTAAGAAAACACGACTACAATAAAATCTCAAAAAGAAACCGTTAATAAAGCTGTCATTTTGAGTTTAATTAAAGTCGAAATGTCAGCCTTTTACTAGAGGTATATTTAACGAAAACAAATGAAAAGTGCGTGCGTACAAAGTACAAATGTCAGCAGTGAAACTTCTTTGGCAAACTAATTATTAAATCTTGTTTATATTTATACAAATGTAAAACTTTAGATTTCCGATATTTAGAGGAGGGGGGGGGGGAAGGAAGATATGTGGGGAATTTAATAGTTAAAATTTCAAATGATGAAGTGTAAATTAAAATGGCACTTGTTATTTTAACCTTCAAACGAATTGGTATGATAACGCTGCACATTTTCGTGACGCTAATGAAGTCTCGCTTCAATCTATCACTGTTTTACTACTAACAGAAACAAGGTCGTCGCTGCTAATTTGAAATGATAATAATATAAAATTGCAATGCACTTTTATAATTACTGTTGTCATTGTCAAACAGAAAGAGGTCAATACTGAAAGAAATCATAATCAATTGACTGACTTGGACAATATCTTTCGGTGTGTCTACGCAATTTAACTATAAAATTTAACCATGCTTCCTTTTACATCAATGTAAATAAAGGTACAGTAACAATGGCTACAATCATCATCATAATCAAAATATTATAAAGGTTCAAAAAGTACTTTCGAATAATACTCTTTCAAATATAGTGTAATATTGTTAGCGATCATTATTATTTTATTTGTAGATTGCTATTAAATTACTTATTAAAAAAACTGCCTCATTGGCCTAGTGGTTAGCATGTTCGACTACAGACATGAGGTCCTGGGTTCGAGTCCCGGGTCGGGCCAATTCAAAAGTCAATATTGAGTTTTCTATTAAGATTTTCTCAATATTTGCCCGAAGTTGAGAAGCTGGCGGTGTGATCCACCCCCGTGCCTCGGAGAGCACGTTAAGCCGTCGGTCCTGCGCCTGATCTCTCTCCGGTCGTATCGGATTCTTGTGTACTATGCTCTAAAAACCCTCTCTCATGCGAGTGAGGAGGCCTGTTCCCAGCAGTGGGACGTTAATGGGCTGCTACATACCTTTTTATTATTTTACTATATTTGATTATTATGTTGAGGTCTTTGTAATTATATCGGTGAAACGTTTACATGCACTACATCCGGTTTAACGCTCCGGAAATTCTCAAATTTAATAAACACTTGTTTAGTCGTCGTTTTCACGACGACTGCGATTGATGGGCTTATTGTTATTTGGGTAGCATAGGAGAATGAAGGGGATATTCGCCTAGTGACAGTTCTTAGTTTGTATCAACGTTAGTATTGTGTTAAAAGTCATTTAAAGTCTGTAATATAATGAGAATAGTATTACTTAACCTACAAATTAGTCAGCGACTTTAAAAATTGAAGCTTCTGTGTGCAACTCCAAACATTTCGACCGCTTAAATAATCTTCAACATTGTAATATGAATTTTGTGACACAAGGCAATGAAAGTGGATATCTGGCTTCAGGTAGCTTATTAAAAATGCGTTTGCTCATCCCGACAAATGATTTCTGAACCTTCTACACTCTAAAATATAGCATTACAAGTTTGCTTCTATTTTGCGTGTTAAAATTGTAAATACATTTTTAATAATAATAATAATATAATAATTCATTTATTTCAAGTAACTAAGACTCATATTGTTAGTAACATTAACTTATTTCTATGTTAGTTCCTTAAACCTATAATACACGACACACGTTAGTAACCATTACTTATTATCTACGTTAGTAACATAATTAAAATTAATAAGATGCCGCAAACAGTTTTGCATTTGCCTCCGCATAATTTTAAGAAATATGCCAAAAACATTCTTTTACAAAAGGCATATTATAATAATTAAAGCGATAAAGCTGTTTGGACTTGGTTCCAATTGCACACAGAGGCAAATCACATTGTAACCTACAAAACTATTTAAAAAAAAACTGCTGGGTTTCTTCTTATTAAAGTAGGCTCAAAAAGCACTTTTATATCGTCAGTGGTCTGTCCATTGATAACAAATATACCACCGGTTCGGAAAGTTAATTCTGCTGAGAAGAAACCAGCAGGAAACTCAACGATTACTCCTTTAAACATTTTTGTAAGTTTCAATGTGTTTTGCTTTCGTGTGCAATTGGAATCAAGTCCAAACATTGTCACTTAAATAATACGTTTAAACATATTTTTTTATTTATTTAAGGACCACCAGTAGTTACTACTTACATCGATAAATTGTTGAAGTGTCCAACTTTTTAAGGTAGCCACAACATGAGTTAAAATTAAATTAGCCTAAAAATACAATAAAATACAGATTATATAAAAATTTAAGAAGTTTAAAAAGAAAATTAAAATTGAAAAAATAAATGGCTATTTATGCTTATAGTCAGAAACCCTCACGTCCCTCAACAATTTCGTAACTCAAAATTTCTTAAAATTATGTGGAGGCAAACCCAAGAGTGATTCGGGTATCTAATTAAAAATGCATATGTTCAACCCAACAAACGATTTCTGAACCTTCTGCACTCTTATATAGGACTACAAGTTTGTTTTTATTTTTTATATTAATATTAATACGGATATGTGAGAATTGATGTCTTTTAATTTTCCTCTTAAGAAAACGCGAGATCCGAATTGATATATGGCACGTATTGCTCTTTTTTGTAATATAAAGACAATTTCAATATCCGCCTTACCCCATAACAGTATGCTGTAAGACATAATGCTAAAATAAGCGAAATACACCATTTTAGCAGTTCCAAAAATTAAAAGTAAGAAAAGTAAGTAGCAGCCCATTAATGTCCTACTGCCGGGCACAGGCCTCCTCTCTCGCATGAGAGAGGGTTTTTAGAGCATAGACCCATCACGCTGCTCCACTGCGGATTGGCAGGCATAGTACACAAGTGCACTCTCTATTCCTTCACTCTCATAGTCCGGTGTGACGGGAATCCGACACGACCGAAGAGTGAGGCGCAGGACCGATGGCTTAACGTGCTCTCCGAGGCACGGGGGTGGATAACACCGCTAACTTCCCAACTTCGGGCAAATATTGAGTAAATCTTAATAGAAAACTCAATATTGATTTTTGAATTTGCCCGACCCGGGACTCGAACCCAGGACCTCATGTCTGTAGTCGAACATGCTAACCACTAGGCCAATTATTCCTAAGACTGTAGACATAACTTTCTTTAATGGACTATCATCTATTTGGATATTTTTACAGCATTAAGCAGAAAACCAATGTAACAGGGTGCTTTTTATATCGTCACAACAACAGCAACGAAGTATCGTCAGCAAATAGGACTGAATCACATTTTGTCTTTTACAAACCGGTGATATATTTGTTGCCAACGGACAGACTGACCATTTAAAAGTGCCTTTTAGGCCTACTTAGGAACTCAAATGCACAGAAATAATTTTCTAAAATGAGTGTTCTTGGAATCGAAACGAATTTTAATGTAAGCTAAGATTTGTCATTTGGTAGAAATAGGCGGAAATCCGTTAGGAAAATTCAATTAACGTTGTATGTATTGTCAATTTAATGTTATAAAATGTCTATTTTAATAATGGTATACGTACTTGCTTCGTTAACAGAGGACGTAGGTTCGATCCTGGCAGGAAATATTAAGGAAATTACGTTTTATAATCTGTCTGGCTCTAAAATGATTTGAGATGCCACCCAGCAAAAAAATTCCATATGATGCAGAAACCATAAGAGGTAATTGACTTCTTAGACTGTATCATCACTTACCATTAAGCTAGATTATTGACAACGGTTAAGTTGATCGCGATAAAACACAAAGACCCCTTGGTATCAGAAGGGTATTCTTTCTAAAAGAAAACTTCACATTTCAATTTAATTTGATTTTTGAACGACGGGACGAACATAAGACGTTCGACATTCAAAATAAAAAATAGAACTTCACTTTTAGATTTCATTTGATTTCTGAACAACGGGACGAACATAAGATGTTCGATATTCAAAATCAAATAAAGAAAACTTCACTTTTATGTTTCATTTGATTTCTGAACGACGGGACGAACAAAGACGTTCGACATTCAAAATAAAAAAAAGTTCACTTTTCAATTTCATTTGATTTCTGAACGACGGGATGAACAAAGACGTTCGACATTCAAAATAAAAAAGAAAACTTCACTTTTAAATTTCATTTGATTTTTGAAGGAGTTTTGAATTTAATTGATTTCTAAACGACTTGACAAACATCCGATGTTTGACAAATGGGAACAGTTTGTAAAGGAAAGGGATCATGTTGTTTTTGCTATATTCCAAGCATTTTTTTCATAGTTTAAACGTTACCTGGACTTAGATTAGGATTAGACCTGGATTAGCCAAATCAGTCCAAATTTTCTCGATTTTCAGGGAAACTAACGAACACCAATTGGTTTTTATACAATATACAAGGTTACAAAGGTTTCTTTTGCGTCCTGTTCTGAGAAAAACTCATTCGGGTATCCGTTTAATCATCATTACAATATATTCAAAGTCAAAGTCAAAATATCTTTCTTCAAGTAGGCCTATTACAGCACTTTTGAATCGTCAAATATGTTAATATGTTTTCCACACACTAATTATAATGTATGTCTGATGATGGTATTAAATAACGGTTTAAAATATAAAGTAAAGAGGGTTCCTTCACGCCCTGATCTGAGAAGAGCTCTCAACAAACTCAGTCGAGTATCTTTTTACCATCATTATTACAAAATCATAATAGTTTATTGTATTTAAATTTAAATAAGAGCAATTCGTTTACACCTACGAGTTTGTATAGTCTGATTTTCAATCAATTTTCTTTTAAAAGACGTTGAATTAATTATGTCACATCTCTAAATCGTCTTCTGGGAGCTTATTAAAGGTAAGGTAAGTAGCAGCCCATTAACGTCCCACTGCTGGGCACAGGCCTCCTCACTCATATGAGAGAGGGTTCATAGACCCACCACGCTGCTCCACTGCGGATTGGCAGGCATTAGTACACAAGTGCACTCTCTATTCCTTCACTCTCATAGTCCGATTTGACAGTAATCCGACTCAACCGGAGAGAGATCGGGCGCAGGACCGACGGCTTAACGTGCTCTTCGAGGCCCGGGGGTGGATCACACCGCCAACTTCTCAACTTCGCGCAAATATTGAGAAAATCTTAATAGAAAACTCAATATTCATTTTTGGATTGGCCCGACCCGGGACTCGAACCCAGGACCTCATGCCTGTAGTCTAACATGCTAACCACTAGACCAAAGAGGCAGTCGGGAGCTTATTATAGGAACTAAATAAGGAGGATTTGCTTTAATTGTTATAATTCGATTAGAGCAATTCTTTAAACACTTGATACAACCACTGAGTTATCACGGCTTTGTTCTTTTCACAGTTCAAGGGGAAACAGATTTTATGTAGGATAAATGAAAATAATAGAAATAATCACAACAATAAGTGCACAAATAACTGAAAATATAATACAAGTGACCCTCGACTTCTCAAGTGTCTTTTTTATCATAAGTCGCCAGTTGCAAATTGATTAATTACGCCTGAAAAATTAGGATACAATTTACCTTTTTGTTGATTTAAAACCTATAATACAGTTTCACCCGATATACGTAATAAATAAAAATTTTAACAAAAAAGAACCGTCTTCAAAACAAACTTACAAATATATTAATATGCTCTAAAAAGTAAGACATATTTGTGAATTTGTTTTGAAGGCGGTTCTTTTTATTATTTTTTTTTAATTTTTATTATTTTTTTGATTTTTAGTGAATCTGAAGTAAACTAATAAATTTGTGTCAATATGTGTACACCTAAAAACGAGTTGCAATGCAGCAACGAACGTAAGCTCATTGCTATTTGATTACAGACACCTATATTTTCTGCCATAAGCCGCACCCTTACTGTAAGCCGTTGAGGAGATCCATTGATCTTCATATTTAACTACGACTAGCACTTGACCATACCGAAGTTACGGTAGGCAACTCAAATATCTGGATAGCCTATAGAAGATTCTGCCGAGTATCGTTGATTTGCTCCTAAGAATTGAAGAGTTCCGTCACTTTGTCATGGATTCCATCATCAGAACCTAACCAAACTATTACAAATCAACCCTTGAAGTATATCCTTTCCAATAAAAAAACAATCATCGTAATCGGTTGACGTGATCTTGAGTTATTCGTCCATTTGTCGCGCACATGCTTA
>JACTOM010000546.1:3348104-3392992 GCA_015832385.1 Elymnias hypermnestra | reverse complement strand
AAAAAAAACAGAATACCCGACTGAGTTTGTTGTGGGCTCTTCTCGGATCGGGGCGCGAAGGAACCCTCGTAACTTTAGATTTTAAGTCGTTCTGGAGTATCATCATCAGACGTGCATTAGAATTAGAGTGTGGAAAGGAAAAGAAAAAACAAAAATTTGACGATTCAAAAGTGCTGTAATATGCCTACTTGAATAAAGATATTTTGATTTGATATGATTTGATATTAGTTTTAGTACGGTGAAAATCGTAGAAATGTCATTTATATATAAGTTACATGAGATCCTATTGAAATATAGGATCGAATTATTAATCTAAACCATTCTTGAAGGCATTTGAAGGCACACAAAATTATCAAAACCAGTCCAGCTGTTTAGAAAGACTTCATTCACATACACACAGAATTACATTAATAATTTTAAGTATATGCAACTTCAAGCTACACCCATTGAAATAGGAATTCCTTTGAAAAATATAAAAGCATTGTAGTAATATTTATTTCATATAGATATGTGACTTAAAGGACATAAATAAAAGGGTTTTTAATCATCCAGTAAGAAGCAACCTTTATAAATACTAAATAAAACTATTATCCTATACTTCACGTTCTTTACATGTTTTTGAAATAAACTGAAACGTGTCGTTGTTAATTTTGAAGCCACCTATTTCTCTAAACACACAGTTAATAAATACAAAGTATTTCAGCAAAAAGGTTGTATTTCACTATGTAAATTTAGGGTCAAACGAGAAAACAGTGTTTGATGATAAGCACATAAGTGTTACACGAGCCTATTTATTATAATGAAGACCTTTGTATAATTTAAACGTAAAACTATCGTATAAATTGACTCACCAATTCGTGTTAACTCCTTTAATCATCTTTGTAATAAAAACTTTTAATATTTAATTTAAAAAACCTTTAACAACTCATTTTTTTATACACGACACTCGATTGTGTTACAGAACACCGACCCACGCAAACCTATAGCAGATACAGTACTGAAGTCGCGAAGTGATCAACTAAGGACTTACAAAATTGTTCACACAATTGTTATTGGGCTCAATAATATGTATTTCTTTACGTTTGTAACTCTTGGCATGTAAATTACGTGTTTATCTGCACGAAACAATGGTTTTCATTAAGTTTCGTACAGATATTATACCTGTTAAGTGTGTTAATTGCTTAGGTACAATATTTAATAACTAGTCCATTGGAATGTTACAATTTAAGGGCCAAATATTGCATTTGTTAGAGGACCCAATTTTTGTGACATGTGTGGAGGTCAATAGAAGCTTAACCCCGAGTTTGTGGGTAAGCCGCCCTTGACCCCCAACCGCCATCTTAGAAAAAGGAATGCAAACATTTTTTTCAAAATATCTCTGAAACTATACATCCTACATAAAATTCGTAAAGACATAATTTTTAGAAAATCGTTTTACCTACAAATATGTTCATATAACTTTTCACTCTAAATTTAAAATTAGAGAAGTTACAAACGGAAATGTGAGTAAATTTCTATAAAAATTCCCTGGTTTGCTCTATAACTTTTTTTAATACGTTTTTAATAAAAAAAATTTACCTCAGATGTAGATGGACTTTTGAGGTCTTTTCAAAATTCGTCAATGCTCATAAGAATGCGGTCGAAACAAAATGTTTAACTTAGTTTTCAGAACTTTTTTTAATGTGTAAAATGCAAAGCTCATATAACATTTCAATGGACTAAACAGAAACGAGCACTTTTATTGAGGCAGAGGACTATAAAAAAACTGATCATACTATATAACGAGTGATTTGAACAATATTAAGTCTCTATTATCGAAGACTGCTCATTGTTCTAGTGGTCAGCATGTTCGACTACAGACATGAGCTCCTGGGTTCGAGTCCCGAGTCAGGCAAGTTCGAAATCGATATTTAATTTTCTATTAAGATTTTCTCAATATTTTCCCGAAGTTGGGAAGTTGGCGGTGTCCTCCACCCTCGTGCCTCGGAGAACACGTTAAGCTGTCGGTCCTGCGTCTGATCTCTCTCTGGTTTAGAGAGTGCACTTGTGTAATCCGCAGTGGAGCAGCGTGATGGGTCCATGCTTTAAAAACCCTCTCTCCTATGAGTAAGGAGACCTGTGCCCAGCAGTGAGACGTTAATGGGCTGCTACTTTTTTTTTATTATCGAAGACTATACACAAAAAAAGTTGTCGCATTAATCTATTTATTTAAAAATGAGCTTCTATTTCCCTATGTCACGGTATCGCACGTGCACAGCTCGACTAATTTCGATAATGCTTTTGTAGTTTTGCTTGTTATAGACATTAGAATGTTCGTATGAAAGGAGAATATATAAGTTAGAACTACAGAAATTTTAAGAAATCTTAACCACCATAGGAACTTTACTAATGTACTTTGGCTATATTGTAGCCCAACACATATCTTCCTTTTAGTCACCCCTGACTTCACACAACTGAACTCACTGACACATCCAACACCTCGTACCTACTAATGAATCACCGAGGCCCCCTTTCCAAAGCCAGCCTCGATGAAACGTTCCTACTTATTTATAGATACTGTGACATAATGTACAATAGCTACTTATGAATAGCCAGATAGTGTCTCAAAGAGCCAGAGGACTTAAATATGGTAGTGTAAGTTGGGTATGGCAGAAGAAGCACAAAAGTAAAATAAATGCGGTAGAGATGAGAGCGTTAAGACGTATGAGTGACAAAGTAAGAAACAGTGTGATAAGAGAACGTTGTGTTATAAAAGAAGATATATTGACTAAAATTGAGAAAGATATGCTTAGATGGTTTGGGCACGTAGAGAGAACGAATGAAAGGAGACTGACAAAAAGGATTTTATGAGTCAAGATTGAATGGGAAGATGAAGAATCCAGGACATTTTAAATAACCGACGAACTTTTATGAAAGGATTAATGAGAATAAAAGAAGTGAAGGAGATATGCAAGGATCGTGGCAAGTGGAAGGACGTGGTCTCTGCCTACCTCTATGGGAATGAGGCGTGGTGCTATGTATGTGTGTATCTATAAGTCCTGATGGCGCTAGAGTAAATGCAAATTTAGCAAGCTATAGTTATATCCTTTGTATTAATATGCTCCAGTAATTATAGCATTAACCCCAACAAAATAAACATATATTGTTTAGATACTCTATTTATAGATTATAAAATTCTATAAATTTGATATATATCACATTTTATTACATAACACTATAAAATTAACATACAATCTATAGCCAACACTACAACTCATAAAGGAAAGTCTATATAAAATACAAGATGGTTTCATGAGTTCTTTAAAAGAATTATAAAGTTAAGAAGATATAAATATGAAAAAAATTGTTAATATAAGATAGGCGTGATGGTATGTATGTATTTTATCTTATTAAACCTATCTACCGACGATTCACGATTCTCAATATGTTATCTCGTACTACCTCCATTTTATAGCGTCCATATTGTAGGTAATGCGCGACACACAATTCAGTGAGATTACAGTCAACCACTAACTTGTCAGCAATAGCAAAAACTATGAGGCACACAAGAATACATGGACATAGAATACAACTGCTATTGTATCATAATACTTATCTAAAAAAACTTGTGAGCCTATCGATTAACCTTCGTGAATATATGTTTTTAGGTTAATTGTGTACTAATATAGAAACCTATTATAGTTCCACTTCCAACACTAAAGAAACTATCGATACCTCATTAAAAATGTTTACAGAACAATTAAAAAATTATCCCTTTTTAAACTTGAAACGGGAAACCTAGTTTACTTTACGACTACTGACAATATATCAATCTCAATTGCCTGCAAGAGGCTTCTGTGTTTTTTTATTGTTAATTAGAATTTGACACACGTGATGGGAAATGATAACAAAGAACCTGGAAAGAGGTAAACTACCTCTTATGGTTTCTACACAGCATCCTAAATCAGTTTCCTAAATTGATCCTAAACGAGGATCGAATACTCCTTTAACTGATGATACTTTATTTTAGGGCCATGTAAAGAAAAGGTCGTTTACTACATCCAGGAAATATAATTTTTTAAATTGTATTCATACCGGAATTGAATTTGGGACTTGTCCATCAAACAACCTTGAAATTTACATATACTTGACTTTGACCACAACGTTATCAACATAGATTTGATAATGCAATAAGAGTTGATGTTTTTAAGATGATATCTGCACTTTATCTTAAAAAGAACCACTTGTCTTTGTCTGTATTAGATGTCTGTGTTTACGATCAGTTAAAACTATATGAAATTTTATTCTGCGTCGTAAAAAATAGGATAAGAAGCCATGGCTACTGGTTAAAACATTTTATTTTTTATTATCTCGTTCTAAATAGAATTGCAAATAAAATATCATAAGAAGCTATGGGGGTTTTAGTTGTTAATCACATAGATTCTTGCTACAGCAGTGACAAAATTCTTCATGAACACAGCTATATTTCTATTTAAAAGTTCTTGCAAAGGGAGTCAACAGTTCTTGATAAACAGAGCCAATTTTCTATTTAAAAGTTCTTGCAAAGAGAGTCAACAGTTCTTGATAAACAGAGCCAATTTTCTATCTACAAAACTCTTGCAAAGAGAGTCAACAGTTCTTGCTAAACAGAGCCAATTTTCTATCTACAAAACTCTTGCAAGGAGAGTCAACACTTCTTGATAAACAGAGCCAATTTTCTATCTACAAAACTCTTGCAAAGAGAGTCAACGGTTCTTGATAAACAGAGCCAATTTTCTATGTAGTAAACTCTTGCAAAAAGAGTCAACAGTTCTTGATAAATAGGGCCAAGTTTCTATCTACAAAACTCTTGCAAAGAGAGTCAAGAGTTCTTGATAAACAGAGCCAATTTTTATCTACAAAACTCTTGCAATGAGAGTCAAGTATTCTTGATAAATAGAGCCATGTTTCTATCTGGAAAACTCTTGCAAAGAGAGTCAAGAGTTCTTGATAAATAGAGCCAAGTTTCTATCTATTAAACTCTTGCTAAGACAGTCAACAATCCTCGACTAACGCTACTAAGTTTTATCTATAAAATCTTATGTGGCTAATTGAAGACATAGGGTTCCTTGCTTATTGGAGGGAGGGTTTTTAGAGCATAGACCCATCATGCTGTCCCACTGATAGTTGGTAGGCATGGTACACAAGTGTAGGCGGTAAGGTGCACTCTATTCCTTCACTCTCATAGTGGGATGTGACGGCAATCCGACACGACCGATCCGACGCGCAAACCAACGGCATAACGTGCTCTCTCAGGCACGGGGATGAAGCACACCGACAACAACACAACACAGGGCAAATATTGAGTACTCGTATTTCTTATCAGAAAACTCAATAACGATTATTTAAGTCGCCCGAACCGAGACTCGAAACCAGGATCTCTTATCGGTAGCCGAACACAATTTGAAATAGTGTGTATATATTTTTACTTGTTATTTAGCAAACTGTCTCCTTTAATATTATTTACGGTCCCTAAACATAGCTTTCCCCATTTTCCTGCCGGAACAGGTTTTACGCGATGAAACTATGGTGAACAGTCAGTTTTGTTTGAAATTTATAACGTTTCTCTCTTTCATTCTTTTTTTCATGTAGTAATAATAGGGTTCTAGTGCCTGTGTCAGAATAAACGGAGCGTACACGGAGTGGTTTCCTGTCGAAAGAGGTGTTCGACAGGGATGTGTTGCGTCACCATGGCTGTTCAACCTTTTCATGGATAAATGTTTGACAGATTTAAAAGAAAGTATGTATGGGTTAAGAATGAATGAATTACTCATCAAATGTTTACTCTACGCTGATGATCAAGTAATACTTGCGTCATCCGCTAACGAGCTTCAGGAGATGCTAAATATTATGAATGAAGCTTTGAAAGGGAAAGGAATGAAAGTGAATGTAAACAAAACGAAAGTTATGCTTTTTGAACGAGATGAATCTATGATGAATGGCAATATTTTGATAGATGGGGAACAAGTGGAAGAGGTGAAAGAATTTGTATACTTGGGATCTAAATTTACAAAAGATGGAACATGTGAAAGTGATATCGAAAGGAGAGTGAATGCAGGGAATATGGTAAATGGTGCTCTGCATGCTTTTATGAATAGCCAGATGGTGTCTCAAAGGGCTAGACTGGCAGTGCATGCTGGAGTGTTGGTGCCAACACTTATGTATGGTAGTGAAAGTTGGGTATGGCAGAAGAATCACAAAAGTAAAATAAATGCGGTAGAGATGAGAGCGTTGAGAAGCATGAGTGGATTAAAACTGAGTGACAGAGTAAGAAATAGTGTGATAAGAGAACGTTGTGGTATAAAAGAAGACGTAGTGACTAAAATTGAGAAAGGTATGCTTAGATGGTTTGGGCATGTAGAGAGAATGAATGAAAGGAGACTGACAAAAAGGATTTATGAGTCAAGAGTGAATGCGAAAGTTGGAAGGGGAAGACCGAGGCGAACGTTCCTGGACCAAATCCAGGACATTTTAAATAACGGCCAGGTCAAGAGTACTCTAAACCGACGAACTTGTATGAAAGATTTAATGAGATTGAAAGAAGCGAAGGAGATATGCAAGGATCGTGGCAAGTGGAAGGATGTTGTCTCTGCCTACCTCTATGGGAATGAGGTGTGATGCTATGTATGTATGTATGTGTAATAAATAAATTAATTCATTCATTTAATAATCTTTTTGGTGCAGTAAAACTTTTATATATACATAGCATCACGCCTCATTCCCATATGGGTAGGCAGAGACCACGTCCTTTCACTTGCCACGATCCTTGCATATCTCCTTGGGTTCTTTCATGCTCATTGAACCTTTTTTTTTTAATTTCATGGATTTGGTCCAGGAACGTTTCCTTCGTCTTTCTCTTCGAACTTTCCCGTTCACTTTTAACTCATACATCCTTTTTGTCAGTCTCCTTTCATTCATTCTCCTTACGTGCCCAAACCATCTAAGCATACCTGTCTCAATTTTAGTCACTACGTCTTCTTTTATACCAAAACGTTCTCTTATCACATTATTTCTTAATTTGTCACTCAGTTTCAATCCACTCATACTTCTCAACGCTCTCATCTCTACCGCATTTATTTTACTTTTATGCTTCTGCCATACCCGACTTTCACTACCATACATAAGTGTAGGCACCAACACTCCTGCATGCACAACCAGTCTGGCCTTTTGAGACACCAACTGGCTATTTAGAAAGACGTGCAGAGCACCATTTACCATATTCCCTGCATTCACTCTTTTTTTTTAATATCACTTTCACATGTTCCATCTTTTGTAAATTTAGATCCCAAGTATACTAATTCTTTCGCCTCTCCCACTTGTTGCTCATCTATCAAAATATTGCTATTCATCATAGATTCATCTCTTTAAAAAATCATAATTTTCGTTTTGTTTACATTGACTTTCATTCCTTTCCTATTTACCACCTCCTGTAACTGATTAGTAGATGATGCAAGTATTACTTGATCATCAGCGTAGAGTAAACATTTGATAAGTAATTCATTCATTCTTAACCCATACATACTTTCTTTTAAATATGTCAAACAGTCATTCATAAATGGTAACCTTAATATTTCGGGAGCAATTCTAGGATATCTTCTAATTCTAAGGTCTCTACTAGATCAATATTTAAGGATTGCCTGGATGATATCAATACGCAATGACATACCGGCAGTTGTATCCATTTTCTTTTATTTTCCTGTTCTTGTCCTTTATTTTTGATTTATTTGTATCTATTCATCCATTACCACGAGTGGCACATACAAACGTTGTCATTTATCTCATTTACTTTTTAAGGTATGTGTCTTGCAAACTTATTATAAAAAGGCAAAGTCGCAGACATAAAAGATAGCGAGAGAAATTGCGTTTCATTAGTGAAATTATTATCCACCCACGTATTAATAAAATAATGTTAATGCTCGACACCTGTCGTTTCAAAAATTAGTTAACGACAGCTCAATGTTAAATTGACGACCTCACTGACACGGTAGTGTAAGTTTCGAGCTTGTCAAAGTATATTGTAAGAAATATTAATTATTTTTGAAATGAAAACTTCTTTGAATAATAAATAAATCAATTGTTGCTCGTTAGTCTCGGTCAAACTCGAGAAAGGCTGAACTGATTTAGCTGATTTTGGTTTTGAATTCCTTGTGGAAGTCCAGGAAGGGTTTAAACTTTTAAATATGAAAAAAAATGCTTGGAATATAAGAAAAACAACAATTACGCTTTCCCTTAGAAAGTAGCTGTCAATCATTTGACGTTCGTCCTGTCGTTTAGAAATCAATAAAGATTTCCATTCATTTTTTACCGAACAATGTCCATCGGATCTTCTTCAACAAACTTGACACTGGCGAGATAATCTGTGTACAATTGGCACGTCGTAAAGCCATTTAACAAAGAAGAAGAAGACATTTGACATTGACAACCAACAATTTCTGATCGTAACTATAATATTTCACGAACTCTAGCTAGAATCTGGGCACAAAGGTCTGCAATTATCTCCTTTAGCGTCGTTTAAATTCTCTTTTCTAAATTTTAAATTCAAAAACAAAATTTTATAAAAAATTTGTAATATTGACATAAAACACGTGCCATTTTTATTTACAATTCGTCATTTGAGATTTCAATAAACTATTTGTATTAATTTTCGATAATTTTAATGACAATTAAATTAGTAACATATATTCTCTTTTTTTGGAGTAAAACTGAATGACAGAGTAAGAAATTGTGTCGTGAACTAAAATTGAAAAAGCTATGCTTAGATGGTTTGTGCATGTAGATAGAATGAATGAAAGGAGACTGACAAAAACGATTTATGAGTNGGTTTAATGAGAATGAAAGAGGCGAGGGAGATATGCAAGGATCATGGCAAGTGGAAGAATGTTGTCTCTGCCTACCCCTATGGGAATGAGGCGTGATGCTATGTATGTATGCTGAAGCGGTACGAAATTTGGCTGGTCAGCTAGTCTTAATTAATTATTTAATACAACAATAATTTATACACAAGTAAAACAATATATCGTATATAATATTACTTCATGAATATGAAACGAAATATTAGATAGGGTTATAAAATTCCCTTTGATGTCTTTTTTACTTCTGTGGTGTGGTGTTACGCTTGACTGTAATCTCACCTGATGGTAAGTGACGATGCAGCCATATTAAAGAAACTCCTTCAGAGATTAGCTATCTGCCAATTAAAATCAGTCCTGCCGTTACAGAGATTAGCGGAGACGAACAAAAATGTAATCTGTGTTACATGCATTTAGTAAAATGACTTAAATGGTTTTCAATGGCAAAAAATCATGTTTTATCTATCCTTACTAATATTATAAATGCAAAATCAACTCTATCCGTCTATCGTGCTGTCACGACAAAACTACAGAACCGATTTAAATGAAATTTGATTCACATATAGTCTAGAGCCTGAGAAAGGACATAGGCTACTTTTTAATACGAAAAAAGGGTTGTAAGGCATAGAAGTATTGTCACTTTTAGACTCAGAAGCTTGATACTTATTTTTTAAGCTATTGATTCGATATAAATAAAAGCTTTACCCTTAAGAGTGTAAAATAGCAATCCTGTGTAACTCTGTTTATCTGTCGCACTTTTACGCCAAATGTTAAGCTGATTTAAATGAAATTTGTTAAACAAATAGTCTAGAGCCTGTGAAAGGACATACACTGCTTATTAATTTAACATTTACCCATGATGACAGGTTGCGGAAAAAGTTGAGGAAAAGGCGATACTAAGCTCCACATTAAAGTCCTCAGGCACAACATACAAGGCATAACTAAAACGGCCATCCGAATATTAGGCAGGAGGGGTGAAGTTAAACGAATTTCTGGTCTTATATACGAAGACACACGAGGAGTTTTGAAAATATTCCTGGAAAACGTCATCCGGGGCGCAGTAACTTAAACAGAGCATCCCAAAAGAAAAACTGTCACAGCAATCGACGTCGTCTATGCTTTGGCCATTGAAAACAAAACTGACAGAAAACAAACTAATCACAAATGAACATATAAAATTTGGCATTAAAAATTAAGAGCAATAAAGAATTTATATCAAAAGAAATGCGTAAAAAGTGTCGTCATTTTTAGTCCTAGAAGCTTGAAACTTACTTTTAGGCTGTTGATTCGGTATAAATAAATATGTCATTCAAAGCTTGTACAAGCTTTACCCTTAAGGATACACTCAGGTATCATTTAAATATCAATCCTTACTAATATTATAAATGCGAACGTAACTCTTTCTGTCTGTTGTGTATTAAAGACAAAACTACTGACGCGATTTAAATAAAATTTGTTACACACATTGTCAGATACGTATGTGTCTTATTTGTAAAATAATTAGCCTAAATGATTTAAAAATGCTACCCAAAAACCACTATTCCACGCGGACGAAATCGCGAGCACAGCTAGTATATACTATATTTCACTTATATGGTTGTTTATTTGTTTCAATGTATACAGCAACTTAATCATTTTCGTAAAAATGGTGGTAGATCGCATGAGCTGGAGTAGACTGGAATACTCAGTCTTTAGACCGTTGAAAATTACATTCACCCCGGGTCCTACATCAGCAATAATGGATCATGTAAAATCGAAGTAAAGAAGCGTATAAGAATGGCCAAATTACACCATGTCTCAGCTCCATAGAACTTGGAAGGATAGGCGGATATCTCTTAAAACTAAAATTAGATTACTATGAACCCTCGTCTTTTCAATATTTCTCTATGGTGCTGAGACGTGGACCTTGAGATCACCAGACCGCAATCGCATCGATATTTTTGAGATGTGGTGCTAGAGGAAAATTGCTTCGTATACCCTGGACAGCACATCGAACCAGCGCATTAATTCTTAAGAAACTCAATATTACAACTAGGCTTTCCACCATCTGCCTCAAAAAAATACTTGAGTACTTTGGGCACATTGCCAGGAAACAGGGTGATAACCTCGAAAAGCTCATGATGACTGGAAAAGTTAATGGTAATCTTGCAACTTATAATACGATTTTTCTATCAACTTTCTACTAACAAAGACTTTGAATTTATTAATTGACATTTCTAAAACGTCTTGTGGGTGTTTCTTATAGAAACGTATACAGTTACCCTTAAAAGAGTTGTTAATTTTATGCAACCTACTAGAATTTCCAGCAAGCTTGTTTTTGTTTCGTAAGTTATATGATATACATTCACTCTTTTTATTGAGAGTCAATGTTTCTGTGTACGTACAACAAGTTTTCTAATATATATACGTAGTGAACTGTCATTANTTTAAAAGCGTAAGACGCGGAGCTGAGCCTATTCGATAGACCACTTATATGGGGCCCCCATTGTAATTTATTATCTAATGTTATACCTAAGAAAGCGGTACTATTTTTTTTACTAAAGGTTGGGAAAACCGATTTTGGCCTAAAGTTATTAGGGTCAGAAGTACTTTGGTCCGATCAGATCTGCACCACATTTCAGATTTCCATCTACAATGCCTTACACGCCGCGGAATGCAGAGACAAATGGCGTTCCATAATACAAAGAAAATTACTCATCGGAGGTGGTTGTCACGGCCCTCAGGATTGAGGAAACGAAGCAAGGAGGAGGAATAATTGTCGTCAAAGTGTCTTATTTTTATTGATTTTGTAGGCAATTGATAAAGGCTTTCAATACAATGTTCTTGCTCCATTAATTGCAAATAGTTTAGGTAAATGTAACAGAAGTTTTGTCATCAACACAAAGGAAATTATATCATATTGCCGAAATTGTTTTGACTAAAAAGAAATTCAGATGTTAACATTGTAAAGCAATAACTTTGCATCAGTTCCTCTACTATTGTTACTGTATAAAATTATAATAAATACTTTATTGTAAACGTTACAGAATTGTCGCAATCAATCACAATAAAACCATAAGACATTTTACGTGAATTGTGTTGGTGAATGAACAATTTATAAACACCTCGAAATGGGACCTTGAGCCGTATATTCGTAACTTTCTTAAACTATCAATATATTAATGTGACAGAACGAAACATTTCATAACAAGTTCATGCAATATTCATTTACTGTTAGATATGTCTGATGAATGAATTACATTCATTAAAGTGACGGTATCCGTTACCTTTGTACGGCACAAATATGGCAAATTACTTACGAGTATAAGAACGCCTGATAGGTATTTCTGTCGTAATTATTAAGACACTGCTATATAAGATTGACTGCCTCATTAATCTAGTGGGCAGCTTGATCAGCTACAGCCATGAGATCCTGGGTTGGAGTCCAGGATCTAGGGAATTCACCCCGACTGTGGGGTCGGGAGTGTGGGACTCCGCGAGGAGGAAGAAGTCGCAATACCCACTAAAATATTACCTACTAGCATAACCCGCGATTGCAGCTGGCTCACAGATATTCTACAGGGGAAGGAGTTATATGAACCTCCGCCTCCTGTTTCCTACTCCCCTTCATCGATGCTGGGATGTTTCGGCAATATTCACCCTCTGCCTTTGTCGTCCCGTACAGTATCCAAAAATGAGGTAACCGCTCTCCAGGCCTGTTCACTTAGTAGCATTGCACCTATAATTCATGCCACGTGAAAACTCTGTGCCGATTAGCGACGTCATAAGGAGTCGCTGAGGTCCCCAGGCGAGACATTCTGCCACCGTTTGGTAGTATTTAGTTTAGTACACGTATTTACCGAAGCAACCATGACTGGTAATCACCTGTACCAATCTATAGAAGAGCGATCCGTGCTCTCTGTTAAACCATTTACCCACATGAAGGCGGATCGCCACTACTTTGGCCCCGTCCGCTAGCTAGAACCCTTACCCTGCTTAACGCGTCAGTGTCCGGTGATTTTCCTCTGGTCTTCACGGCTACCTCTGCATTGGAAAGCAGCTGTGAGAACTTCCGCCCTGAGCTCCCCACCCGTGTTGCTGCCGTCCATGGAATTCAACCATCGATATGGAGTCTGCTTTTAAGATTTTCTCAACGTTGTGTTATTTTTGGTGTGCTCCACCGCCGTGCCTCGCAGAATACATTAAGCCGTCGGTTCTTCACCTGAATCACTCTCCGGTCGTGTCGGATTGCCGTCACATTCCACTATGAGATTGAAGGAATAGAGAGTGCACTTGTCTTAGTGGATCACCGAGGTGGGTCTATGCTCTAAAAACTCACTCTCTTCTATAACTGAGGCAGCCCAGCAGTGGCACCATAATGCTACTTACCTTACCATTTAACTTATAAGACAACAAAAATGTTGTAGTTTAAGTAGCACACCTTGTTTTTTATTTCGCTGGGAAATGTTTTATGCACGCCGGTTTTATTAAGGAGAAACTTATATCCGGGACTCGCTGGTCGTACCAGTATACCCACTAAAAGCCAGCGAAACCCTTTTCATCCACGTGTTGGGGTCGAGATGTCCGCATTCAGCTGTGGCTCCCCGGATGAATCAGACAAGGGTTTAATTGAGGGTGACCAGGCGAGCAAAATTGCGTCTCCTAGCGCCCCCCTCCTCCGATAGGGACTAGCGTCTGCCATAGGCTCCCTTTGCCTGTTTAGTGCCTAGGTCAAGTGCACAGTGACCAGTTGAACAACATCAATTAGTTCATTGAACTGGTCACTATGAACTTGATTGAACTAGTTTATGATCTTTAACAGGTCTTGACCTTGTAATTCGAAAAGATATAATTGGTTAGAGGGCGGGGCTACTCTAGCGTATAATAATGACTCACTTCGTTCTCAACGCGAACGAACTGTATTAGGGTTCCCTCAAGAATAACATGCAATTCCCCTTTTTCAGTTTCCCTGGTGCTGCAGATATCCATGAGCGGTAGTGATCACCGTAACTTGATTGTCTGTCTTATTTATAAAAAAACTATTCATGTAACATCGCTAGAAACAGCTAGTATTTAGGAGAAATTGTAACACACTTCAAGCTTAATCACCATTACAGACATGTCGGTAATTCTTTTATCATTACACCGCCTCTGTACTTGTAATTTCATTTTATCTAGAGAAGTGATTTGTTATTCGTGTGGCTGCAATAATATATATTTTATTACTGTCATAATCAGTGATGTATGAAATAAATTATAAAAAAAACAAGCGCTGACAAATTGCTTAATCAGATAAACGAAGAATTCTTATTCAAGATCATTAGAAGTATGTATTACAACACGCTTTTATTACTTTTTGCTGACAGGTTAGCGTTTGACTGTAATCTCGCCTACACTGTTATTAGATTCTAAGTTATCTGTACAATAGTCCTTGCTGGTGCAGTGGTGCGAGTGCTTTTACAAGCAGAAATAGGATTCATCACAATAAAAGTCAACAACCAAATTAAAGTATTCTAGAATTCCACAATAAATGTTCTTCTCAACTGAATTTACCACCAGTTCGGAGTTTCATCTACTGAGAAAAGTCCAGTAAGAAATTCAGTATTTACTCCTTTCTATTAATGTTATTGTTAACATAAAAACAATTATCATTATGACACATTAATAAGACAAAGGTTTTAAATTAGAGAAATACACATATTTGTATCGCAGAGCAGCCCAATTTACTAAAACAAATAACATAAAACACAATAACTGGTAGCTGACGTTGATTAAAACTGAGAACTGAACTAACCTCTACAAGGTGATGTATCGTCTTTTATAACTTCACATAATGAATCATTTATGTCTAAACCAAGGGGAGTGTTTTCCGCCAAATACATTTGTTAATATTCTAATTTAAAATAAAACTACCATTTCCTGCTAGTTTTCAATAATTACAATTAATATAAGTTGTAGCCGTTCTGTTCTACGTGTATATATCTCAGACTCCTTTAAGAGTCCTTATTTAACGTAATAAATTCCTTGATCCTTTAGCTATCCAGTGGTGAAACTGAATTTCAGGTGGATAGATATGTAGCTACAACATCCAAATGTTTTATTCATCCATCGCATCCATCTCAGACTGTATCATCAATTGATATCACAAGCAATTCTTAACCTATCAGCAAATCAAAAGAAAATGTTTCATGTAAGTAAGTAAAAAGTAAGTAGCAGTCCACTAACGTCCCACTGCTGGGCACAGGCCTCCTCGCTCATATCAGAGAGGGTTTTTAGAGCATATACCCATCACGCTGCTCCACTGCGGATTGGCAGGCATAGTACACAAGTGTACTCTCTACTCCTTCACTCTCATATTCCGACGTGACGGCAATCCGACACGACCGAAGAGAGATCAGGTGCAGGACCGACNTTTTGAATTGGCCCGACCCGGGACTAGAACCCAGGCCCTCATGTCTGTAGTCGAACATGCTAACCACTAGACCAATGAGGCAGAATGTTTCATGTACCTATTACTATTATATTATTGAGCTAAAATTTAATTGTAATGTATAAATCGTTAGACAAATCTATTAATAGAGTAGACAAGCAGTCTACACAATAAAACGGTAATTTCATTATCATCATATCAAATTGATTTAACATTTGAATGGATTATAATTGGTTCTAAGTTCACATGAAACCTTGAACTAGATTGACGTCGACTTTTCTCATAACAGTTTATATACCTACACTTTAAAATGTCAATTTCTAAATCACTTTATATTAAATTAACACTTTGGACGTGGCTTTGCTCTACCCATTGAATAAATTCGTAATAGCATTCACTTATACAGCAAAATACTGCCTCATTGGTCTAGTGGTTAGCATGTTCGACAGACATGAGGTCTTGGGTTCAAATCAATATTGAATTTTCTATTAAGATTTGCTCAATATATGCCCGAAGATGGGAAGTTGGCGGTGTGATCCGTCCCCGTGCCTCGGAGAGCACGTTAAGACGTCGGTCCTGCGGCCGATCTCTCTCCGGTCGTGTCGGATTCCCGTCACATTGGACTATGAGAGTGAAGGAATAGAGAGTGCACTTGTGCGTGGTGGGTCGATGCTCTACAAACTCTCGCTCCTCGGGGTGAGGAGGCCTGTGCCCAGCAGTGGGACGTTAAAGGGCTGCTACTTACTTACTTTTATACAGCAAAAAGAGCGAAATACACAATTTTAATACAAGAAACAAAAACACACTTGAAATTACATATTTTAGAGTGAAGAGAGTTCAGAAATCATTTGTCTACGCATTTTTATTGTGATACCGAAATCAGTTTTGGATTAGCCTCCTAATATTTTAATAAATATGTCAAAAACATATGTTAATGGATTTGAATTTCAGTTACAAACGAATCCAAAATATTACACATTGTAACACACAAAACTATATTTAAAGGAGTAACCGCTGAGTTTCTTGACGGTCTCTTCTCATATTTAATTACATTTAAATAGACTCGATATAGAAAAGGGTTCAGGTTCAGATAGAATTCCTCCTTTATTCATAAAACGGTGCTCACGCGTGCTTAGTTTTCCATTATATTTAATTTACAATAGGTCACTGCAATCTGGAACGTTTCCGAGTCTTTGGAAAATAGCCAAAATTGTCCCGATTTATAAATCAGGTGATGCACAGCTGATATCCAACTATAGGCCTATTTCTATACTACCAGTTTTTGCTAAAGTATTTGAAGCGTTAGTACATCCTCATTTATCGTTTCAAACTAAACACTTGATTAATGAGAACCAACACGGTTTTGTTAAAGGTAGGTCTACAATAACGAACCTTGTTTCTTACACGAACTGCATTGTAAAATCTGTAGACAATCAAAAACAAGTAGACGTTATCTACACAGATTTTACGAAAGCCTTCGATAAAGTATGTCATACCAATCTTTTACTTAAATTATCGCGTTACGGTTTTACTGAAAGAATGTTAAGCTGGTTTTCATCATACTTACACGAGCGTTCACAGTATGTAGTACTAAAAGGATATGAATCGGATTTATACTCTGTCAAATCGGGTGTTCCGCAGGGATCCCATTTGGGACCGTGGCTCTTTAATTTATATATAAATGATTTAGGCGACTCAATAAAGTACAGTAGGATATTTATGTTTGCAGATGATGTAAAATTAGTAAAACAGATTGAAAATTCAGAAGACTCTACCTTACTACAGAGTGATATCAATGCTCTGGATGACTGGTGCCATACTAACAATATGATTTTAAACCCTACTAAATGTTTTCATATATCTTTTACTAGAAATTTAACTCATAAACACGATACTACGTATAATATAAAAGATGTTATTTTAAAGAAAGTAAATGAAATAAGAGATCTAGGCATAATTTTCGACAGTAAACTTACCTTCGTGCCACATATAGATGATGTTATTGCTAAGGCATCAAAAATGTTAGGGTTTTTAATAAGAAACAGCAAAACATTCAAGAATAGCAAAACCAAATTCATTTTATACAATTCTTACGTTAGAAGCATCTTGGAATATTGCTGTGTGGTATGGTCGCCTTATTATTATACACATAGCTTACGAATGGAAAGAATACAAAAACGACTCCTAAGACACCTTTCCTTTTTTTGTAATGTCAATAAAACTTTAACGAATTACAATGAAAGACTTAATTATTTCAAATTAGATAGTCTCTCTTCTCGCAGAAAATTACTGGACCAATGCTTTCTATACAAAATAATGCGTAATTCATTAGATGCCCCACAAATACTGAGACAAATTAATGTAAGAATACCAAGACCTAATGCTCGAGTCAAATTGGGAACATTTGTTGTACCACATGCTAAAACAAATCTTGGTAGTCACTCTCCCATACCCCGTATCACACGGCAATACAATAAACTTTCTGACGAGCTAGACCTTTTTAAAGACTCATATAGCCACTTCCGGAACCGAGTTACGAAATTGTTGAGGGATGCGAGGGTTTCTGACTATAAGCATAAATAGCCATTTATTTTTCAATTCTAACTTTTTTTTTAAATTTTTATATTTTTTCAATTTTTTTCAAATTTAATTTTTTTTAAACTTTTTAAATTTTTATATAATCTGTAATAGTATATAATTTTATTGTATTTTTAGACTAATTTAATATTAACTCATGTTATGGCTACCTTAAAAAGTTGCACACTTCAACAATGTATAGATGTAAGTTTTTTTTTTATATTTTAAGACATTAAGTGTAGTAACTACTGGTGGTCCTTAAATAAATAAATAAATAAATAAATAAATAAATATAATCTACTTTACCTGTAGTAAATTTATTACCAACGGACAGACGACTGACGAATCAAAAGAGTTTTTTAACCTACTTGTCTGTTATTATTCCAGCCAAAAGTAACATTTCGAAATAATCCAACTTGCATAATGTACGGTTAGGCCTACAATGTATTTGTCATTGCATTTTATAACCTTGAACTAAATAAAGTACACTTTTCCTCAAATCCGATTGCATCAGGATATGACAAGTAGATACCGGAAGCAATTTTAATTAGTGTTTCAATTGTAGAGTAAGTAGCAGCCCATTAACGTCCCACTGCTGGGTACAGGCCTCATCACTCATAGGAGAGGAGGTTTTAAAAGCATAGACTCACCGCTGTGTTCTAAAATCCTTACGCAGTAAAAAATTCCTAAACATGGCAAATCCGAACCGATTGACCCGATTGTGGTGTCAATATGTGTGTCGGGGAAGACTCTTTTGGGGGAAAGTCGGGGAAGAAAGCAGTGTTTTACATCTAACCAGTGGAAAACATCAAATTAATCTGAAAATATCACAAACTTCATGGAAAACTTGCGAAAACTGAATGCGCCACAAAAACCAAGCCGATGATTTGATTACTGCATTTGGTGCAAGAAGTATCTGTGCATCCGTGGAAAACCAGAATCCACCAGAACCAGAAGAGATTTTTCCTAAAACCACACTTGTTTCTAGAAAGAGTGTGAGTACCCTAAATGTGAAGCCGGATTCTGACAGAAGACACATTTCGCTTTTAAACAACATTTTGCACCCACCACTGGTTGGCAGGCATAGTACACAAGTGCACTGTCTGTTCCTTCACTCTCATAGTCCGATGTGATGGCAATCCGACACGACCGAAGAGAGATTAGGCGCAGGACCGACGGCTTAACGTGCTCTCCGAGACGCGGGGATGGAGCACACCGTCAACAAAACAGGGCAAATATTAACAAAATCTTAATTAGATATCTATACCGATTTTTGGGGTAATGCTACTGTATATATGTGATGGCGGAAACGTTTTTTAATGTTGGTAACAAGGTGTGCAGCGAGGTAGCGACAAACGTCTACCAACATTCGAACTACCCCCCACTCGCAGAAACTAGTATAAAAGGGCTTGCATTAGACTGGCGGGCATTCTTACTCCGGTGTACACCTTGCATCCAAAAATTATTGGATATTGTCATTTAATTAAAAAAATAATTAATAGTTTAGTTTAAAGTAATAAATAATCGCGGTGGAAATTGACAGTGATTGTCTTTATGGAAACGATGGAAGACCAGAACCCGATAATGTATATATCGGCATATATCGGGTTCTGGTCTTCCATCGTTCCATATTTATACTACAGAAAAATCGTTAAGAAAGATCGAGATCTTATTAAATTACAATTTATGAAATCAAGAACTTTTTGACAGAACCTGTTATGGAATGGCGATAAAAATATATGATAACCTGCCAGAAAAAATTAGAACATTGCCTCCTAAAAACACATTTAAAGAAGACTTATTCAGACATCGTACTAAAAGAAGATAAAAACATGGGAGTGAATGAATTGCTCTAATAGATATAGTATAAATTATAATTATATGTTATAATGATGATGAGAAAAAATGTACATCCGACTCAGTTTATTGCGGGCTCCTCTCAGATCAGGAAGGAACCCTCGTAACTTTAGATTGTAAGTCATTCTTTATTATAATCATCAGGCGTACATGGAAATAATATATGAAAAAAAAACTATATTTGACGATTTCAAGATGCTGGAAAGTGCTGCCTACTTGAATAAAGATATTTCGAATTTAAATTCGAAACTCAAACCCAGGACCTCATGTCTGTAGCCGAACATGCTAACCAATGGGAATACAACATTTTCAGTTAAGATTTACATTTTCTATACGATAGCACTATTAATATAAAAAAAAACATTAGAACGTATATTATCCACTTTAACTTATACCCTTGTCAGAGAAATTTCAATTGCGCCAAAAACAAATAAGTCTTTGAAATGAGTTTCCGGACCCAGGTTTTATAGAACAGAGGCTAATTTGTCTATATATTTTATTAAACGGAAGTAGTGCATAGTCTTACACCAACTGCATATCCGGTTACGCGATAATTGGGCTAAGGAAATTAATATTGGCATTGAAGTAATATAATTTCAGATAATAGAGAAAACATTGTTTATAAAACTCATTATATTATCTTTGGCCTCTACTGCCTGGGATATAGATCATGGGATGCGTAAGACATCGCACGAGGGCGGCACCAGATAAAAGTTCCTTGGAGAGCCTGGTGTGCCCTTATATGTGCAGAGGAGGACCACCGGCCTGAGGGATACATACCTAGTCTTTCCCCCAAAAGGCCGGGTATCTTTAGAAGATTTTAGCGGGAGTTGCCGGCGGAGGTTCTTGCGGTCTACCGACACAGGGTAGCAGCGAGGGCGCAAGGCCTGATGACGACAAGGTCCGTAGGATCAGAGCTCTTGCCGACCAGGCTCTGGTCCAAAAATGGAAGAAGAACCTCGGTTCCCAGTTGAAGGCGTGGCCATTCTGGCAGCGATCCGACCTCATCTGGAACAATGGCTTTCCAGAGAGCACGGATCGCTCTCCTATAGATTGGTGTAGGTTCTGACCGGACATGGATGAAATTGGCCGGGAGGAGTCACCCGCTGGCCAACAGTGTGGTGCAGCTATCGACTCAAAGCATCACACTGTAGCAGATCGTGTAGCCTGGGTACCACAGCGTCATCTCTTTTTGGCACTGATCAAGGGCTGATCTCTCGCTGGGGAGCATTATAGGTGCGATGCTGACCAATAAAGGATCTGGGAAGGAATATCCTTCTTCTGCGAGACCGTAGTCTCACTCAAGGAGGCCCATGAGCCCGTGAAGGAGAATGCAGCGGATGCTCCCCCTCACCGCCGAAAAAGGCGGGGTACGTACGGGCTAGACGGTACGTGTTTGCGCGCCTTCTTCTGCTTCCTTGAACCCTCACTCGGAGTCATCTGAAGATGACGTGGGTTCATTTGGGTTTTTATGGGTACTCGGCGAGGTTTCCTCCCTCGGAAAGTGTATGAAACTTCCCACACTTATAGTTTATATATAATAATAATAAATTTTTTATCAAGGCAACATTTGGCCCAAATTGTTAGTATATAAATAAGTTATAACTATGCTAGTAACAAATAGCATATAATATATGTAATTAAACTAAATTGAATACAATTAAATTAAATTAACTAAAAGTTTAATCAAATCAAATGAAATTAAAATCAAAATCACGTCAATCAATAAAAATTAAAATTAGAAATGTGAATGTTAGAGAAGGAGTGCACAATGATGATATTTTATTTAAATTTATGCATAGAAAATAGAAGAAATCAATAAAAACACATTACAAATGCACTCATACAGACTATATATGCGTGGCTGTCAAATATGTGAAACGCAATAAGGTTACATTAAAAAAGTTTCTATTGTCAAAAGCACTAAGGAGGTTACATTAGAAAAGTTACTATGGTGGTTAAGTTTACTTAAATCTTCTGATGTTCTACGTAACTTTGTTAATCTTTTTTCTTTCATACGAAGGTTAGGTTTCATTAAGCAGAACACAAAGATAATTTAGCAAACAATGCTTTCATCGTTTTATTTTTTACAGAAAACGTTGTTTACTGGGAAATTGTGCATTGTTAAATAAATAAATTATCGTCATATCTATATCAAGTTCAATGGACAGCATTTTTTTCACATGTTTTTTTGATTCAATAAAAAAATAGTTAAAAAGATATTTTAACTATCATATATTTTGTTTGAAAAAACCACGCAATTTAACAGTATAGCAATGGCGAAATATGTGATTATAGAAGTATAATTCTCTTAGACAATAATTTTAAAAATGTTCAAATTTATAATTTAAATAAGTATTATGTAATTTTTTTTGTTTCTGATAGTTTAGCGCTTGACTGTCATCACACACGAAGATAAGTGATGATACAGTGATCCTATACTAAAATAAAGTTTTTTAGTAATTGTTATAAAATGCCAATAAAAAAATATTCGACATTTATTTTAACGTTATGTATTTAAGTTTAACGTAACAATTAGATTAACAAAATGAATCACATATGATGCATAATCACACATGGATCATTTTTGTTACGTATAATCCAAGCACATTGATGTCTTTATACAAACATTCAATTACATTTAAATGAATACATTTTTTTAAATTAAATTACTTCGTATTAAAGAATTCTTTTTATATAATAAGTTTAAGAAGTTCGTGCTGGTGTGCTAGTGAGTTAAGAAAAAAGTACATTGATTTTACACACTTTAACAATAATTGTCAATAATTTAACTATTACATTGAACAATCGGATATAGAAAGGTAATTTGACAGGCCTCTGTACATATAATTCAGTTCTTACAGGCGTCTAGAACGTTTACTTTCATTTTATCTCGTAATCTATTACCTACATTGCCAAACGATCAGGTACAAACTGGTACTTAGTTTAGGGATTGTTATGCAATTACAGTGTATTGACTTTAGCTCACTTATTGCCATTTTGTAATTATCCTTCCATTTTATGAAACAAAGTTCTTCGCCACATTTGTTGGCGACAAACACAAAAAATCACTTAACAAATTTTCATGCAGTTTACTCATAGATAGAGTGATCCTTGGGGGAGGTTTACTTATAACGAAAGTTGTTAAAAGTCAAACCTCTTGGGTTCTTTCATAGAACGCGGGAAGAAGAACTTCCACCGGCGACCAAGAGAAGTTTAGTATCAATGACGCGAACTTCTCTTATCGTCAGGTGGAAGAATGCTTTGAGGGAGCCCGTCGCCGGACACCGTACAATTGAGGCGGTTTGCCCTGTCCTCGGACTATGGGTGAAAAGATCCCATGGGGTGTTGTCTTTCCATCCCACACAGGTTTTCTCGGGGCACGGTTGCTTCGGGGGGTACCTGTGTCGAGTGGCAAGGAGAGAACCGACGGAGGAATGTCACGAGTGTGGCGCGTGGAGGACACTGCTGAACACACAGTCGCTGCGTGTCCGCGCTGAGCTGACCAACGAGCAGCACTCGTGGCAGTAGTCGGAAACGACCATTCTCTACCCTATGTGGTTAACGCCATGGTAGGTAGGGAAGTCTGTTGGGAGGCGATGGTCTCCTTCTGTGAAAATGTGATGTCGCAGAAGGAGGCGGCGGAATGTCTCAGAGGGGTGGATGGAGACGCTTCCGCCATGCATAGGAGGAGGTCGGGGCTAAGACGGGCGGCCCATGATCGACGTCTACCCCCTTAGGGTTAGCTTGTGGGTCAGGTGACATGTCGAGAGCTCCGGGCATGCCATCCGAGCGGAGGAATTTTGTCGGGGGGAGCCTTGTAAGGAACATCGTAGGCGGGAGCACCGTCACGTTTTAGCCGATAAAAGTCCGGCATATCCACGAGGATTTCCTGACGTTAAAAAAAATCTTGGGTTCTTTCATTGAAAACGCTACCTCAGAAAATAAACAACGGATACAGGGATAATTCCTCTATAATACAATAACAGCCGGTTTTTATCTTAAAATTGAAATTCAAATAATATTTATTCAAGTGAGCTTAAGTAGCGTCAAATGGTTTTTTCGATGTATGACCGATGATGATGTTAAAGACAAAGACTTACAATCTAAAGTTAGGCCTTCGCTCTCTGTTGTGAGAAGAGCACACAATAAACTCAGTCACGCGTCCTTTTTTGTCTCATCATTATCAGTTATATGAGGTGCAATCACTACAGCAAGTTTCCTCATGTGTATACGCGGTGAACTGATACTATTTTAATTGCTCTACATTTTTCTCTTATCGATTCTCTTGGACCCATATTCAAAATCAAACCAACGGCCCTTTTGTGCAGTACAAATATAGCATCTATTTCAGCAGCATAACCACCTCGTTATATCCATTTTATCTTATTTTGTCTGTATACAAGAAATAGAAAGTTATCTTGTCGGATACGGTTTGTTAAAACATATCATGGTACATCAATTCAGGTAATGTAGTACGAGTATTATATCACAATTAAATCTTGTTGGTGTGATCCTATGACAGACAAAACCTGGAGTCATCATATGCTTTATGCGAAGCTTTAAGCGAAGATTATAAATTAATTTAAGTCTCTACAAAAAACTTACTAAAGACATTCTAGAGTTGCCACTGATTAATTTAAAGCCTTATTAAAAGAAACATTAGTAAGTAGCAGACCATTAACGTACCACTGTTGGCCTTCTCACTCATAGGAGAAAGGGTTTTTAGAGCATAGATCCACCACCCTGTTCTACTGCGAGTTGGAAGGCATAGTGCAGAAGTGCACTCTCTATTCCTTCACTCTCATAGTGGGATTTGACGGCAATCCGACTTAAATTAATAGGGAACTCAATATCGATTCGGCTCAATTCGGGACACAGACCCAGAACCTCATGTCTGTAGCCAAATATGTTAACTATTAGACCATTGAGGCAACCAAAGAAAGCTAATCGTACTATAATTGAATGATTCCTTGGACGATAAATAAGCGTGGCAGTGAATGGATTGCTAGATTTTTAATAGAATAAAATAAAATGATATTATAATGGTTTATGATAAATTATGTTGGTGCCAACACTTATGTATGGTAGTGAAAGTTGGGTATGGCAGAAGAATCACAAAAGTAAAATAAATGCGGTAGAGATGAGAGCGTTGAGAAGCATGAGTGGATTAAAACTGAGTGACAGAGTAAGAAATAGTGTGATAAGAGAACGTTGTGGTATAAAAGAAGACGTAGTGACTAAAATTGAGAAAGGTATGCTTAGATGGTTTGGGCATGTAGAGAGAATGAATGAAAGGAGACTGACAAAAAGGATTTATGAGTCAAGAGTGAATGCGAAAGTTGGAAGGGGAAGACCAAGGCGAACGTTCCTGGACCAAATCCAGGACATTTTAAATAAGGGTCAGGTCAAGAGTACTCTAAACCGACGAACTTGTATAAAAGGTTTAATGAGAATGAAAGAAGCGAAGGAGATATGCAAGGATCGTGGCAAGTGGAAGGATGTTGTCTCTGCCTACCCCTATGGGAATGAGGCGTGATGTTATGTATGTATGTTATGATAAATATCGTGACACCCGATTGAGTTTGTTGTGAGTTCTTCTCGGAACAGGACGCGAAGAACTCATAACTGTAAATTATATGCCTTTCCTTAATATCATCATATCAAATGATAATTGAGAATACAGAATTGAAACTAGCAGCAATATTTAAAAGCCTCATTTACTTGGACAAGTAAATTGCTAAATAAATACTTATTTAGTTACATTTAACTCTACAAACGAACCCGGTAATATTATTACATCATTTCATATAATATACTTATATATTTGGCACCTTGGAGCTGTGAGATAACCGACTAGAACTGTCGCTGTTACTTACTGTAATGTCACTCCGCAAACGGTATCAGCGATCGTGATTGTTTTATTCATATTGGGATTAATATTTTCAATTTCTGATCTCACGGCCTAAGTATTTCACTTGACAGTTCAAGGTGTCGACCTTTACTTTCATTGTGGCATAGAATTATCAATTTTTTATACAAATAATGCAGTAAACGGGCATACGGTTCACCAGCTGTTAAATTATTTCCGTCGGCCCTAAACATTAGCAGGGCCAGTGGATATGCTAAAACGGTAATTTTATTGAAGAGCTAAATTACTATCAAAAGTAGTGTAAAGATTTACCAGACTTTATTAAGAAGCTATTTATGAGACATGAGAGGAAATGCTTTTACGCACCTCTGTTATGGGGGCAGATAATATGGGACTCGCTAGCTTGTCAAATACCCACTAAAACCCAGCGAAACCCTGATAAACCCGAATTGGAGATGACAGGTACCCTTGCGCATTCGCCCTGACAATACCAGATGTGAATAACCACGAGAGTTTAAGGAGGAGGCAAGGGGCGTTCAAAAAGACGCCACCTTATCCTTCAAAAAGGAGGAGCGTCAGCAAGGGTCCTTCCTCTTTCTAGTGCCTCCTCCAAGATGACAGGCTCGGAGAAAAAGTTGCATTCCATCCTACCGCACCGTCAAGCTTTGCGCCTACTATACGTGGCAATGAGAGAGGCCCTCCGATTTTGCAACACCAGAGGATGTCGTTGCGGTTCACAAGTCCGAAGTTTAATCCGGTCCTATTCATCAGACGCACCACACTGATTGCAGACAGGTAACTCATGACGTCGCGCAACATAATAAACAACATACTAAAAATCTATCCTATTAACAGTTATGACTGTAAAAGGACTATAGCAAATTGGTTAAAGAAACTTAACTACGATGATACTGAAGTCTTATTAAATTGAAACACTTGATGCTCACAGATAATCAGATTAACACAATCCCACGCACACTCACACACACACACACACACACACACACACACACACGCACGCATACAGATAAGCTTGCAAATTTTTAAGTATAAATCTTTTATTTTTATAACTATGTGACTGTAATACTTTGGGGAGGGCGAGATTTTCTGGCACAGCTATCTCAAGACCTATTAGAGGATATCAACTAAGTATGTAATAAGTAAAAAATTGAAACAAACTATTTTTATTTATTTTTGTGCGCAAGAGCTGAATACGTCATTGGACATCTGGACCCCAACACTTAAAGCGAGTCCCACACTTCCGGATGTAAATTTAGACTTCCTCCAGCATGCATAAAGCATTTCCCACCTAAAAATAAAGTTCTTATGGTTTCTAGACAGCGTCGTACCGGAACACAAATCTCTTTTCTTAGAAGTGGTTTCTTTTTAGTACGTCTTTGCTGGACCGAAGCCTCCCACGAGAGAATCAGTGCTGTCAATTTGAATAAAGACTTTTGAATTCGGTAGCGAAAGCAAATTCGCACTATTAAGCGAGGCTTTTGATGAAGATAGGACTTTTTTGTGCGAGACTCGTCAGGGAAAAGTATTATACATGAAATAATATCATTGATAAACACTTAATATAAAAGTAGTCATTTTGGCATTTCTTTTATTAAACTATTTCAATGGAATGGTCCTTTATTGGTACAATTGTTTTATAAAAAAAATTTACATGACAAAGTTGTTGCTGACGTAAATGCCAAATTGTGTTCTCAAAACGGTCGTTTAACTCCATCTGAATAAATTTACAATATAATTAAAATAATATTTGCTACCTATTAAAATTTGTATTTGCACTGTAGAGACAGGTATTTATAGTTGAAATTTAAGATAACAAATATCTTCACATGTATTCATTTCAATATTTTGAAGATTGAAAATATCTGTACTAGTAAACAATAATATTTTAATATGGTAATCTTCCAGGAGTGACAAAACTGTCACGAAGATGTGCAGCGTTTTTATGCTAACTCTTTGAAGGCTAAGTACTTCTAATATTTATAAATAACATGAGGCAATTTAATTCGCCACTGGACGTTTAATAGTTTAATAAACTATCTTTCATAAAATACAAAATAAAAATATTTCAGAAATTCTCTTTCCTAATTCGTATTAAGTTTCGACACTTTTAATATTTTATTAACAATTAAATTCGTAACATGTCTTCCTTTTTCACAACCTCTAAGTCTCGGAAATCCAAAGTTTTAGATTTGTGTAAATATAAACAAGATTTAAAAAATAGTTAGCCAAAAAAGTTTCAGTTCTGATATATGTACTTTGTACGCACGCACTTTTAATTTTTATTGGTGACAGGTTAGCGCTTGACTGTAATCACACCTGGTGGTAAATGATGGTACATTCTAATATGGAAGCGCACTGATCTGTTACGAGGAAATTTACCATTTATGGTTTCTACACAGCATCGAACCGGACCACAATTGTCTTTGCTTGACGGTACGTCCTTGCTGGTAACTAGTTTCGGCCGAAGCCTCCCACTCCAGACTGAAATAAATGAGAAAATGCAATTTCCTAACTTCAAAGTACCTGGGGTTGGAACCCGGGAGTTCTGCTAGCAAAGTGAGTACTTGCACCACTGAATCAGCGGGGCTGTCGAATATGTACATTGCCTGGTATGGTAAGACAATTTTTGGAAAATGTTTTCTGTAATTTGTCCGAGTATGGTTAGATGCCCATGGGTTTTTCAGACTATGTGCCCCGCCCATTGCCACTTCAGGTTCGCGATTCGTAGGGCTATGTCGGTGACTTTGGTTCTGCTACGGATCTCCTCATTTCTGATTTCATCACGTAGAGAAACTCCGAGCATAGCCCTCTCCATCTCCCGCTGAGTGACTCTGAGCTGCTGCATGAGGCCCATAGGCAGTGACCACGTCTCACAACCGTGGGTTATCACTGGCAACATGCACTGTTCGAAGTCTTTGGTCTTCAGACACTGGGGGATATCGGATGAAAATATTTGGCGTAATTTGTACGGTAATATTATCTCTTACCAGATTAGCGTGCTTCCATCTTAGACAGTATCATCATCTCAAAATCTCATAGTCCAATGTGACGGCATTCCGATACGACCTGAAGTAGAGCATGGGAATATAGGAAAATCCTTTGTCAATAAGCGTCTACATCGTGAAAAGAATATATGGCCGAATTTCAAGTCATATGTATTTAGACAATATATGTATAGATTTCATACATACATAGTATCACGCCTCACTCCCATAGGGGTAGACAGAGACAACATCCTTCCACTTGCCACGATCCTTGCATATCTCCTACGCTTCTTTCATTTTCATTAAACCTTTCATGCAGGTTTGTCGGTTTAAAGTACTCTTGACTTGGTCCTTATTTAAAATGTCCTGGATTTGATCCAGGAACGTTCGCCTTGGTCTTCCCCTTCCAACTTTCGCATTCACTCTTGACTCATAAATCCTTTTTCTCAGTCTCCTTTCGTTCATTCTCTCTACATGCCCAAACCATCTAAGCATACCTTTCTCAATTTCAGTCACTACGTCTTCTTTTACACCACAACGTTCTCTTATCACACTATTTCTTACTCTGTCACTCAGTTTCAATCCACTAATGCTTCTCAACGCTCTCATCTCTACCGCATTTATTTTACTTTTGTGATTCTTCTGCCATACCCAACTTTCACTACCATACATAAGTGTTGGCACCAATACTCCTGCTTGCACAGCCTGTCCGGCTCTTTGAGATACCATCTGGCTATTCATAAAGGCGCGCAGAGCACCATTTACCATATTTCCTGCATTCACTCTCCTTTCAATATCACTTTCACATATTCCATCTTTTGTAAATTTATATACCAAGTACACAAATTCTTTCACCTCTTCCACTTCCCCATCTATCAAAATATTGCCATTCATCATAGATTTATCTTTTTCAAACAGCATAACTTTCGTTTTGTTTACATTCACTTTCATTCCTTTCCCTTTCATATAGATTATATAAAGTCTATTTTGATTGATTTTACGATATCTTTCGTATATTAATGTTATCAAGGAATCAAAATAGCTTTCCACGCGTCGATGATTGTGGGTAATGGATTATTCAAATTAAGGTGTTACAGTTATTTCTTTCTTTGTTCTAATAATAACATACATATAAATATCTAGATTGGCTATCTCATTGACCTAGTGGTCAGTTAGTTCGGCTACAGCCTCGGAGAGCACGTTAGGCCGTCGGTCCTGCGTCTGATCTCTCTCTAGTCGTATCGGACTGCCGACAAATCCCACTATGAGAGTGTAAGAATTGAGAATGCACTAACACGACTTATATTATAAAGAAGAAACATTTGTGTTTTGGTATGTATGTTTGTAATGTTTTCACAGAAAAACTACTGGACCGATTTCAATCAAATTTTCACCACTAGAAAGCTGCATTTTCACTAAGCGACATTGGCTATATTACTTTCTCAAAAAAATAGGGATCTCTAATAAAAATGCATTAATGTAAACAAAGGTGTGAAAAAAAATTGTCACAAAAAATCTGTCATCGCGTACGCTGAGGAAACTATTGATGATAGAACAAAAAAATGTTCTAAAATATTATAGAACGTGTTAATATCTACAAAAAAGTCTACAATACCATATATCCAACGACTGTAGTTAAACCACTGTAACCACTTTCATACATTTTAAAAGTTAATAAAAGTGCAGACTATAATCAAACCATATTATTCATACCTCTGTATTAATCCTATTAAATGATATTTTATTAAATAAAAATATATTGTATTTCAGCAAAATTTGTCACTTACCACGTTTCAATTGTACGCAGTCGGAATGCTGCAATAATTACCGAAACCTATCTAACCGACTTACACAATTTAAGAAACTCGAAGTAAAAACCTATTACATCCGCTTCTTGGGTCATTGTAATAAACTTAGGGTTGTCGAGTACAAAATTATTCTTTAAGATTTTATTTTATATTGCAAATAAATATAAATTTTAACAAAAAAGAACCGCCTTCAAAACAAACTTACAAATACATTAATCTGCTCTAAAAAGTAAGAAATAATTGCGTATTCTTTTATAGTGTTCTTCGTATTGTTATATTCGGAGTCGGTGTCAGCCAAGGAAGATGTTCCCCGGGTATCCACTTGGCAGCTCCTGCGTCTCTCCCACCTACAGCTATATATGTAGTCACCTCGCCATATTAATATATTTCTAAGCTTGTTTTGAAGGCGGTTCTTTTTTCGTTAAAATTTTTATGTATTTTTTGATTTTTAGTGAATCTGAAGTAAACTAACAAATTTGTCTCAATATGTGTACACCCAAAAACGTGTTTCTTATATGAGATAACAACGTTTAAATGAAACATCTTAACAAAGTTAAATTTACATTAATGTCGCCACACCCGGGATCGAACCCGCAACCTAATACCACCGCTTCACAGATAATTCACCTTTCAAATATTGCAATGCAGCAACAAACGTAAGGTCATTGGCATTTGATTACAGACAGTTATAGATTTTGCCAAAAATCACACTCTTACTGTAAGCCGTTGAGGAGTTCCATTGATCTTCATATTTAACTACGACTAGCACTTGATCATACCGAGTTACGGTTGGCAACTCAAATATCTGGATAGCCTATAGAAGATTCTGCCGAGTATCGTTGATTTGCTCCTAAGAATTGAAGAGTTCCTTCACTTTGTCATGGATTCCATTATCCGAATCTTACCAAACTATCACAAAACAACCCTTAAAGTATACCCTTTCTAATAAAAAAATAATCATCGAAATCCGTTGGCGTGATCTTGAGTTATTCGTCCATTAGTCGCGCACATGCTTACGCAAACTTAAGACTTATCCGGTTTTGTCATGGATGCCATCATCAGATCTGGCTTAAAAAAATGGGACTCTATGACGAAGATAAACTTTTATTTAAAAAAAATCATCAAGATCGGTCATCAGTCGGGAGATAAGAGGTAACAAACTTAAAAAAAAGATACAGACGAATTGATAACCTCCTCCTTTTTTTGAAGTCGGTTAAAAAGAGCATTACGTGCCCTATATCAATTGGGATCTCTCGTTTCCTTAAGACAAAATTTCAAAGAATCATCAATTCCCACAGTACCGTCGCAATATATATTGAATAACATTTTATATATCCGTGATAATATTAATTTATACAGCAAAAATCAAATCAAATCAAATCAAAATATCTTTATTCAAGTAGGCATATTACAGCACTTTTGAATCGTCAAACTTTTTTTTTCTTTTCTTTTCCACACTCTAATTGTAATGTACGTCTGACGATGATACTCCAGAACGACTTAAAATTTAAAGTTACGAGGGTTCCTTCGCGCCCTAATCCGAGAAGAGCCCACAACAAACTCAGTCGGGTGTTTTGTTTTTTTGTTATCATCATCATTACAATATCATATTAGTTTAATATATTTCAATTCGAATTAGAGCAGTTCGTTCACTCCCACGCGTTTCTATCGTCTAAGTACTCTTGCAACTTATAATACGATTTATCTATCAACTTTCTTTTAACAAAGACTTTGAATTTATTAATTGACATCTCTAAAACGTCTTGTGGTAGTTTATTATAGAAACGTATACAGTTACCCTTAATTAAGTTATATGATGTACATTCACTCATTTTTTTAAAAGAGTCAATGTTTTTATGTACATACAACAAGTTTTCTAATATGTATACGCAGTGAACTGTCATTATGTTAACTGCCTTGAATTTGTTTCTTAAAAGAGCGACACACACAATTTTAACTCAAGAAATAAAAACAAACTTGTAATGACATATTCTAGAGCGAAGAAGGTTCAAAAATCATTTGTCAGTTTGAGCATACGCATTTTTATTAAGACACCCGAATCACTTTTAGGTTTGCCTCCACATAGATTCAAGAAATATGTTAAAGAAAAGTCATATTACAAAACGCATATTATAATATTGAAGATTATTTAAATGACAAAGATGTTTGGACTTGATTCCAGTGGCGCGTGAAAGCTAAACACATTGTAACGTACAAAAACTATGTTTAAAGGAGTAACCGTTGAGTTTCTTGCCGGTTTCTTTTCAGCGGAACCAACTCTCCGAACCGGTGGTAGATTACCTACTGACGATTCAAAAGTCACTCAGTTTAATCCACTCATACTTCTCAACGCTCTCATCTCTACCGCATTTATTTTACTTATGTGATTCATAGTACAATACAAATAAACAATAATAAGTTATTCATAATGTTTGCTGATATGTATGAATTAACCAAAATACATGAAGAAACTTTACTCCAACAAGGACATTACTCCAGATCGACGCGCTTTCATCGTAGACTGTATCATCACCCAACATCAGGTGAATTTACAGTCAATACGACGACGACAACGATGTTATATATTAGATAATTCATTCCTTATATTATTTTACACTCTCATTTACCTTGCTATACACATAGGAAAGTAATTAAAAAAACTAATGAGAACAAAATCGGGAGATACAGTTTGTTGTAGCTACATATCTATCATTTGCATACGAAATTCAATTACACCACTGGAACAGCTAAAGGATCAAAAGAAATATTACGATAAGTAATACTAATATTTTATATAGAAACTATTAACCGTCACGAGGTTTATTCACGTACAACAAACGGCCGTGTCCATAACACTGCCAACAACAATTTTTTTTTAATTTTGCAGTGGATGACTCTTGAATATATTTTAATACAGTCTTATGTAGAAATTGATCGTACAAACATCTTTCGTGTATTCTCCAATCCTCGTGATACTGGCGAAGTTGTGTGTGTCCAACTCTCACGCCTACAGCCATTAAAAGAACAAATGGGCTTTTTTAAATAGTGCTCGTTTTATTTGTAGAAATTTATTCTATATTATATTTATTAGTAGAAACCCTAAATACCCAATAACGCCAAGGTTCTTTTGTTAAGGTTAGTGGCGAAGATGTCGCAATATTGACATCGAATCGGCCAAGGTTACCGTCCTTCAAACAGTTTTTAACGCTTTTTTCTCTTTATTTATAGAATTTTAGTATTATTTAACATATCTTTTATGTCATGTAAAAATATTCCTGAATTTCCCACATCTTTCTTGTCTAAATTGTCCCAAACTTTCCCATTCTATTTATGATTTTCTCCTCCCACAAATCCCTCGTCCTATAAATTTAGAGTATTTATTAACTTTAGTCGTAATTGTAAATATATTAAATGTTCATATGTATAATGTTTGTTCATATTGTGTTGTCCTTTTTATTTGGTGGTAGTCCAACAATATATATCTACTATTTACAGGTTATCAAAATAAAAGTTTGGATGTTCTTGTAAACCAAACAACTTCGTTCGTATCTTCTCCAACCATTGACACTGGCAAAATAATCTGTGTCCGATTAGCACACCGGAAAGCTATTTAATAAAAGAAAAAGAAAAAGAATTAATATAAGTAACTAAAGTCAATACCAACGTCAAATACTGCGAACTTTTTAAGAACAGTAAAACCCTTTACGTGAGCTTTCAACAGAATGTCAGTAAAAAAAAATAGCGTCGTTACAAGAGTTGTATTCGCCAAAGCGGCCATCCAAATTAAGATAGTAATTACTTATATCAGTGTTATTGTTATGAACGACTACAGCCACTCCGGAAACGAACTTACGTCAGGCTAATTACTCGGAACGGTTTAAGATATTATATTTTAACACCAAATTTTAAACTAATATTGACGAAAATGTAAAAAAGTAGCGTTATTAGTTTATAAAAGAAATTACACCATATTTTATTCTATATAAAAATTTCCATTTCGTCAAATAAAAGAAAAATATATTTACTATTAACTTATTATTAACTTTAGATGAGCTGTAAAATATAATAACATTATTGATTATTGGGATATTACCAATAATTACAGTTATTTCATTTAAAGTGAGTATTAAATTTGTTATTTTAAAATGTACTTTAAATTGAAATATTTAAATTTCTTACAATTTATTAGTCTTGCCACCTTCTCAGGGCTGTTTGATTTAAGACCTTTCTCTTGAAAGAAATAATTAAAAAATAATAATTGTAATGGCGGTAATACTAAATAGGTACTGTATTTTTTGCTTTTGCTGTCAATTGTTAAATTCCCTGCTTTAAAATAATAGACAACGTTCATTAAGGTGAAATTAATTGTACCAATATTTTTTATTATCAAGAATATATAAGTTTTTGGTATTAAGTGTTTAAAATCTCGAGCGCTATAATTTGATTATTGTTATTCTTGCTATTATGGCTGATCTATTAAAAGCTTTAATGCTAGCCTCTGAAAAGGCTGCAGCTATAGCTAGATCGTGTTGCGAAACATCAACAGATGAAACTTTAGTGATCACAGAGAAAATTGGAAATGAAGCCAACACTCGATTTTATAAGGACTTTAAGACAGTAGCTGATGTCTTAGCACAGGAAGCGGCTAAGGCAGTAATACTTTCATACTTTCCCGAACTTGATAACAATGTTAGAGGTGAAGAATGCCCGGAAATAGGTGGCATAACACTCACTATACAAGACACTGTTGAGAACACTACAGAGTTGCTGAGTCGCATACTCCCAGCAATTACTGCCCAAAGAATGGCTGAAGCTGCTCATAAGGATTACACGGTTGACTTACCCTCTTTACCCGCAGACCTACCAGTTATTGACACTAATGATATAGGAGTGTGGATAGATCCAATAGGTACTTATATGGTTACTATACATAATAAGGTTTATTTTTATCCCTATGTATAGACACAGACCTACACACATACACAAGCACACACATTAGGTGAAGTAAGTAGCAGCCTATTAACATCCCACTGCTGGGCACAGGCATCCTCACTCATAGGATAGCAGGTTTTTAGAGCATAGACCCACCCTGCTGCTGGATGTTGGGCCTGGTACACAAGTGCACTCCCTATTACTTCTCACTCATAATCTGTTGTGACAGGTATTATATATATATTTATATATGGAGAGAGTTAAGATGCATAACTAAATCTTAATGAGCTCTCTGTGGCATGAGGCTGGACCACACGGTCAAGTGCCCAACTTGAGTAAATACTGTGAATTTCCTAACAAAATTAAATATCAATCATTGAATTTGTCCCAAGCTGACCACCAGACCTATGATGCAGTCTGTGTTGAATCAATTTTAGATTTCTTTGTAATTGACAGATGCCACCGCAGAGTTTATATCTGGTATAAGGGGTGATGCAAAGCCAGGGCAAGGTCTTTCATGTGTAACAGTATTGATTGGTGCATACCTTCGGTCAACTGGGGAGCCTGTTGTAGGAGTCATCAACCAACCATTTTATGAAAGGTTAGTATATAACTTTTATTTGTTAGCTATAATATATAGTTTCGACTTCCTTATTCAAAAATACTTTTCTATTATGCTATAATATACTTGTGTTTATTACATAATATATAGCTTCCACACATTTTGAACCAATAATTAAATAGATAAATTTATTGTCCCATCAGGGTGTGACAAATGTATGTACTCTTTCAAACACATACTTATTCTTATTGGTGATAGTAGTATAACCTTTCGTTAACACACTGATGGATATCATGATTGGACAAGATGTTACTCTCAAGCTGTTACCATTGTGAGACTAAAGAAATATATATATAAACTCTACTCTGATAAATAAATATACAAATTAATATTTCTATTTGTTTGTTGATTGCCTTACAATTGACTTTTATTTGTTGGCTGGTGCAAGTATTCACTAGCAGAGGTACCAGGGTCAATTCCCAGCAAGAAAAATTCTACTCGATCTGGATCTAGTTAGGTATGAGGCTTCTGATATAGCTCTACCACTCTACCCTTAATGAGGGGCTGTTGAACAAAAAGTAGGATCCAGTATGATGCTGTGTAGAATTATGGGTACAAATTTTCTCTTATCAGATCCATATCCATCTTAGACACCACCTACTGTGTGAATGAGATAGATTAACCAGGATGTAAATGGTTATCCTCAACCAGATAACATTAACAACTCCAACCTAAAGCCTACTCTCAAACTGCAAGAACTGATATATATATATATGGGGATGCTAAATGATGAGGCACATATAAATGATCTGCAAGGGTCAAAATACTGCCTAAGTGGATCTAAATGCAAAATAATAATAATAACCTAAGCGTAATAAGAAAGATGTAGCAAATTGTATTGAAATTTTAGTGGCAAAGGTCGTATCATATGGGGAATACATTATGGAGACTACAAGTTGGGATCTGGTGTTAAAAAATTGTCCCAAGAGAATATTGTTCTCTTAAGTAGAGTGGAAAAGCCTGAGATAGTTGAGAAACTTAACACAGCAGGCTGGGTTATAAATTCTCCACCTGGTGCTGGTAATAAAATGATGAAAGTTGCCTTAGGTAAGTGTACAGATTAAAATGTTTAATACTATCTGTTGATTGGAATTGTATAATTTATAAGCAAATCTCCAAGATTTGTGGATCTCATTGAGCAATTTAAAAAAAAAATACTTAATTCATGTAATCATATATTAAATATTGTTTTTCATTTGTCACAACCACACTCTATAGAGAGAAAAAACCACAGCAAACTTTTAATTATGAGACAATGATTGTATTTGGTGAATCAAGTGCTGTAACATATAGTATTATGAATTTATTTATTTCGCCCAGTAAAGATCCATATGGGTTAATAGTAATGAGTTTGTAAATTAAAATAAAAAAGCCTACTTAAATTAAAATCGAGCTTGAAATGAAAGCCTACTTGAATTACCATTAAAGTAAAAGAGTTTCTTTAAATCAAAATTGAACTTGAAGTAAAAGCCTACTTGAGTTAACATTAAAGTAAAAGACTCTAGTTAAATAAAATTTGAATAAAAAGCCAATTTCAATTGAAATTTTTGAATTGATTTAACTTAAAAATAATATTCCTGTATTTGATGGCCAATTAATGAATTTGAAATAACAATTTACTTACAGGCGAAGCGTCAGCTTATATTGTGACACAAGGAACAACTTTCCGATGGGATATATGTGCTCCTCATGCCATTATCCTGGCTCGGGGAGGTAATGTATTGTCATACAAAAACCGTGTACCAATTACATATAACGATGAGAAAGATCTAGAAACAAATGAATATTGCAACAAAGATGGAATATTGGCTTATGTAAGTGAGGCTATTTTAGATTTGATTAAAGATGCTGAGTAAAATATGTTTGTATTTTTATCATCGTCGTTTCAACCGATGGACGTCCACTGCTCGATATAGGTCTCACATAATGGATGCCCACAAGGCAAGGCTCCAACGGCAACCGGAAGAGAGGGTCCTCTTTAAGTCGTCCACCTTGTAGGGGGTCTGCCTACATTGGGTCACGGTCTCCAACATCCATCGGTCCGTGGGACTATGTGAACTTTATCGTCGTCGTTTCAACCGATGGACGTCCACTGCTCGATATAGGTCTCACATAATGGATGCCCACAAGGCAAGGCTCCAACGGCAACCGGAAAAGAGGGTCCACTTTAAGTCCTCCACCTTGTAGGGGGTCTGCCTACATTGGGTCACGGTCTCCAACATCCATCGGTCCGTCGGACTATGTGAACCCCCCCCTCTCTCCCCCCACCCCCCACTTTGACACTTCGGGATTCGTAGGGCTATGTCGATGACTTTGGTTTTACTATGGATCTCCTCATTTCTGATTGGATAACGTAAAGAAACTCCGAGCATAGCCCTCTTATTAATTAATACATTATTTATTAAATGTATTTTAATTATGTTACATATTTATTATGTGATCTCTTTATTTCGAAAATCTATTGTTGTATAAATTAATATTGTCTAGTTTATTATAAAGAAATAAATGTAATTTAAAATGCTTCATTACTGATTTTGAAATTAACATTAATTTAAAAAAAACAATTTTCTAGTGTCATATTATTCTGCGTGTAATAAATGTTATCAGTAAATTTATAAATTACTTTTGATCTCATCGTGTTGTCGCGCGGTCTAGCTTCGTTTCGCGGCAGACAGGGGTGGGTCAATAAAAGACTCTTTGGTCTCTCTTTGGACTCTCCGCCCAGCACTGGTGGTAGGAATAATGCGTCACTGGCCTGAATCCAGCATCCAGGTTCAGGGGTGCGATTGCAGTTGGTTAACTCTGGACGCTCTCAGGAAAATCCAAGCTGAGGGGCTCGTTCGAACAAGTGGAGTCACTCAGCACGCGTGGTACTCCCTAGCACTGCCGTGAACCTGAAATGCCGGAGGACAGGCATTATAGCCATGTCCTGCTTCCTGCCAGCGTCTCGCCGTGCGTTACCGCTAACAACTATTAATTCTACCTACTTATTATATTATTTCTAAGTACAACGTTACAGTGTATAATTATTTTTAATGATATATCTCTTTACATTATTTTCATTATTAGTAGTTCATTTAAAGAATTAGTAATTTGATAAATATATTTGTATGGTGAGAGTTGTATATTGAAAACTACATAAAGAAGCTATATAATTATTGTATACAGGGTTATTCTTAACTCAACGTATTGCGATTAGGAAGTGATAGGAATGACTACTTGCGATAATTTGTAACATGCAAAAGAGAAACTTGAAGTCGCAATTTTGACTTATTTTGTAAAATGCTAGAAGAAATATGTTAGCTCAATAAGGGTTCAATTTTGCATAATGTATATGAGGTTGAAATAATAAATAGTCACCTCTATTATCTCCTAATGAGAATGCATCGAATTATTTGATTGACTTTTTATACGTAGGGGTCTACATACAAAAAGTCAAATCAAATCAAATCAAAAATATCTTTATTCAAGTAGGCATATTACAGCACTTTTGAATCGTCAAATTATATATATTTTTTTCCACACTCTGATTCTAATATACGTCTGATGATGGTACTCAAAATCGGCTTAAAATCTAAAGTTACGAGGGTTCCTTCGCGCTCTGATCCGAGAAGAAACCACAACAAACTCAGTCGGGTATTTTTTTACCATCATCATTAACAATAATATATTAGTTTACTATAGTTTAATTAAAATTAGAGCAGTTTGTTCACTCCCAGGCGTTTCTATCGTCTAGGTAATCTTGCAACTTATAATACGATTTTTCTATCAGCTTTCTTTTAACAAAGAAATTTTTTTGAATAACTTTTAATTTGAATTTATTAATTGACATCTTTAGAAGTAAAGTATAAAATCAAATTTCATATAATGATTTCAAACAAATATTGAAATCATATCTTTTTTAGTGTGGAATTTTTTAAATATGGATCGAAAATTGTCGTTTTATATTTGACAAATAACCAGTGTTTAATCTTTTTTAGAAATCAGAAAAAAAACCTGTTATTAAAAATTGGTACTTTTTCTGTAATAAATTTTTTAGGCCACAATTTGGATTCATTTTGAAAAGAACTCAAAAATAACATGATAACTCAAAGATGGTTCACTTTTGCATAATGCATATGGGTGTTAACATTATTGCAAATAGTCTTCCCTCTCACCTCATAACTGGAATATGTTCTATAACAGATAACCCTGTATATGTTATTGTATCTTAAGTCTATGTACCTGAATTTTCGATCTCATTATAATACTACATTGTATTTTTAAGTACATCTAAATGGTTAAATATCTTTGTTTTAATTTTTTTCTTTATTAAATACATATATGCAAATTGAAAGGATGTTTTATTTTTTACAAATTTACTAACAGAGGTCTCAGGTTCGACGCTGATAGGGCAAACTTAGAACTGATGGAAATTTGTTTAAGGTCACTGGTTTGAACCCTGGAGAGGCACTATTAAGTTTCTCTATATATTATTTTGAAGGCCTCGCTGGCACAGTGGTAAGAGTACTTGTTTTGCTAGCGGAAGTCCCGTATTCGACCCTCGATAAGGCTAATTTAGGTGTAATCAATTGTTTTTTAATCAATTTCCATACGAATAAACTTGGGTCTTTTGGTACCCCCGTTCAGATTATGCTAAACTTTTTTGATACTTAGGGCTGGAAAGATTTCTTCTTCCTCTCCAAATACTGGAGGTTGGACATCAGCTGGAACCCTTATGTGTTATATACAATAAAATTTGAACGGATATATATCTTGCAAAAAAATTGAAGCAGTTGTTTCAAAATATTTATATAAATATCTTTATAAATGAATTGAGATAATGATATAAATAAAATATTATTGATTTCAGTTTTCACTTCCATCAGCATTCCATATAATTGCCAATTTATTTTTTTAATTATCTTAATCACTAGAACCACTATCCGAATGGGATTTGTTTTTACTTTTCTTCTTCTTCTTGCTTTTCTTCTCTTTATGCTTCTTTTTCTTGACTTTATGCTCTTTCTCCTGTAAAATACATAAATTACCTATAATCATCTTTTTTTTTATATTTAGTGTGTATATGTTTGTTGTGAGTTCTTTTTAGGACAGAGCGAGAAGGAATCCTCATGACTTCCAATTTTAAATCATTCTTTTATTAATGTTAATGGTGGCCTGGTGGGGTTAAGGTTACTTTGTTCAAAGCCTACTGCACCAACTTCTATACATCACAGTTATGGCTACAGTATACCAAAAAGGCCTTTAACACCTTCAGAGTAAAATACGACAATGCCAACATATCCTGCTAGGAAAGCCAATGTTTTGCCGTGCTTCCGACTTCTATGCAATTATACCCAAAAAATCGCTGGCGTTTTGGAGACTGTTCACAATTGCGAGAAGTCTCATTAGAACCTTTGCTCACACATCCCCTGATAATGTGTTCTTTCGTACCTGGTTGAGTATGCGCCAGTAGAGGAATATAAAATAGCGACTTTCGTTCTCTCTTGTGTTCATGAGTACATTTTATTTCATTTATTTTGGTTATGTAATTTCTATGGGTCTTAACCTGAGGTAAATCATTTTTTTTTATTAATAACATGCAGTTTGTAATTGTATTGATGATTAAATATCAAGGACACCCGACTGAGTTTGTTGTGGGTTCTTCTCAGAACAAAGACGGGCACTAACCTCATAATTTGAAATTTAGATTCCTTCTCTAATGTCATCAAGTTGTACATTAGTAAGAATATGTAGATAAGAGCTAATTGAGAAATAGTTCTATAACTTGAAGGTCTACGTAGAAGATAAAAAAAAGCTCAGAAGTGAATGAATTACTCTAATCTAAATAGAGGAAATTAAAAGTATATACTGTAATCATGATGAGAAAAAAGGGACATCTGACTGAGTTTGTTGTGGACTCTATTCAGAACAGGGTGCAAAGAACCCTAGTGACTAGATTGTAAGTTGTTCTTTAATATGATCATCAGTGGTACATTGGAATAATGTATAGAAAGAGAACTCTTGACATTGAAATTGCTTTTTTTGGGCTATTGATTGTTAGATTGTTTAAGTCTTACCTGTTTAACTGGTACACTTGGTGTTGGTTCTGTTACTGTGGGTGCGCATCCTTCTGCTCTCACCATCGCTGTTAATTCATCCACCTTGCTCATATCAGCATTTGGTGCCTTATACTGTTCACAGTGGTCCACACGAATTGTCCTACCTAAAATCTAAAATTTTGTTGCCATAAAAACACAACCGAACAATGTTGATTAAAACGACTTTGATCAAATTAAAAATTTTGTAGGTGGTTTAGGGGTATCATTTATTTACCAGCTGACCCAGCAAACATTGTTTTACCATATAATAACTATTATCACTATAAAAGATTTAGTGATAGAAAGCCACATTATAAAAAAAAATTGTCAAAAAAGTAAACAAAAGTTAGGAATGGACAACCCTTATCACTTAAAGATATGAAAAATGGGTTAAAATCGATTCTCTAAACTACTGAATAAGCATATAGAATTATTTCATAGACATTGGTCAAGCTGTTTCGGAGGAGTATGGTAACTAACATTATGACACAAAAAATATTATATAAAATACCTTATTACCCTAAAAAGAAGGCTAATTATTATGTATTACACATTACTACAAAAATTACTATATCATAGTTGAATAAATGAACACATATTCTCAATGGTGTCATTTTCTAGGTGACCCCTAAAAGTCCTACTTTTTATGATTTTTCAAACTCATATTAAGAATAACAAATTTATTCCTAAAAAGCCTTCATGACATGGTAAAAAAAATTTTCAAGTTTAAGAAACCCACTGTTTATTTTCTATGTGACCATTGGTTTCAGAGATATAGTTGAAAATAGAGAAAATGATCCATTTTCATTCAAAGTGTGATAGCTCACCAAGACATGGTCATATTGAGACCAAAAAAAGAATATCATTGAAGCTAAGTAGACAACCTATATAATCCATGTAGTGATTAAATTGAAAAAAGATTGTGTGATATTTAGATCAAAAAAAAAAATGCAAGAACCTAAAATTAGAAACTTCAAAATTAAAATTATTTTATATTTTACTCTGACACAATGATTTTTATAAAAGATACAGCCATTTAAATATTTACATAAAATTTAGAATTTTTGTGATATTTCAATTTTTCCACTACTATATATTGCATAATTTATAATTCTACCTGAAACATTATAGTGAACTCACCTTTATTCCATTTAAATTGTCAACAGCTAGAATGGTCGACCGCTGATCTTCATAGCAAATGAAAGCAAAACCCCTCGATTTACCAGTTGCTTTATCTCTTACTAAATTAATGTTTACAACCTCTCCATACCTGCAAAATATTTTAATTGTATGAAATCCACAGCTTAACAATAAGTATTACTATACTATAATAAGTATATTTACGTTTCTATAACAAGCTCCTGGAAGAAGTTTCAAATGTCTCTTAATAACTTTAAATCTTTTATTAAAAGAAAACTAATTTAGAAATCATTCTACATTTTGAAGGACTACTTAGAAGACAAAAAGAGTGGGAGTGAATTAAATGCTCCAATCAATATAGAATAAATTAACTGATCATGGAGCAAAGAAATGCTCAAAACTTTAGATGGAAAGTCGACTTTAATGTCATCATCAGTTGCACACTGAAATAAATGGAAAACACTAAATTTAAACATTCAAAAGTGCATTAAAGGCCTACTTAATTAAAGATATTTTGAGTTTCCATTTGATTATCAAAATAAACTATACTTATGTCCAATAATTGATTTTATGATTACTTATTATAGAAATTATTGCCAAAGTATGTATGTGAGTGTCTGCCTTGGTTCATGTGTCTAGGTGTTTGTGTTTTTATGATATGATAAACAAGCTACCTACATCAACTAAAAAAAATTATAATAACTTAGATTTTTGTCTATTATTTGTATAACCAAATTATAAGAATCACAGTGAATCTAACATTTGTCATAGATCTAATGTATTACTATACTGAGTAACAGGTAGGTAAGGCAAACAGCAGCTTAGTAACATCACAGCTCCTCATTCATAGGAGAGAGGGTTTTTAACTATAGTGAATAGTTCAATTTTAAAAAGCATGTTTATTGAAACTTTATTATCTGTATTACAAAAAAAATTGGGAAACAGCCTTAAATGTACATGTCATAAGGGAGAAAACCAACAAAGCAGGCTCAATATTACCATAGCTTGGCTAAGGCTTTTTCTTCCCATATTCTACCAGAAATCTTATAACCACCAGGTTGTAACTTAGATGTGTAAAAAGGTAAAGTACAGGTACATGCACCCCTATTACCTGGATTTGCTATTCTACCAAATGCTATTTAACATGCGGACTATATGACAAATATACAAATACATTCATATAACAAATAATGTAAATATCTATGGGTAGATAATTAATCAAGCTTACTGTGAAAATACACAAATAACATCCCCTTCAGTCAAATCATATGGCAATCCTCCTATAAATAACCACGCACTGTCTTTATATTGATCATGCCAGGAACTTTTTGAATTGCCGGCGAGTTCTCTCTCACTGAGCTTTATTACATTTTTTACATTCCTGTGAAACAAATGTATGTAAACATTAGTTTTATAGTAAGAAAAACACTTGTAAGAGGTAATTTAATTAAACTTACGTCATAGGATTCATTTTACGAGTTGTTTGGGATTATTTACAATAAACAACAATTATTATTATTTTGGATATATGGCTTTTTCCTGTGCCACACCGGCACAATTTACTTCGCCAGTGTCACGTAGAAGTAGAAGACGCACGTATAAGGATTTTTGATAAACGAATCTTTTGTTTATACATATTTTTAATTAACGCGAAAAAAAAGGGGGTACTTGTACTTTCTACATGCTAATCCTTTAAATTACTTTAAACAACCCAAAACC
>JACTOM010000546.1:3160627-3347601 GCA_015832385.1 Elymnias hypermnestra | reverse complement strand
TGACTGCCTCATTGGTCTAGTGGTTAGCATGTTCGACTACAGACATTGAGGTCCTGGGTTCGAGTCCCGGGTCGGGCCAATTCAAAAATCAATATTGAGTTTTCTATTAAGATTTTCTCAATATTTGCCCGAAGTTGGGAAGTTGGCGGTGTGATCCACCCCCGTGCCTCGGAGAGCACGTTAAGCCGTCGGTCCTGCGCCTGATCTCTCTCCGGTCGTGTCGGATTCCCGTCACATCGGACTATGAGAGTGAAGGAATAGAGAGTGCACTTGTGTACTATGCCTGCCAATCCGCAGTGGAGCAGCGTGGTGGGTCTATGCTCTAAAAACCCTCTCTCTTCGGAGTGAGGAGGCCTGTGCCCAGCAGTGGGACGTTAATGGGCTACTACTTTCTTTTTTTACTTTTTATATAAAATAATAATAAAAAAGATATATTGATCATTAACTTCTGATTATGTTTTTAAAACTCTAAAGTAACTACTTCTTGGAGAATAGATTTGAGAAATAGGGGGAAATATCGAGGTTATTAATCGATATTCTAGAAAAATATATCGATATTAGTGCTTACGCCAGAACTTAGAACCATTAGACATTTAAAAAAATATTTGCTTAATGTTTATTATTTTGGACTGCGGTTTGGATTTATTCCATTTCATTTCAGAAATCAATCATCAAAATCTCTATTAATTTGATTATGTCTTCTTCTACTCCAGATATACCTGATCAATTTGACCAAGTAAGGAGGTTTTGTCATTAATTTCTACTTTAAGTTCACTCGCTCTCTGTATTGTGTATTTCTTATCGTCGTCGTCGTCGCTTCAACCGATGGACGTCCACTGCTGGACATAGGTCTCACGTAATGATGTCCACAAGGCCCGATCTTATACAAATATTAAATTATTTATTATTTTGTGAATAATTTAACAACACCATCTACAGAAAGGTCATGTCAAAATCATAAAAGTTCTTTAATTGTATCAAAAAATATATTTTTTAATATGTTTTCTAGTTTGATGATGACGAGGTCGACCAGCAATTGGGAGCCACAGCATCTGGCCGAAAAAGGCTATTTAGTAAGGAGCTCAGATGTATGATGTATGGTTTCGGTGATGATCAAAACCCTTATACAGAAAGTGTCGATTTTCTAGAAGATCTTGTTATAGAATTTATTACCGAAACCACTCATAGGTAAGTAAACTGAATTATCCATATAAATAATAAGAAAAACATTTTTTCTTGATCATAACCTATGACATTAATACATCTATTTCATTGAATTAATCCTGTTTTAATCATTACCCCTCTGACCACCACCTTTCTTTTGCCCACAAAGAACTTGTTTTTTAAAAATCATGACAGAATAAACTTTAAATTTGGTAATAATTTGCAAATATCTGATACAATTGGGGGCACATCAATGCTAACCAAAGGGTGTCTCTTTAACTTCTTTTTTATTCATAACAAGTTAATATTTGAATGTAATCTCACCTGATGGTAAGTGGTAATACAGGTACAGTTGTAGATAACCACATGCTAACATGTTAAGATTACCACATAAAGCATAACATTGTTTAGGAACACAGTTTTTCCTTTTTGCTGGTGGGACAGTAATTAGCCATGGTTAAAGACTCACACCAGTTCAGACTCAGACTAATATGAATATGAAATTTCCTTAATTGGCACTGTCAGGATTTGAACAGAGGCCTTCTAATAGTGCAAGGAGTACTCACACCATTGCTCCAATGTGGCCAATTTATCTATTATATTGGGCTTTTTGTTCTTTTTGGGGGCACACTTATTCGTGACAGTAATAGTCTTAGTCCATAATGTTTTATAGCCCTTATCACTGTGTTTTGAGGAAAAAAATCAATTTGCATTATTTTTTAAATGTATAATACAAGCTAGCATTACTTTACAATATGATAATGAAGTGGTGAGAAGGGCGTTTGAGAGAGAAAAATGCTTTATGACCTATTCTCATACCATTTGGTTTGGGCCAATATTTTTATATATTCAATATACCAATATTAGGGTGTGTGTTGCTTTGTATTTAGTTGATTGTTTTAGAGCAATGGAAGTGGGTAGAACAGGAAGAGTCCAAGTAGAAGATATAATATTTCTTGTACGAAAAGATCCTCGTAAATATGCAAGGGTAAAAGATCTTTTAACTATGAACGAGGAGCTTAAGAAAGCTAGGAAAGCTTTTGATGAAGTTAAATATGTTGGTGAGTAGTCATTGGTATTGACGACAATTGAAAATTGCACTTTGTTACAAATGAATAAATATTTAAGTGCTCTTAAAAACTAGCTTTGCATTTAAAATCTTTCTGTAATGAATATTTCATATTAATATGAACATGCAAAACTAATATAAACAAAATATATTAACGTTTGTTTGAAATTCTAAAGGCAATAATTATGTTGTATTAAAGCAATTTTTTTGTGATAATTGTTCTGATGTAAAACAGTACTCTGTTTAATTTTGATTTTATTATATGTAAAGTATTAGTAATCGTTAGAGGAGAAATATGAATAAATATATTGATTTAACTTAAGTAACTGAACTTATATTATAAAAGTGATGATAAAAAGTAGGAGTTTTTTGTGAGTTCTTCTTAGAACAAGGTGTGAACTGTAAAGGAGCCCTCGATTTAACTTGTCTTAAATATCAGGTGTTACATTGCTGATGCTTAAGCGCTGTAAAAACCTATTTGAATTATCAATTTTGACTTGAATAGAGCAAAAATTTATTATTATGTAATATTTATGAATTGTTGATCATAATGTAACGATTTTTTTAACTTATAGAAGACCAACAATAGTTACATTGGTGGTCGCCAATCTGAGAATGACGCAAGTAACAATAATTACATATTGACACATTGCTTTTGTGTTTGCACAATGTACTAAAAGGCTGTTAATAATAGTTTTGTGCTTTGTGTTCGTTGTTATTTGCTAATAAATGTTCTATTAAACTAACTTTTTTGTATGTCCTTCTGAATAACTATATCCTTATCATCAACTCCAGAAGATTAAAGTGAGCGTTTTAAAAAGTCTTCCATTGCTTCTTTATGTATGTACATATATATTGTTCAAATTTCCAATGTTAAATACTTTTATAACTAAGAATTTCAATAAATAATGTTTGGTAGCAGTTATGAATTGCCTTTGTTCTGTTTATTCCTTCCAACCCATTTGTTTTGAATGGCTTTCAATAGATGGCATTGTACAGAAAAAAAACTGAATTAACATGAGTGACATTTGTTGCTAGTTTTAGAGTAGAGGAGTAAAAAGTATCTTATGAACAATATATATGTGTGACAGAAATAGAAGAATGTCAGGGAAGAATTAAAAAATATTATATTGCATTGCAAAAAAAACTGTATTATATTATCATTTGACTTATAATTATATTGAAAAACTTATGAAACCATCTTCTATTTAACATAAAGTTCTCTTTATGAGTTGTGGTGTTGGTTATAGATTACTTTAACTATAGCAGTGGTCGGGGAGCTTTTTTAATTATTACCCCAATATACCCCATGGCGAAGAGAAAAAAAAACAATAACTAAAAATTTAATTTAAAAACCATTTATTCAATTTATCAATGTAATACCTATTAAAACTCACAAAAGTTTCATTTTTAACCCCAAAAATTTCATTTTACCCCATTTGGGGTAATTTACCCCGGTTCCCCAACAGCTGATCTATAGTGTTATATAATGGGGTATATATCAAATTTATAAAAAAGATATTCATACTCTTGTTGCTTAATTTGTAAAAAGAATTCAGTCATATTATTTTAATGAAATTTATTAAATCTAATGACAACTGGGCCACATTTAATAGAAAGGTTAAATATTTGAAAGGAAAAATATGATATATTTTTATTTGTATATTGTACGATGGTATTTCCATGTTATGATGTCTTAATGACCTAATTAGGGTATAGTGTCTTCAGGAATAGTTAATTCTCAATGAACATTATAAATCTAATTCTCATGCTTGTATCAGCATGCTCCGTTTAATCTAAATGACACTAAATAAACATAGACTAACCACATAGTGCACAGATACATAATAGTATTATTATATTTTATGGGGATACGCTCAAAGAATTAGCATTTCGATAACATATCTCCTTTCTACATATGTATTTGTTTCGAAAAGTCTTCGCGACTTTTCCCATTCGTCTAGAAAATAGTATACTTTATTGTAATTTAGAGTCTATGTGTTTATAAATAATTAGTAAAATCGTATAAGGCATGTTTTGTTGACTATAGCATGAATATATTTGTTTGTATTGTTTCCTGGAATAAAGTTGTTTGTGCATTTAATGTAAATCATAAGATATACTTTTTCACGAATAAAGGGTCAACTAGCGTCGTTTGCTTGTCACAATAGTATACGCGTGTCAGTCGAAAACGCGTATAATAAAGCCAATTTGGCATAAACTTTCCTGCTGAACAAAAGTTCGATCGCATACATTATAACCTCGTCTGGTGACAAGTGGACGGCGGGGCGTTGGGTGAAGAATCTGGAGGCATTTTCATTGATCCTGAATCGGCAATCTTCACGTGTGATCTGTCGAAGGGGCCCACACAAGTATTTAAGACAAGGTCAAGGTCAGCGAAATCCTACCAGAATAAAAGTAACAACCCTGACATATACAAATATTATAGTCACGGCAGTTACAATATAAGTTACCATTTTACCTTCAAAGCATTGAAAAACCACCATTTGTAAAATTTTAGAAATTGTAGAACTTTTTTGTAAAAGCAAATGCTAGTAGTAGACCAGTGATTCCCAAAATGGTCCAGATGGTCCCTAGGGGTTCACGAGAGACTCGATGTCACCATGTAGGTACACCCTGTTGGCGCGACAAAGAAATACGATCTATATTCAGTTGAATTTTGAGAATATGGTCGTATTTGGACCTGTAGCAGGTCCACCGGAACCAGACAAATTTTGAAAGGGGTCTACGAGAAAAAGTTTGGAAACAGCTGTTGTAGACAAATATTTAAATAACCTAACCTTTTATGATAAACTAGCTGACCCGGGAAAATTCGTACAGCCTCAGAACTAATAGCTGACTCATAATCGCAGAATGTTTCAACTTTAGTAAGTTTACAGACCAAAAAGTTTTCGTAATAGAAAAAACTTTTACGCTCAGATTACCTTTCTTCATCTTTGTTTAATGGCCTTATAATTTAAAAGTCGTGATCAGAAATTATTTGGTTGTCAATGTCAGATTTTAAAAACAAAGTTAAAAAAAAAAACTTGCGGATTGCGTAAAGATGACCCTGTTTCTAAATTTCGTCATATGCTCAATTGGATTTCTATTTGCTCAGCAGGGATCTACACATACTTTCTGTACTGTGTGCCATTTCATCCTAAAACACCTGCGTAACTATAAAATAAATTTGGATTTGTTGGAGAGCAAGGCCATCTGAGCTCAAGCCAAGGCAACATTTTAAAACTTCTTAATTTCATGAGCAATCCTTTCACGTTTTGGCTACCAGATTATGGAATTTCCTCCTGCTACTTATCCGACAATTGAAATCACGAAACATTTTTAAAAATTCAGTAAAAAACCATTTCATGAAACCTACATAGACGACCTATATTTTTAATATTTATCATACTATCATTATGTTATGTATACCTTTTGAGTACTCGTGTGTTATTCACATGTAAGTTTACCCTCAATTAAATATTTTCTTTTATAATCAACGGTTGCCTGGAAGCAATCGCTACCCTAGCGATAAGGCCGCCGTTTATGCAAATTTATATAGTCTACTAGATTAAGTTTTTGTATTTTCTGTATGTACATATAATATAAATTTGTGTAAAAAATAAATAAATCTATTGTTATAAACTAAAGTTAATTTCTGAACGATGGGACGAACTTCCGTTTGTCATTCAAAACCAAATAAATTAAAAAAAAAGCTTCACTAATAAATTTATTTGATTTCTAAACGACGGGACGAACGTCAAATGTTTGACAGATAGGAATAGTTGGCATTTTTACATATTTACTCACCTTTTCACTCAGCAGAGTTACCAACCACCAAAAGATTTGTGTTACGATACATGGCTAAGTAGAAACCATTATGAGGTAAGTTATTACCTGATTAGTGAGTTCCTATCTTACAATGTGTTATCACTTACCAGTTAATACATAAATAAAATCTTTAGAAAAAGCCATAATAACCTTGCTTTAAAATTAAATCTATAGCAAACTATTCCGTTATATATAAATTATAAAGAACAAAAATATCGATAAAAAATTATGCACATATATATATAGAACAATTATAAATAAAAATAATTATTGCGTCATCCCTGGTGGGGATCGAACCCACGACCTTTGGATTAGAAGTCCAACGCGCTATCCTCTGCGCCACAGGGACTTGGTGTTTGATAACGATTATAAACAACTCATCTTGGTTATCTTTTCTTACACAATGTCAAGTGATTATACAGTCTAACATACTAACGCGTTAGTCTACTAGATTTCGTTTAACAATTATTGCTTTTACACAGCATACATGTATTATTAGCTGACACGCTTATTTTTGGTCAATTTAATTGACACAGATACCAAAATTCAAGAGTTGTCTGGTCTTCATTGCCTCCCATTACTTTAAATGGTGACATTATACCATACCAAGATACAGTAACAAGTCTTGTGGTCTACTTAGATTCAACTCTTTCTCGGACTAAGCAAATTAAGGAAGTGAGCAGAAAATCATTCGCAACATCGAGTTCTTTGCGTCGTTTGCGATCGTTGCTTCCAATCCCCACGAAAATTATGCTAGCATAATCTCTTCTTCTTACTATCCTTGATTATGCAGACATAAGCCAACGTAATCTGATCAATTAAATGAACTTGAGCGGATTCAAAATCTATACATTCGGTTTACGTAAATATGACCACGTATCACATTTTCGCAAAAAGTGGTTACCCCTACGTCTTCGACGGAATCTAAATATACTTTCTGTTCTGTACACTCGAAATTGGACTAGTCCAGCTAGGTAGGTCCAATCCAACTCGGTTGGGCAGCGTTCGGGAAACTACGCCAGATATTTTTGTCCAATATTCCTCAGTGTTTGAAGACAAAGCTCTTCGAACATCAAGTTACTTAATAAACAATATCACTCTCGTTACATCATCAGTAAAAGATTTGGGCGTCGTCATTGATAAAGAGTTGACTTTTATAGAACATAGAAGTTAACTGGATTTGTAAAAGGGATATGTAAAGACTTCAAAAATCCTAAGTCTGTTCTAGTTTTGTATAAATCTCTTATCAGAAGTGGTCTGGAGTATGCGTCCCCCATTTGGAACCCTTTCTATAAAACCTACAGCGATAGAAATGAACGCGTGCAACCATAGCTTTACCAGGTTTCTGGCTTTTATGGAAAAAAGCTGTCCCTACCATTCAGAGTATCATTCTAGATCATCTCATTTTAATCTGAGTTCTCTAAAAACATGGTAAAATTTATGATGTAAAAACCCATTATAAGGTTTTACATGGCCAAATTAATTGTTCAGATATTAATGAGAAAATGAAAATTAGGAACCATAAAAATAGTTTCAATTTAAATTGCTCCAGGATCAATGTTGGAAGATATGCTCCTTTGAACGCTCCTCGCTTGTGACGATTATTTAAAATTTGTCAATATTATTATACACGTCCTCCGTATTTAGATTTAGTTTTAGACCAAGTTACAGTTATTTTTGCTATTCATTATTTTTCTTTACTTGCATGTTCTCATTTTTTTTTCTCTTTGTTTACATCACACTTAATTTAATTTTATATTCAATAGTGCTGTCATCGCTTCAACCGCTGGACGTCCACTGCTGGACATAGGTCTCACGAAATAATGCCCACAAGGCCAGATATTGCGCCGCCTGGCTCCAGCAGCTACCGGCGACCCTCCTTATATCGTCGGTCCACCTTGTGGGGGGTCTTCCTACACTGCGTCGTCCGGTGCGGGGTCGCCATTCCAGCATCTTCGGGCCCCAGCGTCCATCGGTTCGTCGGACTATGTGCCCCGCCCATTGTCACTTCAGGTTCGCGATTCGTAGAGCTATGTCGGTGACTTTGGTTCTGCTACGGATCTCCTCATTTCTGATTTGATCGCGTAAGAAACTCCGAGCTTCTCCATCGCACGCTGAGTGACTCTGAGCTTCTACATCGCACGCTGAGTGACTCTGAGCTTCCGAATGAGGCCCATAGTCTAAGCACTGGCAACACGCACTGTTCGAAGACTTTAGTCATCAGCCACTGAGGGATATTGGACGAAAACGTCTTCCGGAATTTCCCGAACGCTGCCCAGCCGAGTTGGTTGCGGCGGTTGACCTCTTTCTCGAAATTTGACCTACCTAGCTGGACTATGTGTCCCAGGTATGTATACTCGTCAACAATTTCAAGTGTGGAGTTCTCAACGATGATTGGGTGGAGCGGAACATGGATATTAGACATAACTTTCGTCTTATCCATGTTCATTTTTAGGCCCACCCGTCGAGAAGCTAGTAATAGTGTTGTATACTCCTGTAATGGCGAGTCATAATGAACGAATCTCTTGTTAATTTATAAGAATGTCTAGTGATAAGTTGATGGTGCATCTTGCTCGAAATAAATAAATAAAAAAACATTGCGTGTTGCCAGTGATGACCTACGGCTCTGAAACATAGTCGCTGAATATGGACCTCATACGAAAGCTCAACGTGCGATTGCGAGGAGTTTCTCTTCGACATCAAATCAGAAATGAGGAGATCCGTACCAAAACCGACATAGCCCTACGCATTGCGAACCTGAAATGGCAATGGGCGGGACACATAGTCCGACGAACCGTCGGATGTTGGGGCCCGAAGGTGCTGGAGTGGCGGCCTCCAACAAAGTGGACCGACAACATAAAGTGGGTCGCTAGACGCTGGAACTAGACGGCTTTACTTAAAAGGAAATCTATTAGAACATCCCAAATTTTAAAATTAAATGTAATAGCACACACAACCAAAATTTTATGGACACTCTTTTGCCCGTTTCTGTATATATTTACATCCTTATTTATATATATATATATATATATATATATATAAAAGAGATATCCAGGTATCTATAGACTCATCACGATATCTCTGGAACCATGAGACGTAGAGACTTGAAATTTAGTAGGAATTTGCCTAAATTGATGAAAATGCTACTCAAAAAACATTAAAACATTCCACGCAGACGAAGTCGCGGGTTCGGCTAGTATTTATAAACTTCTTCACTGTTATATGTCAGCATGCTATACCCCTTTCACTTATCAGCAATCTCTCTAACCCAAAGGTTGCCTGGAAGAGATTGCTAAATAGCGATAAGGCCGCCTTCTTGTACTGATCTATTTTTGTATTTACTTTATTGTAGTATGTTATTATTGTGGTGTACAATAATAGTGTTCTCTCTCTCTCTCTCTCTCTTGACTCTTGACTTTGACGACAGTGTGTAATGACACAGTCTAAGACGGTAGCATGCTCACTTTGTCACAGTTGGTTAACCTGTTAATGCTTCTACATAGCGAAGCCAAATTTCTGAAGTGAAACTTCTCTAGGTAAAATTTTTACGGATGAAACGCGTTTTTAGCGTCACGAATATGTACAGCGTTTATTATGCTAAATCGTTTAAAGGTTACGTAGTTTTAATATTGACAAAAAACACGTGGTATTTTTATTTACAATTCGTCATTTGAGATTTCAATAAATTATTTGTATTAATTTTCATAATATTAACATTTTAATGACAATTACTAACATATCTTCCTTCTAAGTCTTGAAAATCTTTAAAATCTCAGATTTGTATAAATATAAACAAGACTTAAAAAATAGTTTGCCAAAGAAGTTTCACTTCTGACATGTGAACTTTGTACACGCGCGCTTTTAATTTTTTTTTACTTGGCACGTTTGCTTGTAGGATTTAACCAGACTTGGATAAATGCTAATAAAGTTAGTACTCGCACTGTTACGACATGATTTTGTATTTAAATATTTTTAGTTAAAATCCCTTTTATTCACACATACAACAATCTTATTATATATACTAACATACATACATAGCATCACGTCTCATTCCCATAGGGGTAGACAGAGACAACGTCCTTCCATTTGCCAGGATCCTTGCAAATCTCCTTCGCTTCTTTCATTCTCATTAAACCTTTCATACAAGTTCGTCGGTTTAGAGTACTCTTGACCTGGCCGTTATTTAAAATGTCCTGGATTTGGTCCAGGAACGTTCGCCTTGGTCTTCCCCTTCCAACTTTCGCATTCACTCTTGACTCATAAATCTTTTTTGTCAGTCTCCTTTCATGCATTACATGCCCAAACCATCTAAGCATACCTTTCTCAATTTTAGTCACTACATCTTCTTTAATACCACAAAGTTCTCTTACCATTCTATTTCTTACTTTGTCTCTCAGTGTCAATCCACTCATACTTCTCAACGATCTCATTTCTACCGCATTTATTTTAATTATGTGATTCTTCTGCCATACCCAATTTTCACTACCATACATAAGTGTTGGTACCAACACTCCTGCATGCACTGCCAATCTGGCCCTTTGAGACAACATTCGGCTATTTATAAAGGCGTGCAGAGCACCATTTGCCATATTCCCTGCATTCACTCTCCTTTCAATATCACTTTCACATGTTCCATCTTTTTTAATTTAGATCCGAAGTATATAAATTCTTTCACCTCTCCCACTTGATATTGCCATTCATCACAGATTCATGTCTTTCAATAAGCATGACTTTCGTTTTGTTTACATTCACTGTCGTTTCTTTCTTTTTCAAAGCTTCATCCATAATATTTACCATCTCTTGTAGCTCATTAGCAGATGATGTAAGTATTACTTGATCAGCGTAAAGTAAACATTTGATGAGTGATTCATTCATTCTCAACCCAATACTATATATGGAAGCAATTAAAATATTGCTTCCTATGATGTTAAAAGAAACAATTGTACAATATACAAATAACTAGATTATATGTTTATTAGAGTGAATGAGTATACAAGTTCAATGGCTGCTCTTAATAACCTATTTTGTAATATTTTTAACTGCTACCATAAAGTGTGATAGTTATGAATATTTGATTTATGGACATGCCTTCGTAAATCTATCACCAGTTCTTTATTTTTTATGCAATATTAAAGAATATCGTAATTTTCTTAAACACCTACATAGGTGATTGTGAACAGCCATCATTTATGACATTTCTTGTTATATAATCTGTAACTCAACACTTTTTGTTTGGTTTTATGTATTTTATTATCTGTTTAGAGTATTATTAGTATGTGTCTATAGTTACATTGAATTACTATTAACTATTTATATTTTCTTTCAGAATGACAGTATGGATGATATGACTCAAGTAATAATGTAAAAAAAATATTTTTACGATTTACTTATTCATTGAAAGGATACAATTTAAAAAAGGTAACTTAAGTCACAGGAATTTCCCGTACCAGTGGAAGTTTCTGGATAAAAAGCTCCAGCTTGTAGTTAATAATATAAGAAACAGTTTTATGTAACAGTTTCATTTCTACCCTACATTTGTGTACAATCACGCGTTGTAGCCGTCAAAATTTTACCATAAGGCGCTTAAAGAAGTTTCACTTCAAAAAAACAATCATCCTAAAGAATATTGTTAGAGATCATTGTTTTTTTTTTGATACATTATTATTCAAAGGTGCAGAAGTGTGATCTCACTTCTGAACCTTTGAATTAAAATAAAGCTGTATAATTTGGCCATTTAAACCGGCCATAAATTTTAACCATGTTAATTAGTTCAGAAACTAACTAATTAATCCCAATTAACGGGTTAAATCATTTCAAATTATAAAAAAAAATTGTTCATAAAATAAGATGATAATAATTTAGTTAATCAATTATGATATGAAATTTATTTTCAATAAATTAATCAGAATATAAATTGTAGAACTTTTTTATAAAAGCTTTTCAGGAAATTTTAATGATTTTTCTAACCGGTTATTGAGTTAACCGTTCAATAAATTTAACCGGTTAATTTGTAATAATTAGTTGGCTTAAATAATAAAGATCTCTAACCGTATATATATTTTTAGAGTAATTCTCATTTTATATGCTTGACAGCCTGAGTCGATGCTGCTTAAAGAAAAATGACAAATGTATATATAGAATTAGATTAAACAATAATAACTATGTTATAAGTAATTTTAATTTTGTATCGGTCAGTGAATAACCGCTATTTTTGAAGTGAAACTTCTTTAAGCGCATGAGGGTAAAATTTTTACGGATTACGCTTTTTATGCTAATTCGTTGAAGGTTAGGTAGTTTTAATATTTACAAATAAGATGTGGCATTTTAATTTAATAATTTCTAATATTGACAAAAAACACGGGCCATTATTTATAACTCTTCACTTGAGATTTCAATAAATTATTTGTATTAATAATTCTGACACTTTTAATATTTGAATAACAATTAAATTCCTAACTTCCATTTTCCCTCCCAGGACTGCCTCATTGGTCTAGTGGTTAGCATGTTCGACTACAGACATGAGGTCCTGGGTCGGGCCAATTCAAAAATCGATATTGAGTGTTCTATTAAGATTTTCTCAATATTTGCCCGATGTTGGGAATGAGGCGGTGTGATCCACCCCCGTGCCTCGGAGAGCACGTCAAGCCGTCGTTCCTGTGCCTGATCTCTCTATGGTCGTGTCGGATTCCCGTCACATCGGACTATGAGAGTGAAGGAATAGAAAGTGCACCTGTGTACTATGCCTGCCAATCCGCAGTGGAGCAGCGTGGTGGTTCTATGCTCTAAAAACCCCCGCTCATCGGAGTGAGGAGGCCTGTGCCCAGCAGTGGGATGTAAATGGGCTGCTACTTACTACTATATATGTCAGAGTGCATTAGTCTGTGGAACTCTGGCGCCATCTGTCTATCTTCGTGAGGCAGTCAATAGTGACAATCCGGCGCGAGTCTCTCGGAAGTTCTCGGGTGACGGTCCGGCAGAGCGGTCGACTATTAAAACTGTCGCGTTCCTAGCTATTACTATTAATATTTTTGTTTAAATTGATATCGGGAACAGTACGTGATTACACCAACATTATCCACGAACGCCCTCATTATGGATGCTATTAATGACGATGTCGGTGGAGAACCCTACGCCCCTACGCTTTAGGCTTCCTTCTCGCTTATTCTACGACATATATTACTTCATTCGTGTGGTATAAAGTACATCCGTTTTGTTATAGCTGACTGTGGATGTAAAGTTATGATACAGACTAACATCGAAGGGCGTTCTGGTAAGAGGTAATTTATCTCTTGTAATGTGGTGAAAATGAAATTCGAACCCAGTACCTCCGTTAGTACACCTCATTGGTCTAGTGGTTAGCATGTTCGACTACAGACATGAGGTTCTAGGTTCGAGTCCCGGGTTGGGCCAGTTCGAAATCGATATTGAGTTTTCTATTAAGATTTTCTCAAAATTTGCCCGAAGTTGGGAAAAATTTGGCGATATAATCCCCCCCGTACCTCGGAGAGCACGTTAAGCTGTCGGTCCTGCGCCTGATCTCTCTCTCCGGTCGTGTCGGATTGCCGGTCACGTCGGACTATGAGAGTGAAGGAATAGAGAGTACACTTGTGTACTATGCCTGCCAATCCGCAGTGGAGGAGCGTGGTGGGTCTATGCTCTAAAAACCCTCTCTCATATGAGCGAGGAGGCCTGTTCCCAGCAGTGGGACGTTAATGGGCTGCTACTTACTTTTACTTTTACCTCTGTTAGTAAAACAAGTACTCGCACCATTGTGCTAGCGATGCCATCATATAAATACTAGGGTGATGTAATAAAACTAATATTATTTCACTAATTTATTTTGTGCGAATACAAAATAGGCAATCATACAATTCAAATATACACAAAGCAATATATTAGAAATAATACAACAGACTACAATAATTTAATATATTTCACAACTTAAATGTCAAAAACTATAAAAAAATCACATGACTATAGACACGCAACGATTGGTTGCCATATCTGTGACGTCACGTTATGTATTTTTGAATAATATGTTAACAGTAACTTATGTAGGGGATATTAAAATTGTGACGTCACACGCACTCGGGTTAGTTCGGGAGTTATCGGCCTGCTTCCGGTAGTCGTTTTACATGGTCTTATTGAAAATTAGATAAATAGCTTAAATCTATTAATGACATGACATTTTATGGAGTCATGGCGTCTTTTTCTCAATTTTAATAAAAATATTTGACATAAAAAATAAACACTTGTCGATTCAGTTAACTTAATTTGTCGGATTTATTGTATACGGTGATATTTTTCAAATTAAAACAAGTTACGTAGCAGTTCGTTAATGTCCCACAGCTAGGCACATCGCCTCGTCACTTTCAGTAATGGATATTAAAGCATAGACACAACATCATCTCTTTACTTCAATAATGTCAAAAAAAATCAATACAATCAAAAAAAAAAAAAAACATTTTGTAGCTTAAAAATATTGTGTCAAAGGAATATTTTTTATTCCGGTAATTTAATCATGAATATTTCGGAGTGATACAATAAAAGCAGAAATGAGATGCAATTGAGATATGTTTTTTTTGATAAGACATTCTTGAAGTAAAGAGATGATTATGTGTCTATGGTCTACAAACAGTGAGGAGGTCTGTGCTCAGCATTGGATTTTAATGGGCTGCTACTTAACTTGTTTTAATCTAAAAAACAATTTTCCAAATTGCAATTAAAGACAGCAGAATCCACAATATTCTATATCTTTTGTACCATGAAATTTTAATCAAATAACCAAAAAATTACCCAGTGACATCTTAATTTGTCATACATTTATTAAGTGATTTAAATATTTTGTTGAAATTGTCAACTTTTTTCTTTAAATAATTTTTTTTGTCACTATTTTTCCAAAGCAGCGTTTCGTTGTTATCTAAAGATAACACACAATTAAAAACTTAAGAAATTTTATTTAAAGGCAGAAACCACATATTATTCTTTAGTCACAGTCGATTAAATGATTGTCATTGGTCGATTTGTAAACAGTTTATTTGATTTATAAACGGCTGTTTTAAAATGACATTTTTTTACTTGTGTCGCTATTCTTCTAAAACAGCTACTTATTGTTATTATCTATAGATTCAAGCAACTCTACGAACCTTTCAAATATAATGTTCATCATCAACTTTCATTAAATATCGATATGTAAAAATTAGTAATATAATATAAAGATCGTTAAATTAACTGAAAAACGTGCTATGGATATATAAGTTAGTAACTTGAAAAACTAGATTAATGGTAATTCAAAAATTCTACAAAACTACATCTAAATCACACTATCGGTACGATTAACAAATGTTATATACTTTGACCATTTTATAAATAGCTTTTTAATATTTAACTGCTTTGGATGAAGAATGACACAATCCAAAATGTTAGGACACAGCTGAATATGTCAAAAACTCATTTTCATATCTGCAAAAATGATGTTGCGGTACCACGAAATGTCATTGATTGATTTTTTGAATAGTGTCACTGTTCTTCCAAAGCAGCAATTTGTATATTTATTGCTACATAAAACCACTATAATTTTAAAGTGTTATTATGCTGTATTTATCGGTATTATATTCTAGTTACAGAATTATATAACAATAAAAATTATAATAGCACTCGAAGTAATGTAGTATTAATGCAGTGACAATGATTTAGTTCACTCACACTGGCATGGTGGGTCTGAGCTTTAAACCTATCTGTGAGGAGGCCTGTATTCAACTTTGGGATATACATAGCTATTTATTAAATGACCAAACTATAAACATATAAATGTTAACATTCTAATTATAATATATGAAAAGGCTCCACGGTATAAATATATAAAATTATGAACTACGAATTTAACTTTTAAAGGGTGTAAATAAATAACAATTCAGGCGACTAGTCCTGTCACATAACAGCCGAAATAAACACTTTGGTTCTTCACAACATTTTGTATAAATGTTAACAATATAATGTATAATAAATAGGCCACTTGAGGCAGTGAAGTGTCACTTTCACACTTTTCATCCTATAATTAAGCAAATATTATAAGGTAACCAGCTAAAAACCATTTAACTACGGAGCAAGAACGACCTAATGTAAATTAAGCATTGTCAGTAAGTAATAAATAAGACAAATGCAGCAGAAAAGCAAGGAAAAATAAAATTTACGTAAACAGTATAACCAATAATTTTATTGTAGTGACAGTTATTTAAGTGGCGAGAAGAAGAACGACATATGTGTAAAAATAGGGTTTGTCTGTAATTCTAAACTTTAACAAATGTTGGGATTTTTTTATAGCAAATATAAGGTAAGTAGAATTAATTATGTTTACGGGAGAAAGAACGACAAATGTGTTAAAATAGGATTTTCAGTACATCAAAAGTAGGACAACTAACGGTAAAGTCGCCAAAGTAAGAACGACTTATCTGTAAAATTACACAAAACTTCTAATTTTAAACAAATGAAGGGTGATTACCTAATTATTCGGGGTCCTGAGTATTGATGCAAATTATGTGTAAAAAATACTATTTCCTAATGTTGCCCTGACAGAAATCGAACCCGTGACTTCTGCTTCACCTTCTGAGGCAAGTTACCATAATTCCAGCGAATCCATCAATTAAAATCAAATCCGTCAAAGTAACATTTCATATACATGAAAAATAGTTTATAGAAAGTTCTAAGAACGGTATTAAATCAAATTAATTTATTTATCTAAGTTTGATATGATCGTTCTTGCATCAGCATTAATTGATTTTTCCATCCGAACAATCTACTCCGCGATTATAAATAACATGAAAATTACAATCATGAAAACGAGAGTACTATAAAAAGCTACGTATTATCTCTAAATATGCCGTTATAGTATTCTACTAACATAAATGTTCCTAATAGATGATATGAAACCTAAACACTATTAAATAATTTCAGAAGTCCAACTACAACAATGTCCTTGACATCTCGCTGCTTTGGGTCAATAATGACACAATCTAGAATGTATACTATATATAATAATTTATACATTTTTGTGACAAAAACTCATACTCAAATCGGTAAAAATGACTCTTTGACACTAGAAAATGTTATTAGTTGGTTTATAATTTAGTTAATACCAAACAAATCTATACATTTTTGAGTCAAAAACTCATTTTGAAATAGACAACAATGAATCTTTGACGCCAGAGAATGTCATGCCATTAGATGTTTTAATTTAAACAATTATTCTTCATTTATTTAAGGACACAACATAAACCAAAATAATCTATACTTTTCTATAAGTCAAAAACTCAAATACAAATCAGCTAAAATGACGCTTTGACACCAGATTGTCATGTAATTTTGTGTATATCTAAAAAATGACGCTGTGACATCTAAAATGTCATTGCATCATTAGTTGGTTTATTTCATTTATTTAAGAACAACAGAATCCACAACAATCTATACTTTTTAGTGTCAAAAACTCAAGAAGGTCATCAAAACTGACACTAACATCACAATTTGTCATGCCATTGATTGCTTTAAATAACTTATTTCATTTATTTAAGGACATAATAGAATCTAAAATAATCTATAATTTTTTTGAGTCAAAATGTCATAGCGTCATTGGTCATGGCTTATGTGTCATGTTTTTGTTCCTATTATCGGCTTTTTTTTTAATTGTGTCACTATTCCACCAAAGCAGCGACCTAACCGAATAACGTATCATAAATTCAATAGAGATGTTAACATCAAAAAAACGTATGTATATCTAATGTACTACATTCAATATAAATAGTGTATAAGTAAGTTTTTCTAGATAACTAACAGGAAATAAGGCAAGTGAACCTGTAAACTGTCTAACTACTAACTATAATCACTATGTCATATGAAGAACACATTTAGATGTATATAAAGGCAAAATTAGTTATTTTTTAACAAGTTTAAATAATATTGTACTTATATAAGAAGTGGGATAACCGGTTCTCCTCTTGTAAACTGTTATATTAACTATAATCACTATGTTATACGACGAACACATTAAGATGTATAAAAATGAGAAATTAGTATTTTTTTAATATGATTAAAAGATATTGTATTTATAATGATAATACATACATAGCATCACGCCTCATTCCCATAGGGGTAGGCAGAGATAACATCCTTCCACTTGCCACGATCCTTCCATACCTCCCTCGCTTCTTTCACTCTCATTAAACCCTTCATACAAGTTCGTTGGTTTAGAGTACTCTTGACCTGGCCGTTATTTAAAATGTCCTGGATTTGGTCCAGGAACGTTCGCCTTGGTCTTCCCCTTCCAACTTTCGCATTCACTCTTGACTCATAAATCCTTTTTGTCAGTCTCCTTTCATTCATTCTCTCTACATGCCCAAACCATCTAAGCATACCTTTTTCAATTTTAGTCACTACGTCTTCTTTTATACCACAACGTTCTCTTATCACACTATTTCTCACTCTGTCACTCAGTTTTAATCCACTCATGCTTCTCAACGCTCTCATCTCTACCGCATTTATTTTACTTTTGTGATTCTTCTGCCATACCCAACTTTCACTACCATACATAAGTGTTGGCACCAACACTCCAGCATGCACTGCCAGTCTAGCCCTTTGAGACACCATCTGGCTATTCATAAAAGCATGCAGAGCACCATTTACCATATTCCCTGCATTCACTCTCCTTTCGATATCACTTTCACATGTTCCATCTTTTGTAAATTTAGATCCCAAGTATACAAATTCTTTCACCTCTTCCACTTGTTCCCCATCTATCAAAATATTGCCATTCATCATAGATTCATCTCGTTCAAAAAGCATAACTTTCGTTTTGTTTACATTCACTTTCATTCCTTTCCCTTTCAGAGCTCTATTCATAATATTTACCATCTCCTGTAGTTCATTAGCGGATGACGCAAGTATTACTTGATCATCAGCGTAGAGTAAACATTTGATGAGTAGTTCATTCATTCTTATGATGATAAGAAATGGGATAATCGTTCCTTCTTTATATAAACCCTCGTAACTTTTGTGTTATTAAAATTCATAAACATTCATACGTTGAATTAATTTAAGTATATTTTGGAAGTCGGTTAAAAGCATATTAATTTATATTTGAATGAATTATGTTTAGATAATATTGTATTTATGATCAGAAGTGGGATAACCGGTTCTTCATTAGATAAACTTTTGGGTTGTGAAAGATCATAAATAGTCATTGAATTATTTCAAGTATATTTTTCAAGTCTATCAAAAACATGTTATTGTATATTGGGATTTGCGATTGGAAGTATTTTCTTTTACTATCAGTATAAAATTATGTAACGTGGTGACCACGCGTAATTCCCGATGCTTTTGTCATCCAAAATTATTTTCTACCCTCAAAAGGTATATTTAATTAGAAATAAGGCAAAATCCTGAATGTTGAAATAAATAAGTCCTAAACCTAAACATAAATTATTTAAATAAATACAAATAATTAAAATAAATTATTTGTTAAAACATAAGGCTCATGAGAATTTTCAACTTTCATCAAAAAGGAGTTGGTCGAAATATTTGTCATGAAAATGAAGGTAGATAGAAATTTTGTCGTTGCTTTTAGAGAAAGGACAGAAAAATCTTGTGAAATATACAAATGTTTTATAAAATTTATCTTTTGTATTTCTGAGAGATTAATGCTTGACTGTGAGCTTAATATTAGTAATGACACATTTAATAGTAGTGTTATTTATTTACTTCGACCTTTTGATATAAGTATGTAAATTCTCATCATCAGAGCTGAAGTCATCACTACCATCACCAATTAATCTGTAGGTGGTGGCATTGACATGATGATGGCCTTCATAACCGCCGCAGCGGCCAGTGCAGCATGAGGCTGCCATTCCTTACCCCGAGTACCATCACGATAATCAGATATACCTGAAATTAATATTTTTTTAATTAAAAAAAAACCATCAAAGGAACAAGCACTTCAGCTTATTATAAGTAACAACATTGTATTTGCGGCATATTTTCATTATTTTGTGTTTGCTATTTACTCTGGTTAACCACGCAACTCCATCTCTAACTCCTAAGATAGATAAAGAAGGAACCAAACTGGTTAACATACAGGACGTTATGGTGAACCAATCTTGAAAGATAGAGAACCAATATTGTAGCGAAACTTTAACCGTTTACGCAGCGCACGCAATTTTGAAACATTCTTCAATGATTTATCGCTCCTATAGGCTATTGTGCCGTCTCGATATGATCGGATCAGTAGTTCCTGAGATTAGCGCGTTCAAACAAACTTAACTCATCAGCCATATAATATTACTATAGATATGTAATACGTCTATGAAAACATAACTAATACTGTCAACACGTTTGCCCTTCCCCGCAAGTAATAAAAAGTCAAGAATATAAATATTAATATTTATAACAGGTTTCTTCGTCAAAGAGTGTGTACAATTCAATACCCACACAAGTTTCCGCTCCAAAAAGTGTGTACTTATCAATAGACACATAAGTTTCCACTCCAAAAAGTGTATACCATTCTATACCCACAAGTTTCAACTCCAAAGAGTGTTTATCATTTAAAACTCACACAGGCTTTTAATTCAAAAAGTGTTTATCATCTAATACCCACGCAAGTTTTTCGTTCAAAAAGTGTGTACCAATCAATACCCACAGAAGTTTCCATTTCAAAAAGTGTGTACCAATCAATACCCACACAAGTTTCCGCTCCAAAAAGTGTGTACTTATCAATAGACACATAAGTTTCCACTCCAAAAAGTGTGTACTTATCAATACATACATAAGTTTCCACTCCCAAGAAGTGTATACCATTCTATACCCACAAGTTTCAACTCCAAAGAGTGTATCATTTAAAACTCACACAGGCTTTTAATTCAAAAAGTGTTTATCATCTAATACCCACGGAAGTTTTTAGTTCAAAAAGTGTATACCAATCAATGGACACCCAAGAGTCCACTTCAAAGTGTTTACCATTCAATACCCATATAAGTTTACATTTGAAATTGAGTTATTACCTCTAATGGAGACGAAGCAGTCTTTGCGGTTGCCGACGACGCTGTCGAGCACGGCGTCTAGTTCGCAGTCGTAGGCGAGAGCACGTGCGTGCGCAGCGAAGGCTGCTCGCGCCTCTCCAGCGCAAGACACCGCACGCCCACCCGCTATGGGTGCACAATGTACGCGGGCACCGCGCCTACAATAGACAAATTAATCAGACAAATTCAAAAGTAAATGATTGTACAATAAGGCTTTATCGCTATATAGCGATTTCTAGCCAAGGAGGATAATATTTCTCAATTGCAGCCTCTGAAGAATCGTACACACATTCGTTGACAACGATGGATAACTACGGGAAGCGGTTATTAAAATCTCGAATGGCAATAGTAGAGGCTCCGTTGGAAGCTGATGCTCTCAAGGTCAGAGAAATACGTTGCCACCATATATGCAACATGAAACGATACAGCCGAATAATCATGAAGTCGTTTTTGGCACGGGCTATCATCTTTCAAAAACTCGTTAATGAACGCGCCTAAGTCNATACCAATCAATGCACACACAAGTTTCCATTTCAAAAAGTGTGTACCAATCAATACCCACACAAGTTTCCGCTCCAAAAAGTGTGTACTTATCAATACACACATAAGTTTCCACTCCAAAAGTGTATACCATTCAATACCCACAAGTTTCAACACCAAAGAGTGTTTATCATTTAAAACCCACACAAGCTTTTAATTCAAAAAGTGTTTATCATCTAATACCCACGCAAGTTTTTAGTTCTGAAAGTGTATACCAATCAATGCACACATAAGTTTCAACTCAAAAGGGTGTTTAACATATAAAATCCACACAAGCTTTTAATTCAAAAAGTGTTTATCATCTAATACCCACGCAAGTTTTTAGTTCAAAAAGTGTGTACCAATCAATACCCACAGAAGTTTCCACTTCAAAAAGTGTGTACCAATAATACCCACACAAGTTTACATTTGAAATTTAGTTATTACCTCTAATGGAGACGAAGCAGTCTTTGCGGTTGCCGACGACGCTGTCGAGCACGGCGTCTAGTTCGCAGTCGTAGGCGAGAGCACGTGCGTGCGCGGCGAAAGCTGCTCGCGCCTCTCCAGCGCAAGACACCGCACGCCCACCCGCTATGGGTGCACAATGTACGCGGGCACCACGCCTACAATAGATAAATTAATCAGACAAGTTCAAAAGTAAATGATTGTACAATCAGGCTTTATCGCTATATAGCGATTTCTAGTCAAGGAGGATAATCTTTCTCAATTGGAGCCTCGGAAGAATCGTACACACATTCGTTGACAACGATGGATAACTACGGGAAGCGGTTATTAAAATCTCGAATGCCAATAGTAGAGGCTCCGTTGGAAGCTGATGCTCCCAAGGTTAGAGACATACGTTGCCACCATCTATGCAACATGAAACGATACAGCCGACCAATCATGAAGTCGTTTTTGGCATGGTCTATGATCTTTCAAAAACTCGTTAATGAACGCACCTAGGTCGTCAAAGTGTGTTTTTGCGGTGTGGTGTACACGTACGTGTGTATTTGTGAACGTGTGTGGGCGTTGTGTGAAAATGTGGGTGTGAATGTTTCTGTGCGTGTGTCAGAATTGTGTGAACGTGCGAGCGTGGAGAGATGCTTGTATGCGTGAATTTTATGTGTGTACGTTACACACACGAATATGATGAAGTCGTATTTCATAGTAAGTAATAGTATTTCATATGATACTTGTATAAACAATTTTAATAAAATGCGTCTGAAAAATACAACCAAACGTACACATGGATAACATATACAATATATAGGTAAGTCAACAGAAAAAATACGTACATCTTTTCACCCTGAGGTGCCGGATGGGATACTTCGATGAAGGCACCACCACCGACATCCACGCATAGACGGTCTGTAGCCTCTTCGGGTGGTTCCCATCTCCCTGGTACCCCCCTCAAACGATCTAGTCCTATAATAAAAATGTCCCATTAACGTCCCTTTCTTGAGCTCACTATAGTCAGGGCTTGGGGACCTCAGTGGTAGTAGCTACCGTCATATGAGATGAATAAAAATTTTAACAAAAAAGAACCGCCTTCAAAACAGACTTACAAATATATTAGTGTGCTCTAAAATATACTAAACAAATAAACGTATACTTTTATAGTGAAAATTCTACGAAATAATTACGTATTCTTTTATAGTGTTCTTCGTATTCTTATATTCGGTCGCTGTCGGCCAAGGTAGGTGTTCCCCGCGTGTCCACTTGGCGGCTCTCGCGTCTCTCCCACATATAGCTATATATGTAGGCGCCTCGGCTGACAGAGCGAAATATAAGAATACGACGACCACTATAAAAGAATACGCAATTATTTCTTACTTTTTAGAGTATATTAATATATTTGTAAGTCTGTTTTGAAGGCGGTTCTTTTTTTGTTAAAATTTTTATTTATTTTTTGATTTTTAGTGAATCTAAAGTAAACGTGTTGCAATGCAGCAACAAACGAAAGCTCATTTTTATTTGATTACAGAAACTTATATTTTCTACCTTAAACCGCATCCTTACTGTAAGCCGTTGAGGAGATCCATTGATCTGCATATTTCACTACGACTAGCAGTTGACCATACCGAAGTTACGACAGGCAACTCAAATATCTGGATAGGCTATAGTAGATTCTGTCGAGTATCGTTTATTTGCTCCTAAGAATTGAAGAGTTCCGTCATTTTGTCATGGAATCCATCGTCAGAACCTAACCAAACTACCACAAAACAACCCTTGAAGAATATCCTTTCCAATAAAGAAGAATCATCGAAATCGGTTGGCATGATCTTGAGTTATTCGTCCATTTGTCGCGCACATGCTTAATGCAAATTTAACACTTAAAAAAATACAGACGAATTGATAACCTCCTCCTTTTTTTGAAGTCGGTTAAAAAGAAAATAATGTCGATGAAAAGGTTTACGTATCAATATGACGACAGCAGAAACCACAGACATAAATTACAGTTTATTAAAGTCGCGTTAGCTTAAACATTTTGATGGCGTATCTGATAGCTTACAATATTGTGGTTTCATTGGTTAACTGTCTTAGAACACTAATTGTCGAATGAGAGATAAAAACCACTTTATTTCACACAGGAATTGAAAACTATTGAGATCTAATAGGTCTTTCGAATTGAATAGAGCTGCTAAATGTCATCCTTTGCCATAAAAGAAGAGGTCCCATTAGGATAGAACCCTCTTACCCAAAAGACTAATGGTTCGTCGAAATACATGCTTTGACTTACGCCAAATCCGTTTCATAGAACGTTGGTTTTCCTACGAATCATCTCAATCCCAATTTGAATAGAAAACCCCCCGAGTCCTCTCTATGACCTTCATGAGTCTGTAACTAAAAAATGTTACAATTACCTTCATTGACATATGTAGTCCAAGCTGCGTTAGTACTTGCTAGAATAACAGCAAGATCCTGTAAGAGATACTCCGCTGGTTTGTAGGGTTTCACTTCGTAGTCCCATCCACCTTTGTTATTGTGTTCCGCCTTCTCACAGTAGATATACACGTATCTGACAGGGACGAAAGGGAGTTATTAAAATTTAAAACACGTAGAGTAAAACGAGTATACATATTCAAAGTACTACTCTAAGTTCAGCTCGCATGGAGAAAATAAAGCAGAGAATTCTTGCATAATGACGTCAGCATCTTGGCACGCGTGTGACGAAATCGGTTGGTATTGTGGTACTTGACTAGCTAGCAATAGTCCTGGTTTTCATTTCCGACAGAAGGCATTTAGAAAATTGTATTTTTTAAATGTCTAGGTCAGACCTGATGGAAGACTTCGTCCTTTCAGCAAAAATACACCTTTGCAAAATGCAGCTAATCATTTGCTTTCCGCCAGAAACCATTATGAGGTAAATTACGTATTTCCAACTTAACGTTAACGTTAGTTAATACTGGTAAAAGGCGAACGTATAGAGTTTTTGCAATTCACAAATATAAGCGAACTTTCACAAACAAATTCCCATGTTTTCTGGGGCATTACCTCTATTATAATACAAATAAAATTTTGAATTTACATAATTTAAAAAAGCACGAGTGTAAAATAAAGTTAAGAAATTGGCTAAAAACCACGGATTACGATACAACAGAAAACCTTTTAAGAATACCTCAATAATATGATACAAAACCTATAAGAAAATAGTAAAATATACACATAACATTCCGAACAAACACACACACATTAGTATCTACAATAATAACACGTGGCTATATATATCATAAAGTAAAAAAAAATATTGAAATTGTGCAGTTTTTTTCAGTAAAAACAACAGCTAGCTAATTTTTGCATGATAATAAAATTTTAATTATTGCTTCTCCTATATTTAAGATGTTTAATTACAACAATAATACCAAGTGTTACGAAACGGGAAAGGGCCTGGTGACTTGAAGCACAGATTTAATCTACTCTAGGCACCAGTCCCCACATTATAAACTGCACATAATTTATATTGTTACTAGTAAGAATTATTTTTATAATGTATTGTAATATGGAGAAAATAAATATTCATTCATTCATTCATTCAACGTGTCTGATTTTATGATAGCATCTTCACTTAGGGGGGCCTAAAAATTGATACTGCAAATTTCGACAATATTCGATAGCTTATTACACTTTGGTTGCATTGGAGTCTCAGAAAACTAATTGACTAGTACAGGAGAGAGAGAGAGATCACTTCATTTAGTACAGGAATTGAAAAGTATTATGATTCAACAGGTCTTTCGGAATGAATTGATCTGCTTGATGTCGTCATCATTTGTCGTATCGGAGGGGGTTCAATTAAGCTTGGACCTATTGAAAACGAGAGATTTTTGATTGCTCCTAGATCATCGCCTGACTGAATAGTAAATAATGATACAGTCAAGATAAAAGCGCGCCTAATTTACACAGCATCGTACCGGAATTAATTTTTTTTTTGCTTGGTGACACGTCCTTTCTGGTAAGGTGGTAACTAACCACGGCAGTTTAGACCGAGGAGAGATAATCCAAGAACAACTCCTGGCCAGACAAATTCCCAAATTTGCCCTCTTCGTAATTGAAACCAAAACCTCCGCTAGCGAAATAATCGCACCATTACGCCAAAGAGGCCATTATTAGTTGCGTAATATTACATTCCTTGATCAGGAATGTGTACTGCATAATAAAGGTAATTCCGTAAACCTATCTCATGTAACTAACCGTAAAATACGTGATCGAATTACTAACAAAGTGACTCAGAAGTTTCATCATAGATAATTTTTCAATTTATTATATAAGCATTTTTTAACATAATGATAAAACTAGCGAATTTTTTTAACGTGGTTAAATCGCATATATTTTATTTTACGTTATTATTTTAGGCCTCTATCCCAATGGCGTTATGCGAGCGTTAGCGTTTCCTCAACGTCTGCGCAGCGACAACGTCGCGTTGACGCGACGTCAACGTTGAGAATCTCTAATGGCTCTTTGTCTTCGCAACGTCGACTTCGCGTTTCAGGTACAATCACAGCCGGCATCCATTTGCACTGTTCTTCTGGTAACACTGAACCTTTGAGATTAGTCTCTATTATCTCTAGTCTCTAGTATGTCATTTTGAATCACTTTTCATTGTATTTTCATTCGTAAATATTTATAAAGTTCAAATTCATTATTTTCAAAACAATTAGAGTACAGTGCGAAATATTCAAATTCTAGTAATCGATTGGACCACATATTTCCAAAACTGACGACGAAAATTTTTTTCTTTTACGTAATTTTCGTCGAAGTAGCAGAGTCAACATCAGAATCCATGTTAACTCTGATTTTACGCCTGACATCGAAGCATGTGCGCAGCGTTAACGTCGCGACAACGCTGCGCAGACGTTAGAGAAACGTCAACGCTCGCATAACGCTAGTGGGATAGAGGCCTTAAACTACATCACGAAAAGAGTTATTTACTTCGAAGTTAAATGCCAATATTTTTAAATAGCTGGTAAGGATAGTGAGTGTGTTTAATGGTCTAAAACCATATGCCTTCGCATGTGACTTTATACATCACACATAGATCCTGGAAAGTAAACAAGGCGCGTGATATAGTTTTAAGATAACTTTAGGATTATGCCACTAAAGTTAATTTGTAACACAATAAAATATTAATATAATGTTTAAAAATGGTAACTCTACAAGATAAATACAGAAGATTTTTATGTTGTTGATAAACAATTTGGCGTCAATGTAGATTTATGAAAGATTCTAGAAATGTCACTGTGTCTGTCGGTATATTACTAATGATGTGCAGACAAAGTCCCGAGAAACAACTAGTATGCAATAAATTAGTATGAATAGTGATGACGTCATTACACACGAAACGCTAATCAATAGTTCAAAGTGCATCAATTAAACGAATTAGGTCATTTACATACGACCTGAACGTTTTATTGTGTCTAATTGACTTGGCTATTGGGTCAAATACACATTTTAATTGCGTACAGGTTACTGCTTGACTGTAATCTCACCTGAAGGTTAAGTCAATGTAATTAGTGTGGTTATGTTAAAAAAGTAGATAATAGAATTTCAGAGTTTGATTCCCGGCATAACAAAACTAGGAAATTGAATTTTCTAATTTATCGGACTGATGAGAGGCTTAGCCCGTGGCTGGTTACCATACTACCACCAACCTCTGCAACCTCTGCAAACCGCAAGAACAGGAGAAAATAAGTTTAAAGATGATAGAAAACAAAGAAAAGGCGTGCATAATCCCATAATTTTTTTAGTAATGCATAATATATAAATTACACAAAATTGTAATTAATACACAGAGTATAAGAGAACGTTGTGGTATGAAAGAAGACGTAGTGACTAAAATTGAGAAAGGTATGCTTAGATGGTTTGGGCATGTAGAGAGAATGAATGAAAGGAGACTGACAAAGAGGATTTATGAATCAAGAGTGAATGCGAAAGTTGGAAGGGAAATACCAAGGCAAACGTTCCTGGACCAAATCCAGGACATTTTAAATAACGGCCTAGTCAAGAATACTCTAAACCGACGAACTTGTATGAAAGGTTTAATGAGAATGAAAGAAGCGAAGGAGATATGCAAGGATCGTGGCAAGAGGAAGGATGTTGTCTCTGCCTACCCCTATGGGAATGAGGCGTGATGCTATGTATGTATGTATGTACGAGTATATATAAGTTTACATTAGAATATTTACTATGGTAGTTAAGTTTACTTAAAATTATTGATAATCACGTAACTTTGTTAATTTTTTCTTTCACACGAACCTTCTTCTGACAATAAAAAACAGAACGACAAAAGAATTATCGAAATCGGTCTCGAAAAATTTATAAAATTAATTATGGTTGAATATCGACCACTTATTGGTCAATGGTATATTACTTAATGGCGAATTAGACACAAATTTATCTAATGACCGAATTAGTTAATATGCGTGAAAGGAAAATTAGTACAGAATTAGTGACAATTCAATTGTTTCAGGGATAATTTTACGATTCATTGAATCAGTGGATTTCCTTCTAACACCAACGTATTACTATACACTTTAAAACTAATTCATATACAATGTATGTTAATGTGTCGGTCAATAACCCTGATTAGTGTGCACGTTTTCTCTTTAAATCCTCTACTATATAATGGACAATGGAGTGTTTTTAATCGATGCTATAACCGTCAAAAATAAAGCATTTACAAAGCTCGAAGTACCTCTGTACATTGTACCTTTCAGTTAAAATTTAAATTCATTCTAAGGTCAGTTACATTGGTTTCGTAATGTATAAAAAATGAAATAATATCCGGACTTCCTAGAAGACATAATAACGTACCCTCTTTTTTTACAGAATTATATAAAGTCCCGCTAAAACTCGAGAACTGCTGGACTGATTTGGTTAATTTTGGTTTTGAATTATTTGTGGAAGTCCTGGATAGATTTAAAAGGCGAGTAAATATGTAAAAAAATGCTTGGATTATAGTTGCAATAACAATTCCGCTTTCCCTTAGAAACTATTCCTATCTGTCAAACATTTGATGTTCGACCCGTCGTTTAGAAATTAATTTCACATAAAAGTCGTTCAGAAATCGGAACAAATTTAAAATTATTCAAATTTTAATCTTTCTTGGTTTTAAATGTCACACGATGTTTGTCCCGTCGATCAAATTAAATTTATAAGAATACTTTTGTCTTTTATTTGTTTTTGACTTCTGACAATGACAACCAAGCAATTTCTGAAAGGCGCATGAGGGTAAAATTTTTATGGATGCAACGCGTGGTTTGTGTCACGAAGATGTGCAGCATTTACATGCTGATTCCTTTGAAGGTTGGGTAGTTCTATGATTTACAAATAACATGTGGTATTTTAATTTTCCAGTCGTCGTTTAATAATTTTTTTTTAAATTAATAATTTTTTAATCTTTACAAAAAAAAACACGTGATATTTTTATTTACAATTCGTCTTCTGAGATTTCAATAAATTATTTGTATTAATTTACGACACTATTAATATTTTAATAACAATTAAATTCCTAACATATCTTCCTGTTTTCCCCCTCTAAGTCTCGGAAATCTAAAGTTTTAAATTTGTATAAATATAAACAAGACTTAAGAATTATTTGCCAAAGAAGTTTCACTTTTAACATGTGTACTTTGTACGCACGCACTTTTAATTTATTATTGACTGTTGACATTGACAACTAAACAATTTCTGAACGCATCTATAATAGTTTTACGGTGTTTGGCGGGAATCTAGGTGTGAAGGTCGCGTTTTTTTTTATTACGAGTCATTTTTATTCCGGTGAAGTTTTGACCAGCTTTTTTATTCATTAAATCTGAGGCGGTACTTTATTTATAGATCGATTAACCTTAAGCACTTTAAGCAAAATAATACGAGAACTGAGATAAGCATGATAAGACTTTAGTAAACCAAGGACAAAAATTTAGCTAAGCAATAATTTAGGACGTGATGATAAAATATGTGTGTCATATTAGCACTCAGTGTTTCCTAAGTGTTGAGAACTTTAAGATTAGTCATGTATCAATATTCAACCTTGAATATGATAACGGCAAAATAGTTAACATTGACGATGCAAAAGCGGAATTTATTTTTGATTAACATAAGAATTTTAACAAGTTAACAATCTAGATGTGTCATTGAAATAATTTGATTAAAGTTAAGACACTAATATACAAAGCTTTACGAGACCGTTCCCGAAAAAGATGACAGATGATAGTACTACTGACAACTTTGATGATGGAGCGAAAAAGAATCGATTCTGATTAAAAAAAAATCATATTCTTTAAATAGTTTTATTAGCACTATTTACGCTCCATCATGTTATAGTTAAATGAAACGATAGTTTCTTAAGAAATACATTACTTTATTTTTAAAAAACAGCAATTAACCAACTGACGCTCGGGTCAACGAATTGCACGGGCGCAGCGGCATTTTCGCTCAATTTAGTAGTTTCTTTTACACGCACACCGGGAACGGCCACGTGCGTTCGTTGAGCCGAGCGTCAGCTGTTTTTGTCTTTTTGTTTAATTGCTGGATTTTTAGAGATGTATTTTTTTTTATGAAACTTGTATATTATGAAGCTGTTCCTTGCGATTACAGTGTAAGTTTACGTCGCGAAAGGAACACGTATGAATGTCAAATCAAAGGGTGAATGGTTAAAGAAATATCTCAGTAAGTTTCGCTTATATCCGAATCCGTTCTCAAAGTATGAGCGAGAACAGTTGGCCTTGGCTGCTCGACTTTCAATTCCCCCCACCCATGCGCGACGCCATATCGCCCTTGACTGCTTTGTTGAGTGTCATATTGGCCTTGGCTGCCAAGCGTCTTCCACATTCCCCCCCCCCCCCCTTCATTAAAGCGCTGTAGTGAGCCATGAGTGATTGGCTGCTCTATCGAGCATCTTTCACTTTACCCCCGGCTGTAGTACGACATACGACAGACGAAAAAATTTGAGGCGATGACAAAATACACACTTTAAAACACATAACCAATGAGTATACTCACTTATCTTGAAGGTCAGGCGCTGGCGTTGATACTACAACATCGCCAAGTCTCACGTGCTTTGAATAATCGGTATAGTGGGGGACCCCACCCCCGACGCCCACCAGGAACACGTAATCTACCTAAAACACATAAAACGCTCGTAAAAATATACAATGTGTATATGACTCATGATAAAAATTAATTTTTGATCGATTAATTCTATCCACATGGCTAAACCCATGAGACATTTTATTAGCATTTAATTCAATATATATCCTGTAAGATTCCATTTCATTGTTTGTCATTAGACTTCCAACTGTTTTAAGATACATAATCTTTACATAGCGTAAAATGAAGTCGCTTTTGCTGTCTGTCACCTTAGATCATTTAAAGATAGATGGAGTGATTTAAGAGGCAGGTTTACATGTTACAAGCTTTGTAATGTGATGTAACAACCATATTTTCTTATCTGCGCTTAAAGACTGGTTAAACCTTACGAGACAGATCGAATTAATGTGCTAAGAAATTGTATATCTTTATCTCTAAAGGATAACGCACTGTAACCAATTTTATCTTTTACATATCACAAAAAATGTGTTATATACCAAGCCATTTTATACAATACCGAATAATTAATTATCCATTGAAATACATTACATACGTTGTATATTTCATGTAGATCAAAACTGCATTTAATAGTAATTCATTAAAATGTATATTTTAGAGGATATCTAAAAACATATATCTTTAAAAAAACCAAGATAAGCTAAAAAGGTAAGTAGCAGCCGTATGTCGTTCCACTGTTAGGCAACGATTTCCTCAGTCATACGGGAGAGGGTTTTTAGAGCAAGATACAGTTCAAGGTGATAAGTACACTATCACCTTGAACTGTATCATCGCTTACCATCAAGTCGAGATCATACTATACAAGGTGATAGGTGACCGCTCCCAAAAACGAAGACAGACGATAGTAATAATGATATCTTTGATTGATGACTGCCTCATTGGTCTAGTGGTTAGCATGTTCGACTACAGACATGAGGTCCTGGGTACGAGTCCCGGGTCGGGCCAATTCAAAAATCGATATTGAGTTTTCTATTAAGATTTTCTCAATATTTGCCCGAAGTTGGGAAGTTGACGGTGTGACCCACCCCGTGCCTCGGACAGCACGTTAAGCCGTCGGTCCTGCGCCTGATCTCTCTCCGGTCGTGTCGGATTCCCATCACATCGGACTATAAGAGAGCACTTGTGTACTTTGCCTGCCAATCCGCAGTGGAGCAGCGTGATGGGTCTATGCTCTAAAAATCCTCGCTCCTTGAAGTGAGAAAGCCTGTGCCCAGCAGTGGGACGTTAATGGGCTGCTACTTACTTACTTACTTGATGATGGAGTGAAAAAAACAATCCTCATTAATATACATTACTTTACTAAAAAAAACCCCCGCTCTGAAACTCAAAATTGTGAACTACGAGTAGACGTCAGCTGTTTTAAATTTTGTGTTTTTTTTTTTTACTAAAGTAATGTATTTTTTATAAAACTATCGTTTCGTTTAGCTGTACTAACATAATGGTGCGTAAAATATTCAAATAAATCGCTTTTTAAAAATTATTTTTTGAACTAAAATTTCTTTAGGCATATGAGGGTATTTTTTAAGGATAAATAGCGTGATTAACGTCACGAAGATGTGTAGCGTTTTTTATGTTAACTCCTTTGAAGGTTAGGTAGTTTTAATATTTGCCACTCGTCATTTAATAACTCAATATACTATTTTTCATAAAATACAAAATGAAATTATTGCATAAATTCTCTTTTCTAAATTTTAAATTTAAAAACAAAATGTATTAATAATTTCTAAGATCGACAAAAATCATGCGGTATTTAATTTACGAAACGTCATTTGAGTTTTCAATAAATTATTTGTATTAATTTTCGACACCTTTAATATTTTAATGACAATTAAATTAATTAATAGCCCTCTCTCTAAATCTCGGAAATATTTTTATTTATATATTTTTATTATTTATATAATATAGTGCTAAAGATTTTTAGTTATCGCCACACCCGGGATCGAACCCGAAACCCTTATACCACCGCTTCACACATAATTCACCTTTCAAATATTGCAATGCAGCAACAAACGTAAGGTCATTGGCATTTGATTACAGACAGTTACAGATTTTGCCAAAAATCACACTCTGTACACGTAAGCCGTTGAGGAGTTCCATTGATCTTCATATTTAACTACGACTAGCACCATACCGAAGTTACGGTAGGCGACTCGAATATCTGGATAGCTTATAGAAGATTCTGACGAGTATCGTTGACTTGCTCCTAAGAATTGAAGAGTTCCGTCACTTTGTCATGGATTCCATCATCAGAACCTTACCAAACTATCACAAAACAACCCTTGAAGTAATTCGAAGTAAATCCTTCATAGAAATCGGTTGGCGTGATCTTGGGTAATTCGTCCATTTGTCGCGCACGTGCTTACGAAAATTTATCCGGTTTTGTCCAGAACTGGTTTAAAAAAAAAATGGGACTCAATGACGAGCACCACCTTTCATTAAAAAAATCATCAAGATCGGTCCACCCAGTCGGGAGATATAAGGTAACAAACATAATAAAAAAAAAATACAGACGAATTGATAACCTCCTCCTTTTTTTGAAGTCGGTTAAAAATTTTAATAACACATTCTTTAATCGCATACCTAAATACATTTCTTTCGCATTGCATCCGTTTTAAAAACAGATCGCTATATTCGTACTTCGCAGGCATCCAAACGCTTAGATAACATACGTGCCAAGATTGACATGGCTTGTGACTTACAACTGTGTCAACAAAAGGAGTATGCAAATTTTTTAAATGAAATTTGTTTCTCGTACAAAAGCATCACATTTACTGTTTGATTGTCATAGCATGGTAAATAACTATACAGTTTCAGATGTTAACGTTAAAATTGATTATAGTTTTCCAACAAAAGAACTTTAAAAAAAAGGAATGTGCTATCCCTCAACCAATTAAATAAATTAATGAAGCAGTGCATACACAAATTTCTTTTAAAACACTATACAATTTGAGGGAGCATTATTTTATAATAGTTTACCAGACGTAGAGATGAGAGCGTTGAGAAGTATGAGTGGATTAAAACTGAGTGACAAAGTAAGAAATAGTGTGATAAGAGAACGATGTGGTATAAAAGAAGACGTAGTGACTAAAATCGAGAAAGGTATGCTTAGATGGTTTGGGCATGTAGAGAGAATGAATGAAAGGAGAATGACAAAAAGGATTTATGAGTCAAGATTGAATGCGAAAGTTGGAAGGGGAAGACCAAGGCGAACGTTCCTGGATCAAATCCAGGACATTTTAAATAAGGGCCAAGTTAAGAGTACTGTAAACCGACGAACTTGTATAAAAGGTTTAATGAGAATGAAAGAAGCGAAGGAGATATGCAAGGATCGTGGCAAGTGGAAGGATGTTGTCTCTGCCTACCCCTATGGGAATGAGGCGTGATGCTATTTATGTTTGTACGTTACCAGACTATATAATTTGTGAAGTCTTTTGTAACTTAGAAATTTGTTACTAAAACATTGTATAACCCTATAAATTTCTTTATTGAGTCCCCCACTGTTTTATGAATATACGTATACCTCTTAAGTATGTAATATTAGTTTTTTAAATTTTTTATTTGTTAATTTCTCATGAAGTGAATGTTTTTCTTTTGAGAATAAAGATCTTTAAGCCTAAACCTAACGTTGTAAGAGGGAGTTTACCTCTTAGTGGTTTCTATATTTATTTATCTATTTATTGATAATCCAGTAGCCTTTGAACAAGTTATGACATGGAATGCTTGATATACTTAAAGCCAATTACTGATTACACAAATTACTTAATATATTTGAAATAACAAATTAGAGATTAAGAAGATCCGGATTTTGAAAAGTTAGTCGTGTAAGAATTTGAATTTAATTGCCCCTTATAAGTTATTTCATTTTGTTTTTGGTTTAGTTCCATGAGCTATAATAATCTCCTTTTTTAAGGATTCTGTAGGTACGTAAAATAAGTCAAGATGTAAATAATATTTTCTATAAGTTAGTGAAAGAAGTGGTATTATGGAATTAAGGGTAATAATGAAATAGTTGGCAACAAACGTGTGTGACGTGTTATAGTAGACTATATAATAAGTAACTGTATATTTTATTGAACTAATAGAACAAGCAGACAAAATGCTAGTAGAATGGTAACTAGCCACGGCTTAAGGCTCTCACCACTTCAGAGTTAAATAAATTGGAAATAGTACTCCCCTCAGAGAATTTCGTCCAATCACATACTGATATCACCAAAATTTTATCAATATCACCTTATAAAATTTTACTTTACTCTATTGAGCAGAATCTAAGTCAGTTGAGACAATGACAATTCAAATTAAAGTAATATATGGCTCAACGTTGGCGAAATTCCCTCATACCCACTTATTTTCTATATGGAGTCGCTGTGCATGATTGCTGACTAAAAACAAAATAACATAGAATCTTCAAACTAAGAATTGAAACTAATTATGAGTGCTACTTTCGACTACAGCCAGTTTTTAAACAGAAATTGATATTTATAAATCAGATCGGGTAGTTTTAATACTCCCCTCGTATGCCAATAGCGCAGAAAATATTAGTGTTATACACTTATAGTGAGCACGTTAAGCCGTCGCTTTTGCGCCTGATCTCTTTCTCCGGTCGTGTAATTGCCATCACGTCGGACTATGAGAGTGAAGGAATAGAGAGTACACTTGTGTACTATGCCTGCCAATCCGCAGGAGAGTAGCGTGGTGGGTCGATGCTCTAAAAACCCTCTCTCATATGAGCGAGGAGGCTTGTGCCCAGCAGTGGAACTTTAATAGCCTGCTACTTACCTTTACTCTTATAGTAAGATGCGACGGTGCCGACACTCGCGGAGAGATTACGCCTCTAACCGACAACGTAAACTACTCTCAAAAGTAATGTTCTATCAATTATTTAACCTGGGACCTCTGTTAACGAAACTAACATTCGAGGATATTACGCTAAAGTGACCCGGTTTTATAGCAAGAGTTACATATTGTACATGCAATAGCACAATCTAGAGAAATATAAAATCTAAATCCTAACAGTTTATTTCGGAACTAACATGCCTCGGCCAATTCACGTATACATACGAAATGAAACTTGCCTCCAAGGGCATATTAAATAGGTTAACGTTGGTTGCCTAAATAGGCCACTCTGTAGTTTTATGGCCAATAAGTTATTGTTTACTTTAATATAGAACTCGAATACAAATTAGAGTAAAATTCTTTATTTGAGTTATATAACGATTATTTTGACGTGAATACATACATACACAGCGTTACGCCTCATTGCCATAGGGGTAGGCAGAGACCACATCCTTCCAATAGCCACGATCCTTGCATATATATCTCATTTGCTTCTTTCATTCTCATTAAACCATTCATACAAGTTCGTTGATTTAGAGTACTTTTGACCTGGCTCTTATTTAAAATGTCCTGGATTTGGTCCAGGAACGTTCGCCTTAGTCTTCCTCTACCAACCTTCCCTTTCACTCGACTCATAAATCCTTTATGTCAGTCTTCTTTCATTCATTCGCTCTATGTGCCCAAACCATCTAAGCATACTTTTCTCAATGTTAGTCACTCCATCTCCTTCTTCTTCTTCTATGTATACGTCTTTAAAATCGCAACCATAGGCAGGCAATTCATAAAAACGAACGATAACAAAATCGGGGTACACAGTTTGATGTTGTAGCTACATATGTGTCACCTCCATCCAAAATTCAATTATTATTGAAATTGAATTGAATAGCTAAAGGATCAAAGAGTTTATTACACTAAGTAAGGTCTGTAACACATCGCATGCGTTGAAGAGTGAGAGAACAGTTACGAGATGTATTCACGTATAGCAAACTATCCTGTCCATAACACAGCCTCACCACAATTTATTTATATCCTAATAGCTTTCGATATATCAGTGAAAATTATATTGAAGAAAGACATAGATATATAGGGAGATGGTTTTGTTATCACCACCATTCTTTAGCATGCTATCATCAAGTTAAAAGACTGTTTGTCTGTAAATGGTTTATGGACGACAATTTTACATGATAACATCATAAGAAAACATTGATAATTAGGCCAATCGCGCCTCTCTATCGGTTGTACGCTCGACAACCGTCGATTTATAACCGTTATCACGTTTAATAAGATTTACATATGTTATCCTACTTACTATATACTTCTATATACATATATACAAACGTGACTCCCATTTTTCAATGCTTTCCTTCTTTTTCTACTAATTTTAGACACATTTTTTATAATTTATCCAGCCAATATTCACAGGCAGGACAAATTCTGTGTGTAACATCGAATTAAAATTAGATTATATAAAAATTTACCTTTTGAAATATACCGAGAAGTCTTGTTGTTGTATTGCCAGCTGCTGTCATTGCCTCCCTGGTTCTTCCAACAGATGGTAACTTCGTTGTGACAACACGATGCGATCCAATAGTGCCCAGAGTGTACACATTTGATTCACCTATAGAAAGAAATAAAACGAGTTTGAATTTCAAAATATATACACCTTCCTATCTTATACAGTTCAGAAATTTGGTCGTTATGGGCCTATAGAAAGTTTAGAGCAACTAATGGAAAGGGCTTTACTTAAGAGTTTCTACTCTTGGCAATCGAATCAGGAATGATGAGTTCCGTCGCCCTCGTCGTCGCTTCAACCGATGGACGTCTACTGCTGGACATAGGTCTCACCTAATGACGTCCATAAGGCCCGATCTTGCGCCCCCTGGCTCCAGTGGCTAGCGGCGACCCTTTTTATGTCATCGGTCCACCTTAAGGGAGGTCTGTTTACACTGCGTCGGCCGGTGCGGGGTCGCCACTCCAGCGCTTTCCGACCCCAACGTCCATCGGTCCTTCGGACTATGTGTCCCGCCCATTGCCACTGCAGGTTCGCGATTTGTAGGACTATGTCGGTGACTCTGGTTCTGCTACGGATCTCATTGCTGCTCATTTCTGATTCGATCACGTAGAGAAACTCCGAGCATAGCCCTCTCCATCCCACGCTGAGTGACTCTGAGCTTCCGGATGAGGCCCATAGACAGCGACCACGTCGGTTCTGAGACGTGGTCGCTGACTATGAATTCCGTAGAAGAACCAAAATCAATGATATAGCCCTACGAATTGTTATGCTGAAGTGGCAATGGATGGGGCAAATAATCCGATAAACCGATGAACGTTGGGAACCAAAAGTGCTGGACTAGCGAACCCCACAAGGTGAACCAACGATATAAACGGTGTTGCCGGAAGCTGCTGACGCCAGGCAGCAGACGACGAAGACAACTTCACATATATAAAGTTTGCTTCGCAAGCGAAGATCCTGAGTCCGATTTAGGAAACTGCGTATTCGAATTTGTTTAAATCTTAACTGGTGGGAGGCTTCGGTCGTAGTTAGTTACCACTCTATTAGAAAAGACGTGCCATCAAGCAAAAAAATAGCGTTCCGATACGGTTCTGTGTAAAAAACATAAGTAAATTAACGGTTACCCGATTAGCCGCTTCTATCCAAATTCATTAATTACCAAAAAAAAGGGATCACAACAAAGCGCTAACTCGTCAGCACTACACGTGGATGAAGTGAAACTTCTTTGACTAATATGATTATAATTTAAACTTATATCTGTGTATTAATACGTGAAGCAAAAGTTACATAAAAATTTTTAGGAAAGGAGGAGTGTGTAATTTCCCACACTTGTAGTTTACATAGAGCAAGAGTGCACGAATAATTTATAACAAATTTTGCAAAACACACATTAAAACACGCTCATATAGAGTATACTAGCTGATCCCGCGATTTCGTCTGCGCGGAATGTTTTTTGGGTAGCATTTTCATTAATTTAGCGGTTCTTAGCTGACCTCTACTCGGAAAAAGGAATATTCTTGCTAAATTTCGAGTCTCTACGCCTTATGGTTCCAGAGATATCATGATGAGTCAATAGATACCTGTATATCTCTTATATAGACTAGCTGAACCCGCGACTTCGTCTGCATGGAATGTTGTTTTGGTAGCATTTTCACTAATTTAGGAAAATTATTTTACATATAATTTTAGAAACATACCCGGACTGCCCTTTGAGGGTGAAATTTCCTAAAATTTACTTTTGATAGTATCCATTATGTCAAAAAAAATTTTTTTTATATCTGATGTTCTAACTTACTATTCATACATACGTAACGTTTAACAAAATTTTAAGAAGTTTAACTTCAAATAAAAAGCGAAGAATCAATAATTACTGAAGATTTATAAGATATCCCAACACACGCTACACACACACAGTAACAGAATCGGACGCCATCTGTACTTATTCTTTCGTCCAAACATAAACTATGAGGTAAACCAATGATAAAATATTTTTTAACATAATTGAAATAGCACGAAGCTGACGTGATTCTTAGTGGATTCAGTTGTGCTTTCGATTTCTTCCATCATTGACATTCTAGTGAGAGCAAAAAACATATTTCAAAACGTTGATCCTTCAACGAAATACTTCGTCACAGTAAACTTTAATTAAAAAATTTTGGTATTTTGGTTATGTCGAAAGATAAGCCTCGTTTTGCTTTAACTTTGTTCATTATGGTCATTGCGTTATCGACAGGAAAATAGCCTTCGTCTAAATATTTACTACCTGTGGGACTTCATATCAGTAGATATGTTTAAAGGTAAGATGATTTTTACACCAATAATATTTAAGTGTTATTATACATATATTTATTGCCTTATTATTATAATAATATGCCTTATTATTATAAACTGCCTCATTGGTCTAGTGGTTAGCATGTTCGACTACAGACATGAGGTCCTGGGTTCGAGTCCCGGGTCGGGCCAATTCAAAAATCAATATTGAGTTTTCTATTAAGATTTTCTCAATATTTGCCCGAAGTTGGGAAGTTGGCGGTGTGATCCACCCCCGTGCCTCGGAGAGCACGTTAAGCCGTCGGTCCTGCGCCTGATCTCTCTCCGGTCGTGTCGGATTCCCGTCACATCGGACTATGAGAGTGAAGGAATAGAGAGTACACTTGTTGTGTACTATGCCTGCCAATCCGCAGTGGAACAGCGTGGTGGGTCTATGCTCTAAAAACCCTCGCTCCTTCGAGTGAGGAGGCCTGTGCCCAGCAGTGGGACGTTAAAGGGCTGCTACTTACTTACTTACTTTTTATACATATATTTATTACTAGCAATGCCCCGTGGTTTCTAATTCGGACTATAGATATATTGTAGTTAACATAGAAGCTTTATTTCACTTACTTTTTAATTACTCCCTTTGAGATTATTAGATACACACTTACACTGATAATCTAATCAATATATAGATTTTACTTTACAACGAATCACGTCTACGATCTAACTAATACATTTTTAAATTCGTAACATCATTTGCGTCGAATGTCCGATATAAGTCAATTTAAAAATACTCAACAGGTATTGAAAATTCTTGTTAGCTTGATAAAAATAACAACAGTATAGGTAAATTGGTGGGTGTCATTGGTATCATTGGAATATGAGCTAACTCACCAGTCGCAGGCCCAGTTATAAGGGTCGCCACAACTTTCTTTAGATTGACATTTTTAAATTCGTTATTTCTTTTGAATGGAATGTCTGATTTTAATAATTTTAAAAGTATTTCACAGGTATTGAAACGGTCTTTAATAAAATATCAATTAACATACACAGGATCACGCCTCATTCCCATAGGGGTAGACAGAAAACACGTCCTTCCACTTGCCACGATCCTAGCATATCTCCTTCGCTTTTTTCGTTCTCATTAAACCTTTCATACAAGTTCGTCGGTTTAGAGTACTCTTGATCTGGCCCTTATTTAAAATGTCCTGGATATGGTCCAGGAACGTTCGACTTGGTCTTCCTCTTCCAACTTTTCCATTCACTAAATCCTTTTTGTGTCTACTTTCATTCATTCTCTCTACGTGCCCAAACCATCTAAGCATACCTTTCTTTCCTTGGGTTACATTTATGCATTTTTATTCGGGACCCCTATTTATTTTTTGAGAAAGTAATATAGCTTACCGCTCAGTGAAAATGAAAATTTTGAAATCGGTCCAGTAATTTTTGTGTGAAAACGTTACAAACACATCAATAACACAAATATTTCCTCTTTATGATATTATTTTAGACTAGCCGTGACTGCGACTTCGCCCGTATGGAAGTGTTTTTGGATAGCATTTTTTTTATATATTAGACTAATTATTTAACAAATAAGACGTAATGCAATGAGCAATTTGCAGTGTATCACTGCAACGCTTATTATCTTTTTCCTCTAAATTCCATTTAAATCTGTGGGAACTTTTACAAAATTTGAATATTATGTTTATTTATATCGAAACAACAGTCTAAAAAAGAAGTTTCAAGATTCTAGCGTTAAAAATGAGGATATTTCCATTCGCTGCAACATTTTTTTCGCATTATACATTAGCCTATGTCCTTTTGTGATATATGACGTGAAAGCAATTCCTTTTTCATAACGAAACCTATGACCAATTAGTTATTAGTCGACTATTAACAACTTTGCTTCCAGCTTTTGAGGATATTCGTTGTCCACCAAATAATCATAAGTCATAAGCCTTTATGCTGAGGGGATTAAATTATTCCTTAAGAAAACTATAAGAATGATGAGTCTGCATTATGATTACAACTCACCTATTTAAAATGTATTTACGTCACACAAAATTCACAATACATGATTGTGTTCTAGACACTCAATCTTGTCACGTACTCTTTTACAACGTTTACACTATAAGAGGAATTAAATAATGTCTAAATAAATATCTACATATAAAAATATAAGTGGCAGTTTATAACTGTCTCATAGCTGGGCATAGGCTGCCCTACTCTTAGAAGAAAAGGATTTTAAAGCATAAACACGGTTTGCTACAGTATTTTTTATTGCTGACATGTAAGCGCTTTGAACATGATAAGAGGTAAAAGTAAAAGGTGAGTAGCAGCGCATGAACCCCCCATTATTGGACACAGGCCTTCTCACTCATAGGAAAGAGGGCTTTAAAAGAAGTGTATGGATAAGAAAGAAAACTTGTGTACCAAACATAAGTGTTCTTTCTGTTCCTAAACTCTCATAGGCCAATGTGACGGCAATCCAGCAAAGACATACCGCCAAAAAAAGAGATTTGTATTCCGGTACGCTGCTGTGTAGACACCATAAGGGGTATATCACCTCGTACCAGATTAGCGCGCTTCCATCTTAGATTGTATCATCCATCCATTAGATTGTACCATCCGGTGAGATCACAGTCATGCGCTAAAATGTCAGCAATAAAAAAATCTAACACAATCAAAGAGAGATCAGGCGCAGAACCGACGGCTTAACGTACTCTCCGAGGCACGGGGATGGAGCACGCCGTCAACAACACAGCTTCGGGCAAATATTGAGAAAGTTTTAATAGACAACTCAATATCCGTTTTTGAATTAGCCCGACCTCGAATCCAGACCTGACCAATAAGCATCCAGCATTGTACTGGATTTTGGTTTGCTTTACAACACGTATTTGTTGGTAAGAAGATAATTAACCAGGGTTGAATACCCTCTCCAATTCTTACTCAGTCAAGGGAGCAAATGCAATTTCCTAAATTTATCCTGCCGGGAATTGAATCCAGGGCCACTGCTAGCGAAACCTGCTAGGCAGTCAAATGTGGATTGGTAGGCTTAATAGCTCTCAGGATGTGCAATTTACGTGCAGTACAATGGCGAATTAGAAAGGACGAATAAACACATAAGTTTCTTTATATAAAGAGAAACTTAGTGGTGCTTGCTCTGGATTACAACTCGCCATTTCTCTAAACAAGAATCTTAGCATAATAGGTAAGGTCAGCAGCAGCCTATTAACGTCCCACTGCCGGGCACAGGCCTCCTCCACTCATAGGAGAGAGGGTTTTAGAGAATAGACCCAGCACGCTGCTGCACTGCGGGTTGGCAGACACAGTACACAAGTGCACTTTCAATTCCTTCACTCACATAGTGGAATGTGACGGAAATCTTACACGACCAGAGAGAGATCAGGGGGAATGCCCTACGGCTTAACGTCCTCTCCGAGGCACGGTATTGGGGCAAACCGCCAACAATACCACCTCGGGCCAATATTGAGAAAATCTTAATAGAAAATACAATATCAATTTTGAATTGGCCCGATCCGGGACTCGAACCCAGGGTCTCATGTCGCATGTAGTCGAACATGCTAACCACTAGACCAATAAGAGGTAATATATCTCTTATTCTTTTTACATAAATTTTACTAGGATTTTTTTGCTTTGCCGAATGCCGAATTTGAAAGGACAAATGAACAGATAAGTCTCTTCAAATGTAGAGAAACTGAATGGAGCTTACCCTGGATTCATCATTGCCAAATCCACGCATCTTACCACTAGTAATGGATTTTAGTGGTATAAATCACCCCTGACTTTCCGATAAGCTTTACTTTAATAAAGGTATTGACCTCTTTTTTTTCATTATTGAAAGAATTTGCACATTTCTAAATCGAGAACAGAATTCCCCTCCTAATTAAATCAAGTGTTCTCTCGAGCCCCCTACATACGTATATTAGGTTCAGTCACTCCACTTGACGTGCTATATTTATCCTGCCCTGTCTGCAACTGAACTCAAACTGTATTACAGGAAGTCAATTTGATACTAGGCATTGATTTAAATATATTTTCTCTTGTTAATATACTTTTAAGCGTACGTTATCAAAAAAAACTATTAACGGCCTATTGACACACTCACTTATAAAAGAGAAATGAGTTGGGTATTAAATCACTACGATGTATTATTTACTAGCAATTCGCCTTGACTTTATATTTTCTGGTAATTCCAACAGTTATCGTTAAATTCCAACAAATTTACATAAGACTGTAACAAATTATGCACATGAATCTTCCTCGAGAATCACTCGACCTATTGATTAAAACCGTATCTAAGTTCCTTCAGTAGTTTTTGAGCTAATCACGAACAGACAGATGCTGATTTTGTCACAAGAATAAAAAAATATAATATGCCTTATAATTTAAAACTACATTTTTCATTAAGCCTTTAAAAATATACATAAATTTAGGAAATAATTAGAAAAGTGAATAAAATTCAGTATATTAAAAGTTTACGTCGACAATATTGCTTATTAAATTCCTTTGTTACAGTAAGTCTATTGAATGACCGTTAGAGTGACAAAAGCCTTACTTTACCAATTTATAAATATGACGTAGTGAGATTTCAAAAATAAGTTACCAAAAAAAAGGTATACATTTATTGTGGCAGATATTTGATAAAATATAGAAACGTTATCATTCATTTCGCAAAATTTTGGGAGAGATTGTCAGACAAAATTAAAATTAAGTATTATTTACTAAGTTACCATAATCATCATACTCAAGTCAAAAATTTTATATCGTCATAAAAGAACGCCAAGTCGATATTGGTGTCTGATGAATGAATAGGTAAGTAGGTTCCTAGCCGGTAATTTTATAAAACGTTATCCTTGTCTACATACTCAATATCCTTATCATGTGTGTTAATGAAAACTGATTTGTAATACGAAAACTATATATACAACGCGAAAATACATTTGTCACACTGTAGTTACACAATTGGCGGTTGTAACAAACGTTTCGGTGTAGAGAAGGCATCTGTTAAGAGAGACTGCGTTTACGACGCGAAGGTAGCGGTAATCTTACAAGTTCGAGGTGTGTTTTGTATACTGTATAAGTGTATTAGGTCTCCGTATTCCGCAATAAGCGTGTTTGTTTTCGGTATTACGTCACCTCAATCGACATTCCATCTCTATATCATTTATAGGTAGTTAAAAACGAATCTCGGCAAGAACTGACGTGTTAAAACTATCCATCGATAACAAAAAATACACAACGATGTTAAAAAACTGTTGGGAGTGTGTTATGGGGTAAGGTTTTATAAACGTGTTTAGTTACACTTGTGTAATCATAACATCATATGATTAATGAGTAAGTTATAAATGTTATAATGATAAAATATGATTTAATAATCCATTATTATGAAAATAAAATTTACTAAAGTAGTTTTAAATAAAGCTGTTATAAAATGCGTATAGGCAATTGGAGATTAACTTTATACATAAAACCTTATTTTGTCAAATTCATGTCACCAAAAAAATGAAGTGTCAATGTCATTTGTCAAATCTATTGTCAAACAAAACTGGAGTTTGCGACTGTTGTATGGAAAACTAGTTAAGTAGGTTATGTAAATTAAATACAAGTTTTTTTTATTAACACTAACAGTTCATTAATGAAAAAATCCGATTCAGTATATTAATATGACGAATCAACGCTTCGATAGACCTGTTGTGGTTATGACGTGAATTAGGGAAAATTTATAATTGATAATTTTGCGTGAGTTTTCAAGTAGCGTTCTGTGTTTTGTAGAATATAGACGTGTTTTTATTTAAATTAATATGTTTGTTAAACGCAGTTCCCGTGTGGACAATGAGGTGTATGGTACGGTGTTAAACGGACACTCTTTGAATACTGCTTGGCCTGAATCACCTCGACAAAACGAAATCATGTTCCGATTACCGACGCCCTTAAGTACTGGTGATGAGATATACGGAACACTACAGAGGTCCTTAACTGTTGATACTATAGAAATAAATGGCACGCTAAACTCCAACCCAGAATTGTAAGTATGTGTAGGCAACCTACAAAAGTCTTATTTTAAAAAATAAAGTTTGAAATGGAATATTAATGTGTAAAAATTGTAGGTATTAGTTAACGTAATAAAATTTACATACAGCAGAACATGTTTTTTCTCTATTAATTTTCTTTACAAGTTTACTGCTGCTCCTAAAGTGATGATTCTACATTACACCCTAAATATGCAATATCTTTGTTTATTTCTCCCTTTAATGAGAAAAGCAAATCTTTTAGACCTCAAACCCAAAGATATAACTATATATATTTTTTATGTTATCTTAATAATGGAAAAGGCAAATATTTCTTAGCATACAACCTTGTTTTCAGTTACGAGATATTCTTTCCATGTAATTTTTATTGATAATATTATTTATCACTTTACCAGGAAGCGCAAAAGTTTAGACCATATATGCTAGTTTTCTGCAAGAACATTATTTTTTGTTATTTGTCTCTTTTTTTCAATAGATTTAATGTCTAATCACAGAAAACAGTCTACTAATTGGTTTTAAATTACTTTTAAAACAGTTAACTGTAACACTCATCATCAATGGGTCAGGATTTTTATCATGATGTATCATCATGTTTGTAGAGACAGTTTTAATTAAATTCTACTCATTAAAAAAATAATTCCTAAATCTCCAAACAAAACTAAAAAGTTATAAAACTTTAAAATTCAAGGTTAATAATAAATTATATTATTTCGAAAACTGTAACACATGTACTTTTAATTTTTAAACTATAAATTTATATCAAAGAGGCAAATATTTCAGAAACAATTTTTTTTAAACTATACTTTAATATATGTTAATAATTAAAACTGATTTCATTTTAGGTTAACAATTAATCTTACTGCAGGATTAGGTAATCAGGATTACCAAAATATACCATGCCAATTTGAGTTTAACTTCTCACAGGACATTTTTACATTAAGAAGTATTTTTAATGGACAGATAGTGAAAAATAACCCTACAGAATGGCCGAACCTTGTGGGACAATTTCCAGGTAATGTAATAAGCTTTATATATATAAAAATAATGTTTTAATGTATTTTATGTCATTCTCTAAATACTCCTTAGCAAATGAATTAGTTAAAATAGTAATCATAGATATTTTTCAGATCACTCTTCAAAATTCAATATTAGTTTAAAATTTGTTTATTAAATTTTATTTTATACTTTATCACACATAAAAAAGATACCTAATTTATGAAAAGGTGGTTTAATTGGTAAATTTCTCCCTGACCATGAGAGATAAAAAAAATTGTTAATAAAATAATAGGAATGTGTACAATAGTTTCAATATACATAAAAATTTCTACATATTAATAATATATATGTATAAGTAGCTCATCGCCACAGTTTTATCTGCAAATTTTCTTATTCTGTGGGAACTATGGAGAAATCCATTCTAACTAACACAGAATATTGCAAAAGGAGACCTTTTGCTATTCCAAGTTAATTGTAAATAGTTTTGAATATTACAAAATCAGTGAATAGAAATTGTTTTGCACTAACAACATTTAAAAAATTATTAAAAACACTATGTCTTAAATTGGGATCTTAGAATTTCACAATGATATATATATTAACATACACAATTACAATATGAAAAATGTTACATTTTTATGTATTTATTGTTTTGCATGTATTAGTATATAGATATGTGTGTATATTAGTTTTATTGTGTACCGCCTTTATTACTTTCTGCTTTAAGACTGCCCCTATTTCTCATAAATTTAACTTTTTTATTGTATATTGTTATCTTATGTGCAATAAATTGTATAAATATTTTTTTAACAATGAAGCTACATAAGTTTTACTCAAAGAACTTACTGGTGCCTAACCAGGTTTGAACTATTGAATTTAAACAACATCACAGAAGGTTAACCATTCTGCAACCACAGGGTTTACAATTACTTAAAAACTAAAGGATTTTTTACTGATTTTTGATCAATTTTTTCTTTTGCAGCAGATAACAGATTTAAGATTATAATACATGTAAGAGGGAATGGTAACAATATATATGTGGATGTTAGTGTATTCGAGTCAAATATTGGTATAATAGAATTAGACGAAGCCAGTGTAAAAAGCATCTCATTTCTGACATTACATGGAGACGACATTAACGAAATAGAAGATTTAAAATTTACATTTGCAAAGAAAATGTAATTTATTAATATATTTTGTATTACTATTGTAATATTATTATTTAATAAGATATTTGTGCATTTAAAATGTATTTGCTGAAGAATCACATGATTGCTATGTAAATCAGAATTCCATTGTACATCAGTATTATATATTAACTGTTTTATAATGCACTGGTTGTATTTATTGAGAAGTTATTTATTAATATTTGTTTTGTTATAATAAAGATCCCACCCATATAAAAAGAATTTTATTTTTCATTTATATATTTGGTAGGTATGCAAATATGTAATCATGTCAGAAATGAAACTTCTTTGTCACACTAATGTTTAAGTCTTGTTTACATTTATACAAATTTAAGACTCTAGATTTCCGATACTTAGAGCGAGGGAAAAGTTATGGGATTTAATTGTCATTACAATATTAAGTCTCGAAAATTAATACAAATAATTTATTGAGATCTCAAATGACGAATTGTAAATTTTTAATTAAATTTTGTTTTTGAATTTAAAATTTAGAAAAGAGAAGTTATGAAATATTTTTATTTTATGAAAAATAGTGTTTTAAATGACAAGTGGCAAATTAAAATGCCACATGTTTTTTGTATATATTAAAACTACCTAACCTTCAAACAAAAACGCTGCACATCTACGTGACGCTTATCACGCGTTTTATCCATGTAAAAATTACCATCATACGCCTAAAGAAGTTTCACTTCAATAAAATCATGATTTCCGTATTTATCCATAAAGGATTATTATTTTTGAATTCTATTTGCATATACTTAAAAAGTTACTGCATTTTATGAGATAGATATATAAGGGATAGTCCTCCCCTCATTTTCGTATATAATACAATTAAAGACAGTAAATCTATTGTGGTTCAAAATAATGAATCAGGACATTGATTACTATTAGCTTACAAAAGTTCTTTGTTAAATTAGACGCGCTGAATACAAAAGACCTTATCTCCACTTACTCTACAGCGCATATATTCAACATTTAATAATAAAGCAATTATTGTATCATTGTGTTGTATAAAATATTAGCTGACCCGCGTTTTAGTTTTAATAGACCAATCCTAATAGCTTTATGATTTACAAAACAATTATTTAGATTAATGGGATCATATAATAATTACAACATATGCAACATTTCTCATTGTTTGTAGTCTATACCTGGGACATATAGTCTAGCTAGGAAGGTCCAATTGCGAGAAGGAGGTCAACCGCCGAATCCAACTCGGTTGGGCCTATAACCCTCAGTGCCTGAAGACCAAAGTCTTCGAACAGTGCTTGATGACATACGGTTCTGAGATGTGGTCGCTGACTATGGGCCTCATGCGAAAGCTCGGAGTCACTCAGCGTGCGATGGAGAGGGCTATGCTTGGAGTTTCTCTACGTGACAGAATCAGAATTGAAGAGTTCCGTAGTAGAACCAGAGTCACCGGCACATTCCTACGAATCGCGAACCTGAAGTGGCAATGGGCGGGACACATAGTCCGAAGGACCGATGGATGTTGGGGGCCAAAGGTGCCGGAGTGGCGACTCCGCACCGGACGCGCAGTGTAGGCAGACCCCCCACAAGGTGGACCGTTGATATAAAGAGGGTCGCTGGTAGCCGCTGAAGCCAGGCGGCGCAAGATCGGGCCTTGTGGACGTCATAACGTGAGACCTATGTCCAGCAGTGGACGTTCATCGGAAGTCTATACTCTTCCTCGATATATAAGCTATACAAAACCAGCAATAGGGTGAAAAATAGGGCCTTCTAGCCCGTCAAGTTTAGCCAATATATCATTGTCAGTGTATTTAAAAAGAAGTCGGATTGTCACGTGTATAACACAAGAAGAAAAGCGACAATCAATGTGACTTGCTTTTACAGTGAAATCCCAAACATGATAACGTGACTGCCTGAGTCAATATATAAAAGTCCTTATTCAGAACTATTATAATATAAACGACAAACATGTCTAGGCTTAGCTAATGGTGGCATATTATATTAAATATTTATAATAGAAATTTAAAAGTGCGTGCGTAAAAAGAACAAGTCTTAAAACTTAGAGGGAGGGGAAAATTAAGATATTGTTACGCGCCCTTGGATCCAGCTTTAGCAGCGAAGTGCGATAGTTATTATATTATATTGACGGACAAGTGGCAGATGGTATGCAGAGCGCCAAAGAGGATTTATTCTCAGTTCAGTGGTCAGCGCGTTGGTACTGGCAAGCAAGGCTGGAATTACGTTCCGTATTGAATATTAGAAGAAAGTGATATATGTTTGAATTACGACTTCTTATGGAAAACTGAATGGCTGTAAAACTGTTACCAAGGAAAATCTGATAAAGAAGGAATAAATAATTGTATCGAGACAAGTATGGCTTTGCTTTTACAATATGTTAGGAATTTAATTAAAATATTAAAAATGTCACGTGTTATTTGTAAATAAAAAAATTTTACCCTCATGCCCCTACAGAAATTTCAGTTCAATAGATATAATTTATAACAATAATGGTGCAATAATGTTCACAAGTGGTGCCATGCAGCCTAAATTGAAAAAAAAAAGTAGCGGATCTTGTACCACAGATTATAATGCATAAATTAATAAAATAATAAGTACCTATACAATGTCTGGAAATCAAAGATGTAGAGGGCGTCACGGCCGTGTACAAATTATGGCACAACACAAAAAAGGATAATCCATGATTTGTCACCGGATAATAAAATATTGCGGACATAGGGAGAGAAATAGGCTATTTCAGCCGGCAAGTTTTGTTTTAAATATGAGCGAGGTAACATAGATTATAAATAATATATATACAACGAAATTGGCGGGAATGATAAAAGAGTAAGCCATGACTTGTCATCGGAGAATAAATTAGTGTATTACGCATACAGGGAGAAAATATACGGCTTGTCGCCCGCGAAATTTTGACTCGCCAATAATTTATATCCCGTGAAGTTCGACCTCTTCGAGTTGACTTTTCATTCTATAATTAAAATGTAACCAACGTCTCTTGTTTAAGCCGCCTTTGGCAATTCGATAAATAAATAGTCACTTCGTTTCCGGGAGGGAAAGTAATAATAAAAGTTTTATTAATTTAAATAAATTAATCAAAACCTACAATAAGCAAATTAATAACGAAGGACATCGTTATCACGGGGAGAAGTTTACAACAGTTAAAAAATACATAAAAAGTAAACTTAAGCCTAATAAATAATTGTTAAACTAAAAGCTAGAAAATAATTTTTAATAATAAGTTATAAACAGAATTATTGAATTCAGAGCGAAGAGCATTTCACATTCCCATAACTCTCCTTTCAAAGATAGTTGTTAAAAGAATAATTGTAACCGTTAATATGTCAAACACCCCACGCTTTTCACTCGGTTTTCGTCAGTATTTAGTTCAGTTTTCTATAAAAGCGTGGTTTTTTTTAAACTTTATTTTTTAGTACGATTTAGTATTTCTCCACACATCTAGTTAATTTGAATTCCGGTCTTGTTTATATAATTAATTTTCGTTATTTCGTATTGAATTCCTTCTTTACCGACTGTACCTCAAATCTTTACAACTCAAATCAAATAATTAATTAATCAAATTGTGAAAATGCAACCACAGAGGATTTATCAAAGGAATATATTAATCCCGGTGACCCTAACAAGGATATTGGGAAATTGTTAACGAATTATTGCATTGTCATTAATACTTAATGCGTATGCAAAATTTCCAATTAATTAGACTTCTGGATATAGCTAAAAATCGCGCTCAAAGATTCCGTTACATACATACATAGAGCCCAAGCTTATAAAAGCGTTTTAAAAATAGTGTTGTACAATAGTCAGATCTTATTGCTTCGTAGCGATTTCTTCCAGACAACCTTAGGGAGGAGACAAAGTCAAACGTGCATGGTGAGAAAGAGTTTATGTGTGTGCGTGTTTGGGTGTGCATGGAGAGAACGAGACACTTTTCTAAAGAGAGAGAGAAACAAAATAATTTTGAAATCTGTCTACTAGTAGTTCAATTTTAAAGGAATATTTACTTACTGCACTCACAGTCACTCAATTTTCATTTATATTTTTTTGAAGTAAAACTTCTTTAGGCGATGAGGGTAAAATTTTTACAGAGCGTCACGAAGATGTGCAGCGTTTTTATGCTAATTCATTTGAAGGTTAGGTAGTCTAAATATTTACAAATAAGATGTGGCAACACAACAAAAAATATTTCATAAATTCTCTTTTCTAAATTTTAACAAACACGTGGCATTTAATTTACAGTTGGTCATTTGAGATTTCAATAAATTATTTGCATTAATTTTGGACACATAAAAAATAACAATTAAATTTATTAAATTTCTAACATATCTTCCTTTTCCCCTAACTCTAAGTTTTGGAAATCTAAAGTTTTGCATTTGTATAAATATAAATAAGACTTAAAAATTAGTTTGCCAGAGAAGTTTGACTTCTGACAGTGCAATTTGTACGTACGCACTTCTTACTTGTGTATTATTTATTTACTCACCAACAGTAGTGTATCGTATGTAGGTCTCTTGGTTGTCCATCATGGCATCCACAGCTTGCTTCTCACAGTACAACGCTGTCACTACAGCTATGGTTGGTTGACGAGACGAATGAAGTGTTGGCATTTGTTTCACAACCTAGTAAAACGAAAGAGAGTGAACACTAAAAGAATAAATACAAAAAGAAGAACAGTATAGTATAGAGAAAGGTATGCTTAGAGAGAATAAATGAAAGGAAACTGACAAAAAGGATTTATGAGTCAAGAGTGAATGCGAAAGTTGGAAGGGCAAAACCAAGGCGAACGTTCCTGGACCAAATCCAGGACATTAGAAATAAGGGCCAGATCAAGAGTACTCCAAACCTACGAACTTGTATGAAAGGTTTAATGAGAATGAAAGAAGCGAAGGAGATATGCAAGGATCGTGACAAGTGGAAGGACGTGGTCTTTGTCTACCCCTATGGGAATAAGGCGTGATGCTACGTATGCATGTATAAATCTTTGTTGGTCAAGATAAAATTAATCTGTAAAAAAATATTGTAATATTATCCGGTTTTACCTGTGTGTCTATGCTATGTTGCCTCACGTAGATACCATCGGACATCAGACGAGTTAGGCCTTTCTCTTCCAAGGACTCCAAGGCATCCTTGACTTCAGCTTTAGACCATTTCCCAGCGCTACAAGTAGTATTTTTAATAAACAACTGAATATTTCATGGAAACAGGAAATTCCTTAACTCCTTATAAGCAAATATATATTTATATATATAGTGACATTTTTATTGTGATTAAATCACACATTGAAGATTTAAAAAAAAATTACACAATGTTTTGTAAGTCATACAAATGTTAATTTTGGGTGTGACATATCATTGAAATAAAGAGATATCGATGGCACCTATGTTTAAAGAGTCAACTCGCATTTTAGACATTTTAATTTTGATGATTGATCATCATATAGCTTTTAAAATATGATGTTTAAAACAAGTAGAACAAAATAAATTATGATTTTATACATGACTCTATATACGTACGGGCCGTCGTTATATTTTTACGGATGACAATGTTACATGATTAAGGCAAAAGAAAACATTGATGTAAAATTGTCTCTCTTTTATTGGGACGCATCGACTAATGGTGTGAGAAAGAAATAGAAGAGCATTAGAAGCCGAGCGCTTAAACCGATCGCGCCTCTCTAACACTTAGACGCTCGGCTTAGGAGGAAGGTGTCAATGAATCATGCTTTGCAGTGCATGCAGCCGGAGATTTTGTAAGAAATATTATGCAGTATTTTCTATCCTTAAATTTGCACGTAAGTATTATCAAATTAAGATGTAAAAATATACTCACGTGACAAAATCGTCAACAGACAGAGGATTGGGATAAGCATTCTCTATCATATCTAACACCTTCTGTTCTGATATATGTGTTTGGTTAATTATACTGTCTTCAATAAAGGCTGAAATAGAAATACAACATTAAAATCATAGATAATATGTATTGAAAACTAAACGTCTAGACACAGAAGGTACGGGATAAAATTATTAATAACTAGCTAGAGCATGCGACTTGGTTGCTGTGTGACCTTAAATAGTGGTAAATGATGACAATCTAAAGTGGCAGTACTCTAACTCTACCACCAGGGGGGATTAAGATGTTAGGAAGCCCCAGGGCATAAAAGGCGAATGGAGTCCCCCCTTGGCCTAAAACTATATAACATTTACTTGGTTAAAAACTTACTTAATCAAAATATATTATAAAAACCAAATTTTGTGCAAAACATCTGTCCTTAAACTAGGTGAAACCTGTATTTCAAAAGATAGCACAAAAGGAGAGTCTTCTTATAAGGGTAATAGATTATAAAAACAAAGTGTTTCTACTTGTTACAGAGTACAAATTATACTTTTAAAAAAATGATACGTGAAGTTGAAGTGATAACTTCTTATGGGAGATATTCAAAAAAAAAATTAATATAGTCAAATTAATATAGTCAAATCAATATAACAATGTTCTAATAAAATCAATGGGTCATCTGAGTTTTCGGTAACGTTTCTATATTATATAGTTATAAAACCAATTATGATTAATCTGGTTGTTTAACAACAATCGGAGTTATAAACAGGTAAACAATAGAAAATAAACTGTAATAACATCAAGTGTAAAATCACCTCTACAAGTTGTAAAAAAAATGTAATTGAACGCTTAAAGTATTTCATTATGATTGAAAATTTTCAATTAAAAAACAGCAAGTTTTAAAATACAAAAACCACGATTATCATACTCATTGTTAGTTTTGTTTTTTTATGTGTTTAATTCATCATTATTAAATGTTATAAAGGAAAAATTGTGTTTATGTACAAAATGTGTATTAATAGAATATACGAGTATATACTAAATGTAATATTGCAATTGCAGCTTTTAAAAAAAACAGCATGCTTTATAATATATACTATTGTCATATGTCATTTTAGTATATAGACAAGCTCTATGTATAAAGGGTCAAGTATGCTAATTTTATAAGACAGTGTTTCAAAGATAAATCATCAGATTATTGTTCTATCTCTTGTACAAATTATATGTTTTTAGGTATCATAGCTGTTTGATTTTAAAAAAAAGTCCTCATTTAACAAATATAATCATAAATATTGCAATAAACAACATTAAAATATCAAAAATTCTATTTGAACATTTATACATAGAAGCCATCATTTATGTGTATATAATTAATATCATATTTTAAATATACTAAAGTACAAAAAGTGATTATGTACATCAAATTGTGTTTTAATAAGATATACATATTAATTGTGTTATTACAACCTTTAAAAAAATCAACATGCTCTATAATATATACAATGAATACATACAACCATTATCATACTTGTATACAACTGTCTTACTCGTTATATCGCCATTTGCTTCTGTGGCATAGAATTAGAAACAAATATCTGTATTAGGAGAGTAGAAATAAACAATTATTTTTAAATTATTGTAACATATTCCCACGGGAACGGGAACTACGCGGTTGATTCCGAAAGAATTCAAATTCAATCTATTCATATATATGAAAATATTAGAGTTTAAATATTATGTAGATAAACAATATGAAAATTCATCATAAAAGATATCAGATTACACAATTAAATAGAAAATATTTAAATCAATTTGGACTATTTAGGGATAATTATGTATACAAATAGCTATATTTATAGTAATAATTTCAAATAATTCAAATATTTTCTTCAAACAATTAAACTTTTAATGTTGTTTCAAATACTCCTCATAAATTATGTTAGAAAATATAAAATAAAATAAAATTAAGGATAAAAATGAATGAATATATATAGTACATAAATTATGTTATTAAAAAGCCCACGTTTTAATTGATTTGAATTGCAATCAAATATATTTAAATAAATATGAATAAAATAAATAACATCTGCTTAGAATATCAATTTTTTTTTTTTTCAGTATTTATATCCTGCACCTTTTTCAATTTAATCCTTCAATATGTTCATTTGTTTTTGCTATTATCCTAAAACACATTTGACACTATTTTTACTGAAAGATATCAAATGATTATATAAAATAACCAATAATTTACATACACTGATTTGGACAGGACTTTAATTTGCAAATAATACATGTTATAAGGATAGTTTCATTGCAAAAATTCCATACATTAAGAAATAATTCAAAGCAAAAATGTGTATGTGATTGATTGAACTCTTAAATGACTGGGTTGATTTTGATGAAGTATTTTCGTGTGTGTAATCAGATCAATAATGGTTTTCCCCATATCCCCATAGGGTAACTACGCAAACACCTGCAATTTTATTAAATAATATACTAACCTGGCGGTGGTGGTCCAGTTCCTTCTTGTCTTAATTCAACTTCTAAAAGTTTTAATTGGTGATATTTATTTTGCATTAATTTAATTATTTTCTTAATAAACCCAACATAATCTGAAACAAATCATTTAAAGTTCATTCCTATGCCATCTAGAACAAATTCATTGCACAGACATGCACCTACAATCCAATTTTTAATATAAAATTAAGTCTCATGCACTACAAGTTTGAAAAAATGTACACCCATCCCTCGCTTAACACGGTTTCGTTTTAACACGGTTTTTGTTGAATTGAAAAAAATGTGTTTTGACGTTATGTGCGATGCCAGAAGCAACACCGAAAGTTCCTGTTCAATTTCAACGAACAATAAAAGACGAATTGGATATTGCAAAAAATTTAGACATGCATTTTCTAAAAAATGATCCTGATATGGATGGAGCGTTGAAATTTCAACGAGAAATTAAACAATGCATTGCCAAATATGAAGAGATTTACAAAAATATCAGAAAAGATGAACAATCACGAATTAGCGATTTTTTCAAACGACGACAGAACATGACAGAAAATCTAATTGGAAGTAGTAGTGATGATGACATCCAGCCAATAAAAAGGAAGAAAAAAATTAATGATGAATGATATATTTTATTTGGGTGCACAATAAGTATTGCAATAAATTTCCATGGTTTTACCTACCTGTTTTTTTTAACATCTCTCAAAAAGAACCTATCCCCCATTTTCATACACAGTTTCTCTTAACACGGTGATTTGGTGGAACCTATCTATCGTGTTAAGCGAGGGGGTGGGTGTATTTGAACTTGAGTATATGAGTAAAAAAATATTTTATTAACAGTTGACAAGAAGATATATATTTGTGCTGTACAATTTGGCTGTCCAAAGTGGTCATTAAGTTTAACCTGGTTTATTAGTTCAGAAGGCAACTACTTTTTATAATGTAAAACTAATTTACCAGGATTCTTACCTTTAGGAAAATCTTGAGGGCTGACAAGTTCTCTGAAAAATGCCTGTGCTTCATGCGGGCCTTCATTTAAAGACACCTCAGGTTTAAACCAAAATCGGAGAGCTCTTGCTTCTCTCGTGTGATTGCCAGTAACAGCTGATACCAGGTAAACGCAAAACTCTAATTGAGCATGGCAGGGTTCGGTAACACCATTTTCTGAAATAAGAAGTATATTCCATTTGTAATATTTAACATTTCTAGTTCTAAGTATTAAAAAATTATATGTCTACAAAAGATTCTAATAGCATTCATTAGAACTGAGTAATCCCTGGGTGTTTGAAAATTTTTTGATCTCATACTACATACTGGAAACTTCGATCTTCAATATAAAATGAACATTTTTGATGAAGATACAGCCATTCCAAAAATCACCTAAAAGTATGTAGTTTTTTATACACTAATATTTTCACCTAGCCTATATAGGGACAATGAGACCTAATAGGAAGAATTGAAAAAAGCCTAAATTTACATGCACGGAAACCTATAATTTTTTTGTTGTACAAAAGTCCGTACTGTATTGATATTAGAAGGAAAAAATATATAATTTTTGTTACCTCTATCATATTGGACAGGAAGAAGCATTAGGACTTAATTAAAATTATATCTTTAGCAGCATTGAAAATTGATTATTCTAAAAATATTAATAAAACATATTACATAACAATTTTTCTTAACAACATACTTTATAGTTTACAGCCAAATAATTAAAACATTATATTAGACTATGTTTACTTTAATTTCTATTAAAATATAGCATTACAAATATACCTTTGATACTATATTTTAGTATTACATAAAACAACATAAGCTGTTCATTATATTATTTTATAAATACTAATTTACTAATTTATGGATATAGAAAATAAATAAAACAAAAAATTCTGTTCATTATGAGAAACAAAAGCAGAACTTTCAATAAGACATAGTGGATTTGTCAAAACTCATTTAATATATGTATAGACATTTTGATATGTTACATAAATACAAATATAAAATTTATACAAATATTAAAGCAGAAATTCAGTTAACCAAAGGGTTAACTGAATTTCTACTTGTTTAAACTGGCTAACTTTATGTTAAATCTACTTTAATATATTTTCATAGGAACTACTTACCATAGACTTTTTCCTTATTAATAATAATCCCAGTGTGGTCCCCTCCAGCTATGTGAGTTTTATCACTTGGCTCTGCTTCAATCACCTTCCTTTCAACTATCAATACTGTTGATGTTGGTGTTTTGCTCTTTGGTGTCATTATCACTTTCTCTTCAATTTCAGCCATGATGTGAATTAGATCACGATGAGACGCGCCCTAACTCCTGTTTAAGTTAAAATGAATCGATGAGTCATAAGAAGTTGTCCCTTTTTAAAACAGTAACAAATGACAGCATCACAAACTACTTAGTTAAGCACAAGGCTAACAACTGCTCATAATAACCTTAATAACACTCGAGTCACTTGTTAGATCAATTGTAACTTTAGGGCGGATACAATGATAAATACAAAACAAAAACAAAATAACGATAAAAATATAAAAAAATGTTATAACCTATTTAGTATTCTGCTTAATAACAATATATTGGGTAATTTTAAGTTAAAGAAATATTTTTAATGACTCCTAAGACCTATAATATGATTAAAATATTGATAAAAAACAAGTAGAAATGTTTTCGCAAGTTCGAACTTACTTTGACTGACACTTGATAGATCACAGAATATAATTTCATGTATGTTTATGTATTGACATTTGACAATTACAAAAGTCATAATATAAATAAATATTACATTCTATGTTACGTACGACTCTATGGTAAATATCGCTAAAATACGCTCATAAATCTGCTGGCCATAATAATTAGGACTTATTATTCTAAATAATGCCACAATGCACGTGTCGGCAACCCATTTTTATAGCAGAGCCACAAATGATTTGAGGATAATGTTATTGGCCACAAATGTTATAAGAACATTTTGGAGGTCAACATTATTTCAAATGATCTTATAAGCATTATTCCGACGTGAAAACGTCTTATAAATCGTCCAATGCCAGTTACGCGGACAAAAAGCATGTCTCATTGTTACGTGATACGTCCCGCCTGAACCGCGCGTGCAAGCAAAAGCACGGTACAAGTAATACGGTCTATGTTATTTTTCGTAAAATTATCATTCATAATTTTATTTAACAAACAACCTTAATCTCAAAATCATTTATTTATATAATTGTTACATTTTTACCATATTTATTTCTCAATAGTATGCATGTGTTATGTCCTATTGTGGAACAGTACATGCATGAACTGTGTCGCTATGGCTTAAGGACACGTTGCAGCCTGCGGGCCGCTGGTAGCCGCTTTCTGCGACAGCTAAGCGCCGACAGTTTTATGAGAAAAGTTTGGATTTCACACTCACTTTTCCAATGCGAGTGTATACTCGTAGATATTACATATGCCACAATTGCTCATGTAATATAAGGTTCGTTGTTTGTTGTTACAATGTTTGCCATCACAGCACATACATACATACATAACATCACGCCTCATTCCCATAGGGGTAGGCAGAGACAACATCCTTCCACTTGCCACGATCCTTGCATATCTCCTTCGCTACTTTCATTTTCATTAAACCTTTCATACAAGTTCGTCGGTTTAGAGTACTCTTGACCTGACCCTTATTCAAAATGTCCTAGATTTGGTCCAGGAACGTTCGCCTTGGTCTTCCCCTTCCAACTTTCGCATTCACTCTTGACTCATAAATCCTTTTTGTCAGTCTCCTTTCATTCATTCTCTCTACATGCCCAAACCATCTAAGCATACCTTTCTCAATTTTAGTCACTACGTCTTCTTTTATACCACAACGTTCTCTTATCACACTATTTCTTACTCTGTCACTCAGTTTTAATCCACTCATGCTTCTCAACGCTCTCATCTCTACCGCATTTATTTTACTTTTGTGATTCTTCTGCCATACCCAACTTTCACTACCATACATAAGTGTTGGCACCAACACTCCAGCATGCACTGCCAGTCTAGCCCTTTGAGACACCATCTGGCTATTCATAAAAGCATGCAGAGCACCATTTACCATATTCCCTGCATTCACTCTCCTTTCGATATCACTTTCACATGTTCCATCTTTTGTAAATTTAGATCCCAAGTATACAAATTCTTTCACCTCTTCCACTTGTTCCCCATCTATCAAAATATTGCCATTCATCATAGATTCATCTCGTTCAAAAAGCATAACTTTCGTTTTGTTTACATTCACTTTCATTCCTTTCCCTTTCAAAGCTTCATTCATAATATTTAGCATCTCCTGTAGCTCATTAGCGGATGACGCAAGTATTACTTGATCATCAGATCACTTATCAGATCAGATTACTTGATCATCACAGCACATAGATAACTTTTCTATAATAAGCTACAGAAGATTATAAAAACACGGTTTTTGGCGAGGATTCGACGTCGTAACTGTTTTAACAAATATCCGAGTGTCTAACCATTAGGCCTACATGACTTTTTAAATTGTAAGTAGTAAATATAACTCAATGCTACATGTTTGGACAACCGGGCTCTAGGTAAATATTTAATTTAGAATACGCATTATGAATAAATAAAGTACTCTGTGGCTTAGTAACTAGCATTACTCTGTGGCGACGAGTGACAACTCACGAATACAGTTAAATTCTATGTTTCATGTTTTCTTTCATATTCCTTGTGATGTTTGTTGTGTATTAAAATCATAACATAATTTATATATATTTTAAATAATTGACTCGCTTTTTTCACTTTATAATGCACTTACGAATTATTTTACTATTTGTGTTTTTTAACACTCTTAACGTGCAAAGTGAAACTTTGCAAAGTGTAAGTGACGATGAGTTACTTCAATTGATAAAAGAAGAAGAAAAGCTTATTGTTTTGTTTTGTAAGTTCGTATACATGTTTGGGTTAAATGGTGATCATATTACGTTTGAATTCTTAATTATTTATTATCCGTTTGTTTCGTATTAATCAAATGCCGGTGAGGTTATATTTACATTATTATAAACAATATAGATGTTTTTATTTTCCTCTTTAAGGGAAACGGCCAAATGTTACACCATTTACGCGTCAATTGTAAAATATATATCTTAGAAAGTTATATAACCATTGTTATCATTTGTTACAGCGAAGCACAATTGTGATGTATGCAACAAATTGGAAGAACAGCTTGATAGTCTATATGATGACTTTAGAAAACACATGAATGCTGTCACTGTGAAAGTTGTCAATAGTCATTTAGCAAAGCTTTATAGTCCAACTAAAGAGCCAGCAGTTGTGTTTTTCAGACATGGAGTACCTTTGCTGTATGATGGTAATTTTTTTCATTATTGCTGACTAATAAGTTTTTCACAGGATATTCACTAAATAATAAGTGGTGATATAGTCTGATGGTAGCCCACAAAAACTGGTAAAAAAAGAAATGTATCACTTACTGTTTTGGGGTACATTTTATACTGTAACACAAATTATTGCTTGGTGGCATGTGTTTGCGAGTGAGGTGGTAAGTAGCTATGGCTTAAGTGCCCCACCCAGACCAGAAAATACTATATCTTAAGAGCCTACCTACCCAGAAATCAATTGTGCAAATAGTTGTGACGCATGACAGGGATGATATTTATGTGGGCTTCACCATTACACCATTCTTAGGTTTTAATTTTTAGGGGGACCCTTATTTTCTCTGAAATCCATATAAAAGTAGACTAAGTTACTCCATATCATCAGGATCATGAAGACAAGGAGTGTTTTTTTATGCAAATTTATTTGAAAGTTAGGTAGTTTTAATATTTACAAATAACATGTGGCATTTTGATTTGTCATCATTTAATAAAATAAAATTGTTTTAATTCAGGTTAATTTACTCATCATTAGTCATTTAATATACTATTTTTCAAAAAATATTTTATAAATTCTCTTTTTGAAATTATAAATTCGAAAACAAATTTTAATTATTAACTTCTAATATTGACAAACAAGTGGCATTTTTATTTACAATTTGTCATTTGAGATTTCTATTAATATGTGACAATATTTAATGACTTTTCTGCCGTTGCAAATCCCCCGTCCGGTCAATTTTAACTCTCTTTTAATGCTAGTATTTAGTAAATTTTGTAATTTTCTTTGTAAATATATTAGAATTAATAAAATTAAACTGTAATATCTCGTTTTGTGTGTGTGTGTAATGTAGTTGTGTTAGTGTATAATATATATGTTTGTTGGTTTTGGGTTGTTTAAAGTAATTTAAAGGATTAGCATGTAGAAAGTACAAGTACCCCTTTTTTTTTCGCATTAATTAAAAATATGTATAAACAAAAGATTCGTTTATCAAAAATCCTTATACGTGTGTCTTCTACTTCTACGTGACACTGGCGAAGTAAATTGTGCCAGTGTGGCACAGGAAAAAGCCATAAATCCAAAATAAAAAAAATATTTAATGACAAATAAATTTATTAAATGACTAATGTATCTTCCTTTTTCCCTCTTCCAAGGCTCGAAAATCTAAGGTTTTAGATTTGTATAAATATACACACTGACATCTTAAGTGGAACATAAAAAAATAAAGGTTTGTTATCAGTATCATAACCTTATATGATACTGATATCAAATATTTTTTTTAAAGTTTTGCTAAATATTCGGGTGTGTATATAAACAAGACTTAAAAATTAGTTTAGTTACCCAAAGAAGTTTCACTTTAGACATGTGTACTTTGTATGCACACACTTTTAATTTTTTTTAATAAAAAGGTGAACCAGATGAGAATGAACTTTATGGATTTTTGGAAAAAAATCAGTCCCCAGCAGTGAAAGAGCTTACCGATAAAATATTTGAACACTTGACACAGGCTGCAACAGGAGCAACTACTGGAGATTGGTTTGTCATGTTGTAAGTATCACTTGTTTCAGTATGTGTAGTTTTTTAAGTTGAAAACAGGTTTAGAAGTTCTTTGCACCTTTATAACTTATTTATATTGATATTTTAATCTACATGTTCAGAATGATCTGCAAATTACCATTTTTTCACAGCTTCAGATTAAAGCCATTTAAAAAAATATGTATATATATACATATTTTATTTAATACGAAGACTTCTGGAGTCTGTAATTTTTTTTATGTACAATTTGAAATGTTATCAAAAGATAATATGCATTTTGTATGATAAACTTTGGCACATATTTAACGAATTTGGTTTGATTCCTTATACAGCTCTTCGCTTTACAGCCAAGTTACATGGAATATATCTAAACTGTAAAGCAAGGCTTTGATGTACTTCAAAATAATTCACTAAACTACCTTCACAATTGAACAATCTTCAATATGGTCTTGATATTCAAGTAAACAACTTTTACTTGAAATTCTAAGAAGTTTGAACAAAACTAAAGACAAAACCATTTTTTTTACTAGTTATGGGGCATCATGTGTGGATTGTCAGAGATTACATGCTGTCTGGGAAGGTGTTGGGGCAATCCTACGTGGACGAGTCAATGTTGCAAGAGTTGATGCTAATCTTGCTGGTCTTAACACTGCAAAGAGATTTAACGTCAACAAACTACCAGCTTTTCTTTTGTAAGTTCATTTTAATTTGTTTTATTTAGCCTTTTCGTTTTCCACTTCTGTATCTGTACAAATAATTTATTTTATATTTCAGCTTTCGACTAGGAAAAGTATATAAATATGATTTGCCGAAGAGAGATATCAAGTCATTTGTATCATTTGCACAGGATTGGTATAAAAATTATAAAGGAGAAACTGTACCGCTTCTTTCATCACCATTGTAAGTATAATATCTATCAAAACTAATATTATAAGGCAGTTACAAAAACAGTGAAGATGTATTCCTTTTGAGTAAACGGTTAAAGTTACCCCATAATCATGTGTGAAGGAATTGTTGCCCTTGAAAAACTATGCTATAGTATTTATCTATTACGTTTCACTCAGTATAGCCTTTTATATAATAATAGATTTTTTCTCATTATTTTTTGTTATTGCTAACAGGTTAGCGCTTGACTGTAATCTCATCTAATGGTAAGTTATGATACAGTCTAAGACGGAAGCGTGCTAGCCTGGTAAGAGGTAATTTGCACATATCTGATGGCATAGTGGTAACAAGCTACGACCGAAGCTTCCAGTTAAGGCTGTTAGGAAGGCTTTAAGGCTTTTACAAATTAGAAAATTTAATTTTCTATATTTGTCGTATCCTGGTCTTCTACGATCACTCGCATTATAGCACTTTGATAAAAGGTCGATATCTCGACGCAGTTTTAACGCTGTATATCAACGCAACGTCGATATATCAACGCAGTAATACAAAGTCGATACATGGACGCAGTTTTGGGACGTTAATATAGCGTCGATATATCGACGCAGTTTTCACGCTGGTACAACGTCGATTCGTCCACGTAGTTTATGTGCAGTAATATAGTTTGGATATAAAAACTTAGTTTTGGCACGGTAATGTAGCGTCGATATATTGATGCAGATTACATGCTGTAATACAGGGTCGATACATTGACGCCGTTATGGAGCAGTAAAATAGTTGCGATATATCGCTGCAGTTTGGGCCCGGTGACATAGCGTCGATATATCGACGCAGTTTTCACGATGTGATACAACGTCGATTCGTCCACGTAGTTTTAGTGCAGTAATATAGTTTGGATATAACAACTTAGTTTTGGCACACTAATATAGCGTCGATGTATTGACGCAGATTACACTCTGTAATACAGGGTAGATATATTGACGCCGTTATGGAGCGGTAAAATAGTTGCGATATATCGATGTAGCTTTGGCCCGGTGACATAGCGTCGATATATCGATGTAGTTTTCACGCTGTGATACAACGTCGATTCGTCCACGTAGTTTTGGTGCAGTAATATAGTTTAGATATAAAAACTTAGTTTTGGCACGGTAATATAGCGTCGATATATCGACGTAGTTTTAACGATATGATACAACGTGGATACAGCTACGTTGTTATAGGGCGGTAATATAGTTTTGATATATCGACGTAGTTTTGGCACGGTAAAATAGCGTTGATATACCAATGCAGTTTAGGTCCGTTGATATAGCGTCGATATATGAAGGCAATTTTGGGGCAGTAATATAGTTTGCATATATTGACGCAGTTTTCACGCTGCAATAGAGCGTCGATATATCGATGCAGTTTTATCGCGGTAATGTAGCGTCTAAACATCGACATCCTTTTAAAAAGTGGTTTTTTCTAATTTCAGCGATGAACTTGTAGACTGGTGTGTGGTACTGATTAAATTTAGTATAGAGTTTGGACTAGATATATTGGCTAAATACCCTTGGATCTGGCAGATCGGCTTAGCAGGCTTTGGCCTGGTGGGTATTACAGCACTAATTGCTATTATCAAAGCGGGTAAACAGAAACCTAAAGATGCGAAGAAAGAGAAGAAGAGCAAGTGATATATACAGCTATTATGATGAAACAAAGTTTAACGGATTTATATACAATTCAATATAACTCACCTCTACTTCAATAATGTGTTAACTTCAAAAATGTTTTTTTTTAGTAGCTTCCCAAAAATAATTTTGTAGAATAACTTTTTACCTTTAATTTGTAATTTATTTTCTATTAATAGTATAAAATGTGATGAATTGCAAAAAGTGTTTTATAGAAACAGATACATCATAAATTGAAAATTCGCTGATGATGATATTGAAGTTAGATTTAAAATGTATATTTACTACAGTTCCTTCAAACCTATTTTGTGAAGAATCTACAACAAACTTATTTGTGTATCTGGTTTATCAAATCCTATTATAAATCTACACTCCCCCAATATATGTCAACTGCCCCTACATATAAAGAGTCAAGTATAAAATCTTGAGTTTATAAGACGGTTTTTCAAAGATAAATTTTTTAACATTCATATCTAACCCCTTGAACACAATGATTCAAAGATGAACTATTCAATGTTTATATATAAACCTCTTGAAGTCAATGTTTCAAATATAAACTATTTTACATTCATATATAAACCCTTTCAACACATTGTTTCATATGTCAACTATTTGTCTTTCATATATAAACCCTTTGAACACATTGTTTCCAATATAAACTATTTGACATTCATATATAAAAACCTTGAACGCATTGTTTCAAATATAAACTATTCCAAATTCATATATAAACGCCTTGAATACAATGTTTCAAAGATAAACTATTCAATATTTATATATAAATCCCTTGAACACAATGTTCCAAATATAAACTATTTAATATTTATATATAAACCCCTTGAACACAATGTTTCAAAGATAAACTATTCAATATTTACATATTAACCCCTTGAACACGTTTCAAAGACAAACTATTCGATTTTTATATATAAACCCCTTGAACACAAGGTTTCAAAGATAAACTATTTTACATTCATATATAAACCCTTTGAACACATTGTTTCAAATGTCAACTATTTGTCTTTCATATATAAACCCCTTGAACACAATGTTCCAAAAATAAACTATTTAATATTTATATATAAACTCCTTGAACACTGTGTTTCAAAGATAAACTATTCAATTTTTATATATAAACCCTTTGAACACTGTGTTTCAAAGATAAACTATTCAATATTTACATATAAACCCCTTGAACACATTGTTTCAAAGACAAACTATTCAATTTTTATATATAAACCCCTTGAACACAATGTTTCAAAGATAAACTATTCAATGTTTATATATAAACCCCTTGAACACAATGTTTCAAAGATAAACTATTCATAGTTTATATATAAATCCCTTAAATCTTTTTGTTAACAAGTGATAATCATATAAACGTAAGAGAAACATATTATTTACAGATCTAATGACATATAAATATGTAATATTTAACATATAATTAATGCATTTCATTTGTCCGTCCTACATTTTAGTTTTGTGATATTCTGTATATACATAAACTTAACAATAAGAGTCTGGTGATTTTTTATAAATTGTATATCAATGATAATAAATTATTATTTTTATATATAATGTTGTTTTCGTGAATTTGTAATAAAACACAGTTAATTGTTTAAATGTACTTTATTTGCTAAATCAGTTAAAAGCTCTTGTCATGTTTTTTTAGATCAAAGTATTTAAATTAAAGATGGTGCAGTTTACCTTTGTCCATACATATAAATGTAGGAGTCAAATGACTCCATTATCTGGCTTTACTATTGTATGTAGTAATAAATTTTCATGTTGAGGGTCACAGTTTAAAAGAGAACAATTTTAATGGCATACATATAGAAAAAATATTATTACTTGTCTGTTATACAATTATCCAAGTCTGTTATGGACACCCTCTTTATTGTTGTCCCACAAAGTGAATATTTTTATATTTAATAATAGAGTTATTTGACGTCTACATTTGTATGGAGAATGGTAACATTAAAGAATCACCTAAACATACATAAATAAAAAAAATTGTTAAAATTATTGATCACAGAAGCATCCAGTGTGAAGCTTTAATAAAAAAATACTAACATCATAAGGTTAAAAGTGGTATTACAATAGCAATTTAGTATTACTTAAGTCATATTTAAACCTCAATGAAAATATACAAAAAAGACACTAATATTACATACAGATAACAAAATCTTGTATTTGCCCTAAACGCACAGAAAACTCCATGACAATCTATATAGTGGTATTGGATTTTATTCAAAGAAATCATCTGAATTTTAATCTCAATTATATTTATGAAATGAGATCAAAGTATGATGAATGTATAATATAATGTACCTTTTTAAGTTATGTAATGAAAAGGGATAGGATACATAATATACTCTCAGGTTTATTAATTATCTAGATGAGATCCATGATATTTTCTCAGGTTTATTGCTAAATGCATATCCGCAAGGTGTCAAATTTTTATATACAAAAAAATCGCATTTAGTGATATCCATTTTCAACTTACGAGGGTAGATTAATACATAAAGTATAGTCATATTGTTAAACATTTATTTAATGCTACAATTGCATTAGGGGCCATTAATTAATTATGAAGGATAATTTTTTTGTGTTGCCTGACTCTGTGTGTGACTAAAACTGTTTTACATGTGATGAGAAAAATTAGTATATTTGTTTTATAGTAATTACATTTCAACATAAGCTTTATCTAGAAGAAATATTGAGAAACAATAGATTTCAATGTTCTCATATCTAAGGTAAGTGTATGTTAAGATTTTTTTAAACAATCCTTTACATAATTAATAAATAGCCTTGTAAGTTTATTGCACAAATAGACTACAGTATCAAATTTCAATAGCTTGTTTTGAACACATTGCATAGGTAGTGAAAGCTTCTTATTTGTGCTAGAAAAAGTGTAAAATTCAACTAATTGTAACAATTTCTTTATATAGTGTCAATCTCTATATTTATTCTAAATACAGATGCTGGATCAGCCAAGTCCGTACGGACAGCATTTTCAAACCTTTTAAATATCATAGAAAACTCCATCATGTTTTCTGGTTTTGAAGCGATCCACATTTTGTCAAATTCATAAAATAAGTAGCAATAAAATCTATGGAATAAATTAATACTGGGGAGTGGTTTCAAATTAAACATAAAAGTTTTTGCTGAACCATCTTTGAGTAGGTAGTAAGCCATTGATGTCAAATTTATACCTACAATAGCAAATGTGTAACCATATTTAGGATGCAACGAATGGCTCAAAACGTGACTTGATGCTCTAGTATATTCTGTGGCAAAATGGAGTAAATTTTCCAGTCCCAGTAGACCCATTCCACGGAAGTCTGTTTTTGGATCATCACCCTGAAATATGAATAATGAAATAATTGTTTATTGTCACAACAATAGTGGATGCAGAGAAAGGTGATTACACAAGTGATTTAGATGAAAAAGTAAATCATAATATTGTCTCATTGCTTGGCACAAAGTAGGGAAGGTTTTAGAACATGGACCCACCATACTGATCCACAGCAGGTTGGCAAGTTACATAAATCCCAGAATTACACCTGAGATATGCAGTTTCCTCACAATGTTTTCCATTACAGAAAAGTACAATAATTGATTGAAACCAATAATCAAATACTTAAATTTCATTTTTGTAAAGAAAAATTTAAGAATGCTTGTCCAGTTTGATTGCACCACTTCTCTAAATAAGAATCTGTGTGTCTCGCAACTATAGGGTATGGTATACATCAGGGCTCTTAGTACTATAGGGTATGAACAAAACCAAGTACACTCTGTATGGCTTCACACTTGTAGTGCAATTGGACAGTACCAAGACTCAAAGAGAGATAACAAGCAAGGGTTGATAGCTATCAACTTACCACATACTCTCTTGAAGCACATGGATAAAACACATTGACAAATTTTTATCTGTATGTACTGGAAATGATGATTTAACCCAACCCAGCCCCAAACCCGTTCTGGGTTTGGGGCTGGGTTGGGTTCCATGTGAATTCTGTAGCTAAACAAGGTCATCACCAGGTCAAGAAGTCATTCAAAAATTGGTACTAAATACAAACACATAAATTATAATAGAACAGATAAATCTTATTTATAATTACTAATTAAAATAATACCTGAAATCCTATGTCCTGCCAGTCTTTGGTAATCCGCGCTTCCAAAGGTCTATTGGGCATTAACAAATCCCATAATCTCAACAACTTTTCCTCATGATCTGGATTGTTGCTATCAAACTGTGTACATCGTAGATCTTCCACTTCATCAATTAATTGCCGATAAGTCCAAATTTGCATTAAACATTGGCGAAACGATGGTATAAAGACATGGTGAAACTTTGGATTGATTCTTTTTACTCGCAAAATAATATTTATGGAAGGATCCAGTATTTGTATGAAATGTCCAGGTACGAATCTTCTCTCTTTAACTACTGCATCTAGGAATGATACAACTTCTTTTACATCCCTTGTTCTTGATAACATAAGAGACTTTTCAATATTACATGTTCTTCGAGCTCCAGCTTTATCCCCATAGCATATTCTCTGTAGTTCACAAAGGCGAGTGGTTTTTCTTAAAAACCATTTTATGAATGGCCTTAAATACCATTGGAGTGCGGACCAAAGGTTAAAAAACACCATTTTTAAGTTTATTAATACAACTTATTTACATATTTTGTTTTAGTCAATGTACATTGTGAAAATATGTAATTCAGTTTCGTTAGATTGTAATAAATATTTTGTGTATTTGTTACAAATTGACATAATCTATAACTTTATAATTTTAATGTGTACCCTTAATGGAATGGCATAGGTTTAGAACTATACCGCCTCGTTTTTCTAAGTTCCTTATAATCAGATATGTACATTATTAAATATGTAACTATTTTCTAGGTGCCTTCAATTATTCATATTTCGTTTTAAATTGACAAAATGTATAATTCTATATATTTTTAAAAAGTAACGGAACGGAACGGCCTCCTCGTCATTCTGATCTGTCGATGTTTGCCAATGTCATTACTCATTGTGATAAAAAAAGTAGGGATTTCAATATTAAACTTACTGGTTAATTTAATTAGTTATTTAATTTCGTAATAATTTTAGAGATACTCACTTGTAATGTCAAGGTTTATTATTTGACGTACGTTTTGAGATCAGAATGTTTACTAATGATTTATTTTGTAGTATACTATAATAGATCATTTAGTAGGCATTGAACAATTATTACTTACGATCAGTATAAGAAAACGGTAATGGTTCTTATATTAACTGATAAGGTTATATACTGTTTCTTTTTTTACGTTCTCAGTAGTGGGTACTGGGCATGTGTATTTTTTCTAAGATTTCTATTGATAGCATATAGATAGCATTGTATAGAAGTTTCTTGATAAATTCCTGCAAATCGGTTTTTAAGTTAGCTTCGAATCATTTTAAAGCCGTATCACTTGATCTGATAAAATCAAAATATAGATTCTTTATTCACTTACTATACTTTTGATTAATTAATTATACTAATTTCTTTATATAATTTTCAATGTGTCACTGATGATGATGTTAAAGGACGATTAAAATCTAACGTAACCAAGGTCACTTTGCACCACATTCTAATAACTGACCACAACTAACTTGGCTGAGCATCCTTCTTTCTCATCATCATAAATCGCAATATAGTTTGACGTGACGACAATACTTCAAAATTTAAAAACATTAAATTGTCATTTAATTTCGCAATTGGAAATAGAAGCTTAAAAAGCTTTTTTATGCTGCAAAAGGAACGGGCTACTTATAATAAAACAAATAACACGCACAGTTTAATTCGAAATTGTGTTTTATTTATTTTGAAAATTGTAATAATAAATACTATATTAAATTATTTACAATGCAACATACAGTTTGACATCCAGTCATCATTTATTTACACAAGGCGATGCGTGAATTGCAATTGTTTTTAATCGTAAGTAGGTAGTTACCAATAATTCTAGGAGAATAATATTAAATCAAATATTGAAATAAAATTATATATCTATATGTGACATACGAATGAGCTATGTTACATTAAGTTTTTGAGTGAATATGTTTAATACGGCAATACAATTTATATGCAATAGATATACGTTATAACAATATTTTCAGTTAATGGCATCCAATAATTAATTTTACATTACTCTATTTATATAAATATAAAATAATGGCCTTTACGAAAGACAACAACAGAAGAAAATCTTTCGGTAATCTGGACGTTAAATTTATTATGAAACTGAACTAAAAATTATTCCAACGTTGTTAAATTATAATTAAAAATAATATCTTTTCATAAACAGGCACGTTTTCGGGTCTCTAGTCTATGACAAATCATGACAAATCATGACCAGAGACCCGATATTACAGATAGATATTCCATCTTGAATTTCAGTCTTCAACGTACCATAGAAACTTTATAAATTTCTTTAAATATACAATTTTAGTGATATCTAGAATACATAGGCAAACTGACCAGAAATACTGTTTATGGGTGAAATATTATAGGTATTTGTCTTTAAGCTAGCTTTTAAAGTTGTATAGTTAAACACAGCATTCATCTTTTAATATGTCCATAATATGAGGATTACTTGTAGTTAAAACTTTAAATTAGAACTCAAAACTTTGACTTAAAACTCAAAGATTATATCATAATGACTTTTCAAACACATTTTATACCTATAAAAATGGTTAAATTCTTAAATAAATCCATTACCAATTAACAAACATTATTTTATATATAAACTACCTACAAACACTAAAAATCGTATTCAATCAAAATTACTAATGCCGTATTTATATCCTTAATCTGAAGAACTTTGAGAAGCCTTGCTTATATATTTGTATTTATCTCACTAATGTCTTTTCGTGCATCTTATATCTAGGGTCTACTTATATTTATATAATATTCACTCTCTAAGGAAATCATAATTACGTATAAAAATGTAGCTAGATGTAATTTTTTCTCGAAGTTTAAAACACTGAATAGTTATACCTGTAGTTTCATCTACGTTAAATATAATATATATCGTAAGAACTTTTAAAACTTACGTAAGATTGCGTCAAATAATAAAGTTATCGTACTTCTTGATTAAATCAGATGTTTTTGTATATTATAATTGTTAATTTATATAGTAACATGAATACAATTGAATTTAAAATATTAGTGAGAGTTTACGTCGTTTATTTTTTTTAATGAAAAGAAGTATTGGACGGAATACTATTGTAATATTAACCACAAAGCGTGGTTCAACTAAAATTCGGTCCTAATACTTACTCCGTTTGTAAATTTTATTGAATTGTTTTAAACTTCGAGAAACGAAATTAATTTAACAAATAACAATGAAGGTCAATCAATGAGTTTTCATCATATATTATGCTTTTGTTTTACAAAATCGCACTTATTTTGTGTGCGTGTTTTTAATAATATAACCTGACAGGAGACCCACCAAAACTATAGAGAATGTAGTCGAAGCAAATTAACAAGATATTGAACTATTTTAATTGATTTAATTTATATCTAAAATTATCTTTGGATTTCGGCAAATTTGTTTTTCTATCCAAGAAGTATATTATATTAACAATAAGACCTGTCATGTTTTCAAAATACTATTCTGTGGGAAAAAGAAAGGTAGATAACTCAATGGTCGGGGATTTAATTAAACGGTTTTCACTGTAATAATTCGAGGAGATATATGTATTACTGCTGTGAAATATACAACAGTTACCATCAACAAGAGTAGTTTCTCTTAATAATTCTTTGAAACAATCGGGATTCTTATTATATATATTATCTTAGTATTTATCCATTGTATATACATATAATGTTATCTGTCTTTGTTATTGTAATTCGTAAATGCTTACACGAACCTAAATCAAGAAATATATTAATACTCGACATAAACTCGTAGCTTTTCTTGCGGTACAGACCAAGTCGACATTCTAGAGTGGTAGCACGCTAATAATAAAGAGGTAATGTATATCTTACTGGTCTTGGTACTTTCTACACAGCATCATATCAAAATGTAGTTTTATTTGCTTACCAACCTCGTAATGAGACACGACCAAAGTCTTTCACCAATCTAGGCCTAGACAAAATAGTAAGTAAAATATCCTGCCTGGAACCAAGCCCAAGACGTTTATGCGTAATTTATCTAATTCAATTCCCCTTGTTGTTACCCATGCCTTAGGAATATAGATTAATTACGTATTGATCGTCTAAATTAGAAAAGACTTGTACTAAATTAGGTCTCATGATAAAGTTTAGTACAAACAATTATTGTGTTAAATATCCAAAGATTGAAAAAAAATTTCTACCTTATTGTATATAATCCATATCGGTACTTACGTATTACGCCACTTCAGCTACAGACATGATTTTAAAGGTTAGGTTAGTTTTCTACTAGTGTAGTTACAAAAAAAGCTCGTAAACCAATTTAAATAAGTTAATTTTTTTCCACTATTCAAGTTAGTTTTGACTTTTGATGTTAGGTTAGGTTTTTTTGGTGCTATCGCGTTTCCCGGCGACAAAAACTAACCTTCAAAATTACTTTAGTTATGTATAGATTTTTTGTCATGGTAGAGTTTCCCAGATACAAAAAAGGGTAAAAAAACTAACCTTAAAAAAGGCGATTTTTGAGGGTTAGGTTAGTTTTTTAGCGTTTTTTGTCCGGAATTGGGAAAAAGGCTGTAAAACCGCACCAAAAGAAACGACTTTTTGGGGCTGGGGAACACAATCGCACCAAAAAAACTTAGTTCACCCAACTGTAATGCCTGTAGCTGTGGTGGCGTTAATTCGTAAGCACCTCCATACCTAACAAACTAAATATCTGTCTGTCTAGTTACTTTTAATATAAATAACCCAGCAGAAGCCATAAGCTAGACTACTCATTTTATTGTTTTCAAGTGACAGCATATTATCTTAGTCTAGATATATTGAAAAAATTCATGGTAACATATCTACTTAGCGTGTTTCATACAAATTCTCTGGGTAAAGCATACTACTGCTTATATTCGTGCTTTAACACATCTCATTTTGAATGTATTTATAATATAATATAACTAGGTTTATTTAATCTGCTTATTATTTAATATAATCTACATTCAATTCATCAAAAAGGGGGTGCATGAGAATGATTAAATGACAATCACGTCTATACTGTTACAGGCATTAAATATTGTTTAAGGTCCTGTCTGTAGGTATTTATTTGCATTTCTTTTTTATTTTGAAAATATTTAGAGAAATCTAATGGAAATAATTTTTTTTCATTAAACGCAATCATTTCAAGTCTCCCGGCAGAAGTGATAATTTAAACTAATCTAAGTTTAACTATTTAATATTGAAATTGTTTAACTTGAGAAAAGTTTAGGTTATTATTTGTATTAATTAATATATTAATAAAAGAAAAGGTTATTTCATTGATTTACTTGTAGGATATATGTTCACAGTCAACACATATTAAACACTGAGTAGAGAGATGGAAGCTGAAATGTGGCTAGAGCTGTTAGCGCTGGGTTAGAGTGAGAGAGCTTGCATATCGATGCCGTACGTGAGAAAGAGAAGCCAGACAGACCGGCGCCGTAACGCGTTACGTAAAAAAGTGGTTTACTCTCTCACAAGAAGTTAACAGAAAAATTATATAACTTCCGTATTTATCGACTATAGTTATATATTGGTTCTTAAAAGATTGATTCTTGCGGCATTAATCTCAAATTTTTTTAAAACAATATTTTGGGGGTTATTAACTTGTCGCTTTCCAGCGTCTATGTAATAGAACATTGACATAAAACTGAAATCTTTTGCGTCATATAATTTAAAAAAATTGCTAAGTGATTGTGTTTTGCTTTAAAATATATTGTGTAGCTTAGTTAACAAATGTATCAAGAAAGATTTTATTTGCTAGTGAAATGAAAACAAAATGGGTTGTGGCTGTGTTATGGACATGGTCATGGAATACGTCTCGTAACGGGGCTTCCCCCTCCGCCGTGAGCGACTTTACATATCGTAATAAATTCTTTGATCCTTTAGCTAATCATTGGTGTAATTAAATTTGGGATGGAGGTGATAGATATGCTGTACCCTCCGTTTTTATTTTCATTCGATTTTTATAAATGCCATATGAATACGATTTTAAATGACGTTTAACGCCAAAATTAAGTCATTACCGTTAATCATTCTGATGCACACCGAAGTTACTCAGGTAAGTAAATTGCAAAGTTAAAATCAATCTCAATGTAGCAACATTTTAATATAACCGAAAGTTTATTTTATCCCTTGTCAAGGCATACAATTTTGGACTTAACAGCTTTAAATATCAAGCATGTGCTTGTTAATATAGTCTGCGATAGTCTTAATCAATGGTATCTTCTGAAAATATTTATTACTCTGTAGCAATACTTTTTAAATTAATACTTTGGATTTTTTTATCATTTTTATTTCAAGATTAACATATTTCAGATTGAAATCTTTTTTAAAATATTACAAATTTATATTTTTCTAATTTATTTGAAAAAATTATAAATTGATTTTCTAAATTTAGGTACCTAGTGAGTATTATTACAGATGTATACAGATAATAATAAATCTAAGTGTTTACTTGTAAGCTATGACATGAATAACAACAAAATTGATTACAACTTAAATTAAATTTTTAATAATTTAACAAATTTTTTAAATACAATAGATTATTTTCGTATGAATGTAACAAATTAAATTTCTATATACATATAACATAGATACATTAATGATTACGGTTGTATAACAAAGATAAAAGATAGACCATAGATCATATTTTAATAACAATTTCAAACAACGCCAGAATATAAATTTATAGAATTCAACAGAATATACCATAATTTTATTTCTGTACCTTATAAAGCGAATGATATGTTACTTTATCTTACATTTTAGAACACTGCGAATTAAAATAGTATCACTTCGATGAACAATTAATTTTATATAATGTGGGAATGAATCTAATAATTTTTATATCAACATTAGAATTTATTAAACATATTTAACGAGAGACCCTTTAAGGAAAATATCTATTTAAATATATTTTGATGCGCTTTCGATTCAAATAGAGTCAAACTCAAAACTAACTAAACTAAGGATTTTGTTAATGAATACTTAGAAATAGATAAAATGAGTTACTATTGTGAATCCACAACATCGAACATAATCATAATCTATAAACACATTAAATATAATGCCTAATTACACCAAATAAAGATCATATCGCAGTTTCTTTTGCTAATTCTTCGAATCAGCCTCTGAACTTAGACTGAACTGAGCATTTGAACACCGGGAAGACAAACAATTGGTGCATCGAGCCGAATCTTAGGCACCACCAATAACAACTATTAAAGCACAAATCGCAGTTTTCTATCCTAGTTCTTCGACTCAGCGTCTGAACTGAGCTTCTGAACACCGAGAAGACAAACAACTGGTCCTTCAAGCCCGATCTTGGGCACCACAAATGACACCTATTAAAGATCAAATCGCAGTTTCTTTTGCTGACTCTTCGAAACCGCGTCTAAACTGAGCTTCTGAATATTGAAAAAACTAAGAACTAATCCTTCGAGCCGCGTCTTGGGCACCACAAATGACATCTATTAAAGATCAAATCGCAGTTTCTTTTGCTAACTCTTCGAATCAGACTGAACCGAGACTGAACTGACCTGAATACTGAGAAAACAAATAAGTGATTCTTTGAGCCAGATCTGGGGCACCACAAATTACACCTATTAAAGATCAAATCGCAGTTTCTTTTGCTAACTCTTTGAATTAGTCTGAACCGAGACTGAGCTGACCTGAATACTGAGAAAACAAGTGGTCCCTCGAGCCGGATCTTGGGCACCACAAATTATAACTATTAAAGGTCAAATCGCAGTTTCGTTTACTAACTCTTCGAACCAGCGTTTGAACTAAGACTGATCTGACCTTCTGAACACCGAGAAGACAAACAATTGGTCCTTGGAGCCGGATCTTGGGGATCTTTGCACCCATTGACTATCAAATGGCAGTTTCTTTTACTAACTCTTCGGATCAGCTTCTGAACAAAGCTTCGGAACCCCGAGAAGACAAATAACTAGCCCTTCGAGCATTTTCAGTTGTTTTTTTTCTTATTGTTTAGAAGGTTTTCGCCTGTCATTTCCACTGACCATGTTAAAGTGTTTATAGATTATGATTGTGTTTGGTGTTGTGGATTCACGTTACATTCCAGTTAAATCGTTTAGGTAGTTTTGTAATTACCAATATGTAACGCGCTAAAGCATATGATTTAATTCAAATTTAATAATCGTAGATTCATAATACATATTTATATTAAAATTTTGATGTATAATACTTCAATTAGTTATATAAAACTTTTTGTCAATTTAAAATAATGTGTTTTAAAATTTATGTGTTTGGTACAACGGACGGTGTAGAAGAGTGTATAAGAGACATAGTATTCAAGCATACGTATTCGAGACACTTAAGAGTTTTTTTAATTATAAATGCTGTTATGTTAGGGCTTGACTCTAATTTCACCTGATGGTACAGTCTAAGATAGAAACGTGCTAACCTGGTAAGAAGAAACTTATCATTTATGCTTTTTTGGTAGGGTTCTAACTAGCCATGGCCGAAGCCACTCTCCAGTCAATTCAGACAAATTAGGAAATGCAATTTTCTAAACTAACCTAAAGGCAGACCGTCATGAATATCAATATACAGATAAAACCTGAATTTTAATAATTCCAATAAAGTCGCAATACTTTTGTAATGAAATAACTCTGTTATTGTGAATTTTGTAAGTGACACTTGATTTCTTAGATATGTTCGATGTTTACTACTACATCTACACCAAACTATTTCTAACAAATTAATATGCTCTAAAAGTAAAAAATAATTACGTATTCTTTTTATGAGTTCTCCTAAATAAAATTTAAAATATTGGGCTCCTTAAAAGTCTATCAAATTATTACGATACTATAATGTAGGTTCAATTATTATTATATTTGGAGTAGACGTCATAATACACTTTATAAATATTGCAATGGAGCAACAAACGTAAGCTCATTGCAATTTAACTACAGACAGTTAGATATTCTTCACAAATCGCATACTTATTGTAAGCTATTGAGGAGTTCTATTGATCATCATATTTGATTACGACAATCACTTGACCATATCGACGTTACAGTAGGTGACTCTAATATCCGGATAGACTGTAAAAGATTCTGTCGGTTATCGTTAATTGGCTCCTAAGAACTGAAGAGTTCCGTTACTTTGTCATGATCAAAACATAACCAAACTAACATTAAACATCTCTTGAAGTATATCCTTTCCAATAAAAACGAATCATCGAAATCGATTGGCGTGATCTTGAATTATTCGTACATTTGTCGCGTATTATTTTTGTCATGGATGCCATCATCAAAACTGAACAACAAAATGGGACCCTACGACAAGATCGGTTCGGAGAAACAGACGAATTGATAACCTGCTCCTTTTTTATGAAGTCGGTTAAAAAAGATGGATATTAAGCTTTGACAAGTTTACAAACAACCTAATTGCTTTAATACTTGTTACGTTTGACAAAAATATAAAGAGGACAACTGTCAACAACCTTTTTAGGAAAGGGATTAATTGAGAAGCTTCTATAACAAAATATAGCTCCCTTCAGAACCCACTTATCTGGATTTCACTGTATATTTATTGATTAAGGGTGTTAACTCTAAAAGTTGGCAGATTTGTCTTTTATAAGCTATACTCTTCAATTTGTATTTGGAAGGTATAATATCAGAAGCTTCATCAAATATTAAACAACTTCTGTTATGCAGATAACACTGTTCTTGTGGCATCTACGGAATCGGACCTTCAGAAATTAGTAGATCGATTAAATGAATGTAGTCTCAAGGCAGGACTCAAAATTAACGTGCAAAAAACAAAAGTTCTGGTGGTTACGAAGCGAAACGATTTGAGTACCAACATTAGTGTGTCCAGTAAAAAGTTAGAGTTAGTGCGTAAATATAAATATCTAGGAACGTGCTTAACTGAAAATTGGGATAGTGAAATGTAAATAAAGATGCGCTTTGAAATTTCACGCAGTTCCATTAACAAAAATGAAAAAAATACTTTCCAGTCCAGTCCATATTAGTATACTCATACGCACTGCATCCATACGCTGCATTAGGCCCATAGCCATATACGGATGTGAAGCCTATCAAGGAAGACACCTAAAAACGTATAGTGGCTTTCAAAATGTGGGCATATCGGCGTATACTCTCAATCAGTTAGACCCAAAAAGTCAGCAGGAGTTTTGAGACGCGTCGGTCAAAATCGCAATCTACTGCAGACTATCAAAATCAGGAAAGTTGCCTTGGTCATGTTTTCAAACACGAAAGATATGACCTCCTGTAACTGATAATGATGGGCAAGATTGCTGGTGGTGGCCGCCGCAAGAAATCATGGTTCCGCATATTCGTGAGTGGACTGATGTCACAAGCGCTGCCAAATTGTTTCACCTCGCCCAAGATCAAGACCGTTTTTCACAGCTATCCAACCTCAAGTAATTGGAGAGGAACGCAAAGAAAAAGAAGAATTTACTGAAGAGGTGATTGTTGTTAAGAGACAAGAAGGGATCGATTGTTGGGTAATTGCATAATTGTTTCCAATACAATACTTTGCCTTTCTTTGAAGTTAAATATCGTGAGGAAACCTGAATATTCTTACTTACAAGTAGTATGCTAACACGAAGCGGTTTTTTATTGCTCTAAATAACGTCTCCCTTATGAATGAAACCTATGTCCAGGAGTAAGACATTAAATAATCACCAAGTTAACATAAATTGATTGCAATTACATACTAGATGAGCAAAAATATAATTGATGCTTAGATGTTATTCACTTGATGTTAGAGGTCTTCTAATTTACATAATTCTAACTAAACTATCTTTATAAATGCAGACAAAGTTGCTGACACCAATTGCAATGCTAAAAGCTCGCTGTTTTAGTATTATCTATAATGAATGATGATTATTAAAAAGATAAAACTTTTAGGGACTTAATTCTGATTACCTTACTGGTTTCTTCTCGGTAGATTTAACTCTCTGAACATTTGGTAGATGTTGAAGAGATTGTGGGTAAAGAATATTTTAATTCCACACTTTTGAGTGGAATTCCCGTCAAAAGCTGGTTGGTAGCCTAAAGTTTATAGATGCAGTAGATCTCACATCTAAGTGTCTCGAATTTGTATTTATATAAGACAGCATAGCTCATTTAAATAAAGCTCTAGTGTGTAATATATGAAAATATCTGTGAAGCATTTACAGTGGTTTCTGTTGTCAAATAACTTCGTTAAAAGCTTTACGTGATTAACATATTTTGACCGAAACTCGAAAGCAGAATAATAACGAAAAATTAAAATACTATACAATTTAATTTACAATATTAAAGCACAGCCAAAACGGGTTTCTTAATAGGTACGATTTATCTATACATCATATTTATTATAATTAGATAAGGTATATATAATTACCAAAAGTTGACTCTTTGGTCCGCTTTAACGATAAGCAAAAGGCAGGTATCAATGACACGAATAAAATTGAACATTTGTATCAATTGGAATAAAAAAGCTTAGGCTCTACACAAATCTAATTAAAATGGACAAATACGTAGGTTATATATTTCTTTGTAGGTGTGAATTTAAAAGAAATATATCCAGTTAAATCAGGTTTTTTAAATTGGTGATAACCAAAAAATATTTCAATTCTTTACTTCAATAATGTGATAAGTCTGAAATGTTTTTTATTTACAAATAAAGCTGCTGTGTCCTTTTTTGTTTTCCGCGAAATTCGTGACACTTTATTTTAATTTCTGATGATATAGTCAAAGAATAAAGGATGCTAAACTGGAAAGGGTTAATTTTGATGACAATTGCTTGGTAGCTCGTCTAATAGCTAATAGGCCGAAGCCTACAACCAGTCCATTCTCAGACAGTTTAGAAAGCACAATTTCTTAAATTTACCCTACCAGGAATCGATCCTGGTAGCCCTGCTGGTGAAACGAGTACTACCAACGAGGAAGTCTAATCTTTTATGCTTATAACAAACTAGTGATCAATCCAGGCTTCTTACGGCTTATAGAACACATATTTTCTGTGTCGTATTATAGAAGATAAGATGTATACATCGAGTTATCCCTAGTTTTTTGCCGATATATAAAAGATGGCCCTGATTTTTTTCGAAACTTCCAGCAACTGACGTTATACTTCAAAAACTGTACAAAAGACCTTGACATATCATATATAAATACTTTCCCCAAGATTCACTGTTGGAGAAAACCATAACAAAATTCAATTATGAACAATTATTTCCAAGTGCTAAAATATACATTTTTGAGATAACACATTATTGAAGTAAAGAAATATATAAAGATAGATCTGCGATAAAAGCCTACAAAAACATTGACACGACAGGCAGTAATATATATAGGATCATTTTGTCTTGAATTATATTTAAGAAGACAAAAGTACAGTAAAAATTAGGGGTGTGCGAATAATTGGAACTTACGAATTATTCGTTCCGAATTGAATGTTAATGTTCGTTTCGAAACTCGAATCGAATAATTAGAAAGTTACCGAATAACTCGAGAAATTTTTAATAACTCGAATTGTTTTCCCAATTATTCGTAAACTATTAAATTATTATCAATATTCAAATATAAATTTAACAGTCTATATACATTTTACTCAAATCATGAAATAATAGAGAATCAATCGTAGGGAATACAGTAGTCAAAAAAAATTTTAAAATTTGTTACAAAATTTTGTTCAATAATAATAAATACGATACTGAATCGAGTGATAATGAAGTTCGTTTATCAGATACAATATCATCAGCAGTAGAAAATAATCTTTCACTTTCAGTCGAAGTACAAGGTATTCCTAAATATATTCTTAAACGAAAAGTATATTATTCGTAAGTCGAATATTTCGATACACGATTTAAAGAGAAATAATTAAAAATTCAGAAATATTTCATTTTATTCGATTTTTTTTCGAATTATTCGATTCAATTCGAACACACCCCTAGTAAAAATGTTATTATCTTCTTCTTCTTAGCCATTACGCTCTTGACACAGCGGTCGTGATCGTTATGAAGTTAAGGAGTGGGCGGATGTTGTGCGCATGAGGACGGCTCGCCATTTCTCCCTGCTCGAGGTCATCTTACTGCATTCGTTCAACGAACTTCCCAGAGTATCTGTAGACTATAGTCATTCCATCGAGTAGGTGACCTTCCACGCAGTCTGTTGCCTTCCACCTTTCCTTAAATGACGAGCCGTTCGATAGACTGATTGCCACGACGAGAGACGTGTCCAAAGAAAGTCAGGATGCGAGATTGTGCTATAGAAAATAGACGCTGCTTGATGCAGAGTTCTTGAAGTAGTCGAGACGTTTGTACGAAAGTCGGTCCACGAAACCCCAAGCTTTCTTCTCCAACACCACATTTCTGGAGCATCTATATTCTGTCTTTCCCCTTCTCGCAATGTCCACGTCTCAGTAGCGTATAAAAATATGGAGAAGATCAGTGACCTCACGAGTCTTAGCGATGTTTCGATTCCTCCATATTTTTTTCATCTTGTCCATAGCTGTTCTTGTAATTTATTAGATAGCATAGCCCCAAGGTAAATGTATGATTGGACCACGTCGCATTTCGCGATTTGTGACACTTCTGGTGAATTATTGTTCGCGCAGTCAACAATCATGACCTTAATTTTAATGCGATTAATTTCTAGGCTGGTTTGTTCCATTCTCGCTAAAAATGTTACGATAATAACGCTTTTATAATCTTTAATAAGGGCTAACTCAAGCCCGTTGACGTGATTTTATCAAAAAATCGGCACAAATGATTCCGTAGCGAAATGATCGCGTCACAGATCTATCTTTATTGATGATCATAATGATTATGTTGATTCCTCTTAAAAAAAAAAACATTTTTCAAGTGGAAACTTCTTCAAATCCGCTGTGTAGTTTGTTTTGTGGGTATTAAATGAGACTGAGGCTGGACTAAGTAACGCTTTTTTGGACTAATGAGAGACATAGTTATTAAAAAAAAGTTAGATCAAAATGAAATAGAGTTAAAATGAAATATCAGCCTTAAGGAGAAGGAAATTATGCTAAAGTATTAAATAATACAGAAAATAAAGGCAATGGTTGTACCTCGCTTTGAAGAAGTTTTCACTTCTGACATATGCTCTTAAACACACACCAATTTATTTTATCATGATTAATAACTCTTCTATAGTGGTATATACGACTTCAAGCTTCACTGTTCAAAAATAAACGTTTGCAATAATTTTACGACATTAATATATACGTACACGCAAATAATGTTTACAATATGAAACATATTGAAGTGTTACCTTATTAAATATTCACAAATTTTATCAAACAACCGCAACGCCTGTGCAAAAGTGTTTACAATTTCATTTTCTAGTACTAATAAAACTTAACTTATAATTAGAGGTGCTTAATGAAATAATGTATATAGCATTCATAATATCGTTATAGTTATACAATCATACCTATCTATAGGCGCATGATACAAAGTTTTTTGATCATATAAAATTCAAGGCACGCTTAAATCTATTTTATCATAATAATATAAGCATTTGAGCTTATAGCGCCTTTTTTTACACAACAATCATACATTGTAGTTGATATATATTCAGGAGAATACTTTTTTTTATTGAAATATAAGTCAATCGTGAATCCATTATTCAAAATACCATATAAATATTTGTAAGGATAGATTGGTTAAGATGGGAATGAGTGCCAACATTTTGACTGGGTATTCAGCGATATTTTGACTTGAAATGTTACTAAAAACACAGCCGTTTGTTGAACGTGAATACGTCTCGTAATGGGGTTTCCCTCTCCACTGCGCGTGATGTGTTACAGTCTTTATTTAGCATAATAAATTCTTTGATGCTTTAGCTATCTGTTGGTGTAATTAAATTTCAGTTAGAGGTGATAGATATGTAGCTACAACACCAAGGTCTATCCCCCGATTTTATTTTCATTTGTTTTTTTAATGGATGCTTTACCAATCTATCTTTATAGATCAATGCAATATACAATAAGATTATACACTTACATATTGACAGGCTTCGTATGGTTTTACATTACAAAGGACAGTCTAACATTAATCAGGCAAATAATCTTTAATTTTAGGAATCAATTAAAGGCATGTTCATGGTTTCACATAAATCAATATAAAATTCACATCTAATGAAAGTAAACGTACTTTGGAGAGGTGACTAACACTACAAAATATCTATTTGAGCTTTGTCTTCTAAATCTAATTCTTTGGTATCACTTGACTCAAACTTAAATAAAACAAAACTCACCGAGTTCAGAAGCGAGGGTATACGCAGTACACACTTCTAAAAGCATTTTATAACATTTTGGTGGTATCACAAAATAATACGCAGATGTGTATGTAATGTTATTTCTAAAGTGGCTTCCCTAGTACATGTTATATATATAAAATCTACAATAACTTAAGCTATTAATAAACTACAACTGGACTGGTTTAAGGTTTGAATTAGATTTCCTTTTCGGACGACAAAAATCGTTACTCAAATTCCTAACCTCACTTTTTACACGTGAATTGTTCCCACTATCAACTATCATAACATATTATTTCCCAATGGAATTTCTTGCAAAAGCTATAACGGCTGTCGCCATTTTTTGCACTCTGGGAATCTATTTCAAATCTTCAAATAACAGACCTCACTTTTAATCGCAATCTTTATTTCAATACTGTTTTCTGCTTAATATTTTAATTAAATAAGGCAAATGTCATTTGCGACAAAATGGCGGCAAATATGGCAGACATATAAGACGCCATCTTGGTTTTTGTGACGTTAATGAGTTTTTGTTTTGTAAAGAAAAGTACTTCTTTATAATGATAATAAATTATTCTTTTACTTATTATATGAAAAAAGACAAAATTGTAGTTGCAGAATGAACCATGGTTATAGTAACTGAAAATCTTTTTATTACAGATTCCACAATCGTTAATATAATTTGGTTAATATTTCGTTCAGTAACAGCTTCGAGATAAAGATGGTGCTCATCCATTCGTAAATTATTTAGATGCTTCACAAAAAATAACGCGTCTTCTGGTTTTTAGGTATATAGGTATAACTCTTACAACTAACTTAAATATAATCTATATTGGATAGATACATTACAATTACTTGAATTGAAATTCATCAAAAATATTTTTATTCAGATCTCGTGAGTGGTTTTTACCTAATAAATAGCTGTGAAATATGAGATACAAAATATGAAGCTGCTCTAATTCTTGAACATACGAAACACGTATTGCGGCGTAGGCAGCATTAAGAGAAGGCCTTGTAGTGTATGAAGAAGAAGATGAGAAACACCGCGTAGGCAGTGGGGAAGGTAAAGCGAGCTATCACGTCGATCGTCTTTGCCACACGAATTGGATGTGGAGGCTCCTTTTTACGGACCTGAACGAAACATGGCTGCAAGAAATTATTTTGTAAATGAATGATGATTGCGAATGAAAAAATACAATTTCTACATAAATATCGGTGAGTGTTTCACGTTATGCCACTGTTCTGCAAGTTGTGACTCAACCAACCCGAAGGTAAGATGATACAGTTTAAGATATTTGCGCAGTAACCTGGCAAGATGTAATGTACCTTTTAATAGTTTCCATACAGCGTTTTATCGGAACGCATGTTATTTACGCTGCAGTGCGCTGTTGTTATGGGAATTCGCAATGCATTTCGGCTATTACCAGTTCAGATCTAGTAAAATTAAAATATAGTACTCGAAATTAAAATTAGTTCCTCAGCTTGCGAAGCGAACATCATTATTAACGAGTCGTTAGAATAAAACACTAAATGTAATAAATAAAGTAACATTAAAAGCTGTTGGCCAATTATAGCAAAGGCAAATTATAAAAAGCTTTACGACTAAGAAATAATATATATCCAAGAAATTAAAATGAGGAAGCATTTAATGAAATCTTAGAATCAGGAATCTTGTTTAAGGTGGCTAAGTCTGCAAAATTACTTCACTATCAGATAATTATATAAAATCAAATATACCACAATTTATGGTTAAAAATATAGTAAAAATTGCATATGTTAAAGATTCAAGGTAGTAAAGTTATTGTTTTATATTTTTTCATGAGGCAATAAGTTTAATTAATTATGACATATATCATGCTTCAGCTATCACGCAAAATATCAGATAAGACAGACTTATAGCTCATTCGTTTTGTAAAGATATAGAAGAACGGCCACCTTAAAGAAAAGAAACAAAACGTAACACATAACGAGGAGGGATCAAAACGTAGTGAGAACGACGTACTCTTCGGAAAGAAAATAAAAATAATGGCAGGCATAGCTCGAATACATATTTGTAATATTAATAAAGAAAAAAAATCTACGATTCTCTTTTGTTTTTTTTTTGTAAATGTAGTCTTTTGTATGCTTCGTGGCGGAACGTGTTCTCAAAAATGGAGAATAACGAAGTGCGAGTCGTTATTAAATATGTTTAAAAAGATACCGACACAAAAGATTTGGAGGCAACATTAGGAGAGTCTCTTCCGCTGTATTCCACTGTCACAAAGTGAGCTACTCAATTTCAAGTAGGGAGAACGAGCACGGAAGACGAACATCATCGCGGCCGTGCATGGACGTCCGTAAGTCACCAGAGATAATGTTGTGAAAGTCAAGAAAATTGTATTTAGCGATCGAAGAATTACCATCCGATACTTAATTCAAGAAATGGGAATTTCATATCGAAGTATTTAATCTATATTGAACCAATCTTTGTATGTGAGAAAAGTCTCCGCAAGATGGCTGCCGAGAATGTTAAGTCAGAAACAAAATCGACTTGACATTTCGAAGATATTGTTGGACAAGTTTCAAGAAGATTTTGAAAACTTTTTATTTCGCTTCGTAACAACGGACGAAACATGGGCCCATTACTTTGATCCCGAGACAAAACCGACCGACCCCGAATAAGTTTCATTAGTTTCTCAATATTTTAGAAACTAAGAAGGGATATTGTTGTTTGATTACTTGGACCGTGGAACTACTATTACAGACCAATACTATGCAGCTTTAATTGCCAAGTTGAGGAATGTCATCAAAGAGAAAAGGAGAGCAAAACTTCGAAGGAGCATGCTGTGCACGATAACGCACCCGCGCACAGGTGAGTAGTTGCGATGACTGCCATTCAGCAAGCTGGCTTCGCTTAATCTGGAGAATAAGGGCGGTGCCCTTATTCACAAGATTTGGCGTCTAGCGATTTTTATTATTCTAATTGAAAGGTGTTGAAGCCTTGGCAAAGCGCTGGACTCGGTGCGTAGAGAGACTTCAGTTATCATTATATTTTATCTCATTCTCGCTACTTTTTGATCCCTCCTCGTAATAATATAAAGATTTTAAATACGATTGATGAGAAAGTTGCCAGTAAAGTTTAAATTACCTCTGAAACGCCGCCGTTATTCGTTGTATGTGTACAAGAACCGGGCGCCCCAGTACATGTTGTGCATGTCACTAGATCGGCTGCAGTTGTTGACTCCCTCTTTTTATCCCCCTGCAGGAAATTACTATTTAAATTTATTGTTAAAATAAAGGTTTTTAATCTAATTAAAATATTAATTGATTCAACTAAAATAATCTAGTATCACTACAAACTATGCGTGATAACACTACCCACTATTGTAAACATAGCTGAAGTTGAAGTGAAATGACTCGATGGTTATTAATGATAGGATACAAGTTAAAAAAATAAACGAAAAAACTAAAGGCTACTTACAGGCTGTAGCAATCCGAAGTGGCATTAAAGAAAAAATATGCGTTAGATTTCGTGATATCAGATTTGAGATGGTAAGGTGTTTAGCGGAATGTGTTTGGGCGTTGTGACGTCACTTACAGCACCGCTAGACTCCGGTTGGGGCGTTTCAGATTTTGCCCAATGGAGGAATGCCATCGCCTCCTAATTGGATGAACATTATTATTTTCTTTAGCCGAAGCATATAATGTGAATACGAAAACGTGATTTGCTAAAGCACTGTATTGATGGTTACTAAAAGAAGCATCGTCCTTACAACATCCTCTTCTTCAATACTTATTTCCGATATAGCTTACTTTTCAAGCATTTAAGTAACTTCTAACTTAGCACATTATACTTTCAATACACTTAAAATTAACAGATTTATACTCCAATGCGATACATCTAAATTACACACCAGTTTATTTAAATGAGATAGCGTAATACGATCGATAACTACTACTAACAATGTGTATGGTACAACTAACAAATAGACAATCTTGTAGATTTTACATACGCCTCAACATATTTAATGCATAAATGTTAGTAATATCTGGAGACTATAAGCATGCTTTCTTTTATGAGTCCGTGCTGTGATAAGAATGGTCCTATACTGTTATGTTTCTTTGCTTGTTTTTTAACGTTCAAATATTGGAACGAAGTTCCTTAACGCCGATTGTAAGAGATGTGATTTGGTTTAGTTTGCATGATTTCTAAATCATCACTTTATCAAAAAGCGTTATTCCCTTCTACTTGATTCTCACTTTTAATCGCTCTATCTCTTCCTTAATCACACTAAACAATATATATCCAATATAGGGGTTCTATGTCATTTGTGAAAATGTTCCTAAATATTTTTAAAGCAACAGTTTTTTTTCATCGTCTGAAATAGTTTTGCATTGCATGTCCTTATATTAGTCGAGGAAAGGAGGGTAAAGTGAAAGGTGATTGGCGCAGCAGCCAAGACCAAAATTTTTATATTTATTTGCATATTTTCATTCGCATTTAAAAGAGTTGCATACATACATAGCATCCCGCCTCATTCCCATAGGAGTAGGCAGAGACCATAACCTACCACTTGCCACGATCCTTGCACATCTCCTTCGCTTCTTTCATTCTCATTAAACCTTTCATACAAGTTCGTCGATTTAGAATACTCTTGACCTGACCCTTATTTAAAATGTCCTGGATCTTGTCCAGGAACGTTCGCCTTGGTCTTTCCTTTCCAACTCATAAATCCTTTTAGTTAGTCTCCTTACATTCATTCTCTCTATATGCCCAAACCATCTAAGCATATCTTTCTCAACTTTAGTCACTAAATCTTCTATTATACCACAACGTTCTCTTATCACACTATTTCTTACTTTGCCACTCAGTTTCAATGCACTCATACTTCTCAATGTTCTCATCTCTGCTGCAATATTTCCCTGCATTCACTCTCCTTTCAATATCACTTTCTTTCACGCTTATTTCACCTCTTCCACTTGTTCCCTATCTTTCAAAATATTGCCATTCGCCATAAATTCATCCCTTATAAAGTATAGCTCTCGTTTTGTTTATATTCACTTTAATTTCTTTCCTTTTGAAAGCTTCATTCATGAAAGACTTTCACTCGGTTTTATAAGAACGTTTTTTTTTGACGGAACTTCGTTCCTAAAGGTTTCTCTGTGTATGTTTTATTCCAATAGATTCGAAGAAATATAACAGTCTCATATCAGGAATGTGCCAATGATAATGGCGAATGTTCTTACCAAAGGGCTGGCCAGTATAATGCCAATTCTGCTCAGAACTGCGGGCAGTCGCTGTGAACACATTATACAGACATTTCGTTCACTTGTGGCTAATGGACTACTGGAGTGCAAAAGTGAACACAGACTAGATTGATGTGGCCACACATATGTATATAACACTGACACATCCAAAAACAGAAAAGTTTCTGCCACTTTCACTGATCTTTGCAATGTTTTCCATTTTTCAATAACATTCGTAGTGAATAAATGTAACAACGAAATGATACGAGATATTGACTATGGCCACACAAAGTAGTCTTTGTATAGATGACAATATTATAAACAGTTCTAATAAAACTTTTCGAATTTGCTGGTTAGGTGTTAATTTTAAATTAAAATAAAAAAATTACATGCAATTGTAAAATTTTGAAAACATGCTTAAATACGCGTAAGGAAATGAGGTTTATGATGGTTGATACATGCCACGTTTTGAATAATGAAAGTTAGTTTGGATAGAGAAAACATTGCAAAGAGCGAGAGAAGAAAATCTATTGCATTATAAAGTTAGTACATTATACTTTTATTAGACTGTTTAAAAAAACAATTTCTTTGTATTAAACTTCATTCGATATTGCTACTCTGCTTTAATTTACTATTAAACAATTTATTAACTATATTGGCTTTGAATACAAAAGTTGCATATTTCTGCTGAACAAGCTTTACTGATATTAAATTAAAAACAGAGAATATAATTTATTTTTAGCTGAGATAACTTAAAATTACATTACAGCGACTTTAAAATGAATCTTCACGAAAGAATGGATTTCTTATTTACATTTTATCATTGACACTTTGGTTATAATGACTTAGAAACTTAATTTACAGAGCAAAAGCTTCTCGTGGTAGATGTTATAATAAATCACTGTATTTACTACAATTGTATTTTTCAATAATAAGTTTATTGGTCAATTAACGTTTATTTGTCAATTAACGTCTATTTGACATTTTCGATATAAACGTTTAAATATAAACTCTATACATTAATATATTTATATCCCATGTAAATGAGTAGAGAATAAGGTTTGTTTTGCATATTATATCAGTCAGGTGCAATTAATCACGGCAAAGCGTTGCTATGACATATGTAACACTTTAACACAAAAAACAAGTAATAACTTTGACACAAAAACAAATAACAATAACTTTAACACAATAACGAATAACAATAACTATAATACTATAAGGAATTATGTGATAACTAACCTGAGTGACTGGATTCTCGCCGGGTCTATACACGACATTATGTAAAGGTCGTTTCCGACCCACGTAATTGACGCACACAAATTCCAGTAGGGAAGCGTATATGAAACACATACACACACCGTCCCATACATTCATTGCTGTCAAATTGGACACCACTGGTAGAGTTGAACGGAAACCATTGGACGTTGTAAAGAAATTCAACATTGTTGTTACACCTGTATAAAGGATATTCACTAATTAGAAACAATTTAATAGTAAATATACGAATATCACAGCGTTTACCTTCGTAAATCAGCGTTACTTTGTCAAATAATATATTGGCATCGATTCTGATGGAGTTCTCTAATATTACTTTGATTAATGAGATATTGGCATTGATGCTGATGGCGTTCTCTAATATTACTTTGATAAATGATATATTGGCATCGATTCTGATGGCGTTCTCTAATATTACTTTGATTTATGAGATATGTTGGCGTCGATATTGATGGGGCATTACATTGTAATAAAAAATAGCAAAAATCATTTTAGGGAGTTAAATTAAGCGTACATCTACAGTTAGAGCAACGTAAATTTCTTCTATTTGTCTTAAAATTGTGGGTAAATTTAGTTCAGAGAGTACATTAGAATCGACACCAATTTATTAAATATATTATTGAGCAACGTAGCTTCTTTTGCTTCTAAAAATCTAGTAATTTGTATGAGACGATTGTAGGCAGCAGAGAAAACTCTAATGTCGCTTTAATCGCAAAATAGTTCTAAGCAAGCATTCTCCAAATCTCCGCAGTGAAGCTTCGCTAAAATACGCTGGATATTCGTATTCGCACACCTACTAAATAAGGCTAAAATATTAAAATATGTGCTTTAATAATAAAGCTTGTGACGCTCTAACAAAAAAAAATGAGCTTGTATTTTCTGAAAAGTGATTTTCAACTTGCAACCAAATTTTAGTAATACAATTTTATCTATCAAATGTCTATGTGTTAGGTGTAATAATATTTCCTTAATAAAGACTTCTGTATTTTTAACATTTGTCAAGATTGACCCATGTGCATTAATTGCATCGTAGTATATGTATATATCTTTTGTAATAGTTTTTTTTCCTATAGGAATACACTTCACTGGTTTCTTTATCAGCGTTATGGGATGATACGAAAGGCTTTATTGGTCTACCCTCAATATCATACTATAGTTTAGATAAAGGATCAACTTCGACTTCGATTTGTGCCCCTACTTTAACATAGAATTCGGATAGGATAAAATCATCTACTCCATCCCCATCCTTAACTGTGTTAAGGACGATGATGGAGTAGATGGAACATCCTTAACAATGGAAGTATTATTTGCATATTAGTGGTCGCCCAAGTTTGAACAATATTATGGTTCTATTGTCAAAAAATATTTTTAATTTTTTAAAATGAAATTAAAAAGCACGTGGAGTAAAATGCTGTCCATTAAACTTGATATTCATATTTCAATAATTTAGTTAATGATGTAAACACTCCTTCAGGTGCTTATATCTTTTTGTATTGTGCTTAATCAGGAGAAGGTTCTTATGAAAGAAATAAATTAATAAAGTTACTTAGAACACCAGAAATTTTAAGATAACCACCATAGTAACTCTTATAATGTAACCTCCTTAATGATTTTGACAATACAAACATTTTTAATGTAACCTTATGGCGTTTGAGATAATTGTCAGCGATTGACATATATACTCTTTCTTTATATCTCGTTTATATCTTATTCTTTTCTTACATACACGCCTCATTCCCATAGGAGTAGGCAGAGACCACCACCTTCTACTTGCCACGATCCTTGCATATCTCCTTGGCTTCTTTCGTTCTCATTAAATCTTTCATACAAGTTCCTCAGTTTAGAGTACTCTTAGCCTGGCCCTTATTTAAAATGTCCTGGATTTGGTCCAGGAACGTTTGCCTTGGTCTTCCCCTTCTAACTTTCGCATTCACTCTTGACTCATAAATCCTTTTTGTCAGTCTCATTTCATTTCGTTTCCTTGTAGTGAATATTTTTATGTTATATGTTTTGTGTATATATTTTCTATCTGTATTTATAGATTCTTTTCACATATATTTAGATATTTCATAACAAAATATCTTATAATTATGAACTAAAATATATTCAAGTTTCTGACACTGTTCTGCCCTATATTTTAGTCAGCTTCTCAACATAAAAAGGATGTCTGGAAGAGATTGCTATTAGCATTAAGACCGCCTTTGCACGCTATAATTATAGTAATAACTATCTTAGTTTATATGTCTTTTTATTTTAATCTTTTTTGCAATAGTGTTTTCTCTCTCTCTCTATATACGTGTGTGTGTATTATAGTTTTTATATATTTAACGTATTTGTATGAAATGTAAAAACATGTCTGAAAGATATAAATATGACATATAAGATAGTCCTTTTTATTGCAACAATTGTATGCGATGGTCAATCTTGAGAGATAAATTATAATATCAATTTTTTAATATGATATACACCAAACTTTGATATCTAAAAATGGCACTAAAATTTAGTTTGCAATAATCTTATTTGTAAGCTATAAAAATCTACTTAAGTGCAATGCTAAATTGATGAAATAAATTCGAAATTAAGTTCTAGGTACATTAATTTCGACATACCTATGTGGTCACTTTTATTAAATAATAACTCTATCCTTGTCTATAAAAATACAAAAATATTTTTTTCAGTGATAAGAGTGTGTAAATGGCTGGACTGGTTTTGCAAACGTTTTCTTTAAATAATTGTATTTAAAAAAAAGATGATGATTCCAAAGATATATGCAATATTGTTAAAGACTTTTAACCAAACGACCGAGAAACCAATATTCATATATTTTTAATTATGATATATAATAACTTTCAATATATTATAAATAAGGATATTGCGGACATGTATTTAAGGTATAAAAAAACATCTGCCAAGATGAAAAAGATGTAATATTTTCAATTCTTTACAATCTATTCATTGTTCATAGATATGCACTTCTTATAAAACATTGAAATTGTATAGATGTAATAGAGCCAGGTTTATCATAGGAATCACATGATATGGTAGCAGGGCTCTTTGTTTAGACATTTTTTTTTAATAATAACTGAACGTGGATCACTCTTATACAGCAGCGATTATCTAAAATTAGCAAATAAAAAACTAACCTATCATAACTCTAGCAGGTACTGCATTCCATTCCAGCCAAAAAGTAATAAAAGACGATGTCACCAAAATGATGCCAGGAATGAAAACAGTGGTGAAGTAAAAAGATCTATCCCTCGTAAAGATGAGGTCCACTTCAAGACAGCTGTAATTACCTAAAAACGTGAAGCAAAATCTAATAATGAAATTATAGATAAAGCATATACGTCGCCATTACAACCGTACATCTACATTGCCAACTGGGAAGCGACAGAGTCCTGCTAGAAGTAGGGTTAGCGTGTTATGAACAGCCGCAGCCACATCTACAGAGAGAGAATATGCAAGATGCAAGACCGAGAACATTCCATTCGCCAGACAAGTTTTACCTATCATGGAACGAGCTGGAACTGCGTTCCATTCCAGCCAAAATGTGATGAAGGAAGAGGTCACCAGGATAATGCCAGGGATAAATACTGTGGTAAAGTAGAATGCTCGGTCTCTCGTAAAAATAAGGTCCACCTTTAGACAGCTGTAGTTACCTGTGAATTTAACATTACACGTAACGAATGAACATCATACAACACGCGTTACTTCAAACATCTCGTATGTTGTATTCAGTTGTATCAATGGATTAGGATATTCGGACTTATTCTAATTAACTCTATTCAGTGGCCTTGTACGTTATTTGAAAGTCACGATAACAAAACCAATACTAAACTACTTTCCCGTATGCAAGAGTAATGCGTGTTGCTTACTGTGTACCAAATGTCCATACAGCAAAACAGACCAACTTCTATCACGTGCAATTTAACAGTTTCGTGCATAAACGTAACATAAATAATAAGTAAATGTTAGATGGTAGTGAATGATGGTAATGTATTCTTGTAGTCTTGTTAACACGACTACTTCACAACGACGCTATTACTCACACATAAGCGGGTATGATTAAAAACGATAACACCGGACAGGACTGTCAGTCATCCAGTTGAACTCAATAGGTAGGTACCTTGCTCCTCAAATCGTCTCTGGCATAGATTACATGTCAGCTCTTCATCGTCTTCGTAAAGTGTTAAACCATCAGCTGCTTGCAAAGACGTGAATAAATTCTTACATACTACATTGTAAACATTTTATAATTTCATCACAATATTAAATACTTCCAAAAGCAGATATGGTAACCGCTAATGCAAAATGTGTGTATTAAACTAACAAAAAAAATGATCATGCCATATCTACGGCTAACTACTGTCAATTCGCGTAGTCATGTTATAGCTATATTACTCGTCTGTTTCGAGAATGCCACCGCAGCCTGTTACATGATGACGTCATGCCAGTACAGTTAACAAAAAAAATGTATTATGTTTGATATTTAAAATATATAAGGGCTATGGATATGAATTTAAACAATTATGATTAGCATTGATAGATACAGTGAATATTCAACTATCGTTGTCTACATCGAAGTCACGAAGATGTGCAGCGTTTTTATGCTATTTCGTTTGTAGCCACTCGACATTTTATGAATGGACAAGAACAAAATTTTATATTTCAATGAATTTTAATTCATTTTAAACACTTTTAATATTTAAATGACAATAAAATTCCTAACATATCTTCCTTTTTTTCTCCCTCTAAGTTTCGGAAATCCAAAGTTTTAGGTATGTATAAATAATAAAGACTTAAAAATTAGTTTGCCAAAGAAGTTTCCAACTGCAGGACATGTAATTAAATAATTTATTGTTCCACTTTAAAGAGTGCCATTAAATACACATATTAATTACAAGTTCAAGATGAAAATAGAAAAGGGCGTTGTTTTCTTGACGGTACGTTAGTGAGGCGAAATGGAAGAGGCATTCATGAAGCAGACCAACTCAATACTAATATATCTAATATTACAGTAAGAAGCCGTCACATAAATTCATAGTATAAATTACATTATGTTACTTGATTGCTATAGCACGAAAACTTAAAAGTATGTTTCGGTAAACCAAGACCAAGCTGAAAAGAGTTAGTCAGAATTATATATCGATTAGGTACAAGGTTGTGCTGATAACAAAATAATGTATCAGGAACGCTAAACTACATAATTTGGGCGCGGCCGTAATGCATAATATACAGGGAGCCCTGAAAATAGGTATAAGTTTAAAAAAAATCCAAATTAAACATTAAAAATCTACCAGAATCCTTCATAATTTCATTGAGAAAACATCTTGTGTACGTGTAAACTGGTAATAAGTTTCAAACTGATTGTTTTTTGTATGTTTTAGAATCCCATTAAAAAAAAATCTATCAGAATCCTTCATAATTTCATTGAAAAAATATCTAACAACTTTGTACGTGAAAACTGTAATTAAGATTTCCGCAAACTGATTATATTTTGTAGGTTTTAAAATTCTATACTATGCATTAAATATCTATCAGAATCGTTCATAATTTCATTGACAAAATATCAAATAACTTTGTACCTGTAAATTGTTAATGAAGATTTACGCAAACTGATTATATTTGTAGATTTTAAAATTCCATGTTATACATTCAAAATCTATCAGAACCCTTCTTCATTTCATTGAAAAAATATCCAATAACGTTGTACGTATAAACTGTTAGTTAAGATTTGCGCAAATTGATTATATTTTGTAGGTTTTATAATTCTATACTATGCATTAAATATCGACCAGAATCGTTCATAATTTAATTGAAACAATATCAAATAACTTTGTACATATAAACTGGTTGTTAAAATATGTGCTAACTGATTATATTGTTTAGTTTTTAATATTCCATATTAGGCATTAAATATTTATCTGAATCGCTCATAATTTCTTTAAAAAAATATGAAATAACTTGGTGCATGTAAACTGGTTGTTAAGATATGTGCAAACTGATTGTTTTTGTAGGTTTTAGAGTTCCATTTAAAAAATTAAGAGTCTATCAGAATCCATCTTAATTTTATTGAAAAAATATGAAGTAACGTTGTACGTATAAACTGCTTTGCGCACACTGATTATATTTTGTAGGTTTTGGCATCCCATATTAAAAATTTAAAATCTATCAGAATCCTTCATCATTTAATTGAAAAAATATCAAATAACCTTGTACGTATCAACTGGTAATTAAGATTTGAGTAAACAGATTATATTTTGTAAGTTTTCAAATGATATATTAGGCATTAAAAATCTACCAGTATTCTTCATAATTTCATTGAAAATAATGTTAAATGAACGTGTAATCTAGTAATTTAAATTTGCGCAAAGGTTTCAAATTTCATATAAAACAATAAAAATCTATCAGAATCCTTCATAATTTCATTATCAAAATATCAGATAATTTTGTACGTGTAAGTATTTTGACTGTAATTTTTCTTAATCTTTAAAATAAAATATAATATTGATTAGAATGAATAATTTACTAAAAAAAGTTGGTTTCTAATAACAATATTTCAGTTTAGGGATCAACTTTTAACAGACTTCTTATGCCCATATAATAGTTTGTTTGGGTTTATACATAATTAATTATTTTTCATCATAGACATTTGTATCCCAATTCTGTTTAATTTTATTAATAGATAATGTGTATAAAGAATCAACTTATATAACTGCTTATGAATTTGTTCATATGTGATTCATGGACTTGGAAAACTGATATATTACAGGGAATGTATTTATATTTCTAATTTAAGAATACTTTTTATAATTAATTTTATTTTTTAGATAACCTATTTTATTGACACCCTGTATAAGCAAGATTAATTATTTGTCAGTAATGTCATAGGAAGCAATGTCATAGTATGGCTACTGAGATGGTCGTTTACCTCTCCAACTGGCTTTGTTTGGACAAGGAATGGTTTGGTTCTGGATGAGGTAAGCATTCAGCGTTGTCAACGATGGCGACTTCCTCAACGTGTCTTCATCATTCTTCCATACATATGTTATGGCTGATTGTTCATACGATACTGAAATTAGACAAAATTTCATGCAAAATCATATTTTATATAAAAAATTAGAGGTGAAATGTACACAGCTGCATATCTTTATATACGCGCGCCAGCAACTCTGCCACTGCTTTTTACATCCTTTATTTCTCCTAAAATATCCTATTTAATGACATACTTTCAAAACCATTTTGATCTACATGAAATAAACAACGTATGCCATGTACTTAATTGAATAAACAATAATACTGTATTGTATAAAATAGCTTGGTAAATAACAAATATTTTTTGTAATATGTAAAAGATAAAAATGGTTACTGTGCGTTATCCTTTAGAGATAAATATATACCATTATGCACTTTATAACAACATTTCTAAGATATGTAATTACGTAGAACATAAATTTGATATATCTCGTAAGATTTGGCCAGCGTTTGGGATTTCAGTGCACAAAAACATGTTTATTACATCACATTACATATCATTAAATTTTTCCGTTTTTCTGTACTATAATATATATGTATTATACATAAAAACCTTCCTCTTGAATCACTCTATCTGTTGCTGAAAACAGTATTAAAATCTGACGAATGGTTTAAAAGATTAAATGTAACAAACAACGGAATATGTATACCTTTTATCTTTATCTCTCTCTTTCATTAGAATTTTTCCTAATGTCAATTATTTTAGTAAAATATTTCGACTGACGATTATAATTGGAAATTAAATTCTAAAACGCTGTTGAATGGGTCTTTTAATGGGTTTAAGGTAAGGTTTCATGATTGATGTGATTTAGACATCAGATTGTATCAATGAACCAAAGGGGCTGCGGGGGTCTTAAATAAAAAAAATTAAATTTTCTCATTAAAAAGAATTTCAAACTTCACATTTACAGACTGTACCTTTTATGGTATGCAAAACTTGGTCAGAATTTTTTTTTGACATAATGGAAACTTTCAAAAGTAAATTTTAGGAAATACCACCCTCAAAGGGTCTGCCCTTTGAGGGTATGTTTCTTAGTTGTAAAACCATTTGCCTAAATTAATGAAAATGCTACCAAAAAAAAACACTCCACGCCAACGAAGTCGGGGATTCAGCTAGTTATATATAAATCACGTGTCACGTTGTTTGTCCGCAATGGACTCCTAAACTACTTAATTGATTTTAATCAAATTTGTACACAGTGTGCAGTTTGAACCAACTTGAAAGATAGGATAGTTTACATCGTACTTTATAGTTGCAAGTCTATTGAAAACCTTAACCTGGCCACAACGAGCTGCCAGGTCTGCTAGTATATAAGGTAAGTAGCAACCCAGTAACTTACCACTCCTGGGCACAGGCCTCCTCACTCATATAGGAGAGGATTTTTAGACTATAGACCCACCACGCTGCTCGACTGTATTGGAAGGCATAATACACAAGTGCACAGTCTCTATTCCTTCACTCTCATAGTCCGATGTGACGGAAAACTGACACGACTGGAGACAGATCAGGCACAGGACTGACGGCTTGACATGCTCTCCGAGGCACGGGGTTGGAGCACACCGCCAACTTCCAAAGTTCAAGCAAATATTGAGAAAATCTTAATAGATAACTCAATATCTATTTCGAATTGGCCCGACCCGGGACTCGAACACAATGATTCTTTGTATACTAAAATACTTTCCATTAGGTCAAATGTATCGTATATAATGAAAAAAATCTATACAATCTCTAAACTAGAAATACTAAACATGATGAAACAATGTATTTCATTTATATATTTTATTTATTTAAAAACAAATTCTTTTGATACTATTTTATATATTTCTATAAATATATTATAATTTTACAGCAATTGTTAAGTCATATTATATATATTATTTACGGATGAAACGCGTGAAGCGTCACGTATATGTGCAGCGTTTTTATGCCAATTCGTTTAAAGGTAGTTTTAATATTAACATGTGGCATTTTAATTTGCCACTCGTCATTTATTCATTTAATAAACTATTTTTCAATTCAATAACAAAATTTAATTAATAATTTGTAATATTGACAGGGAGATGTTATCTTCCCGAAGCTCTTTACTGCGGCGTTGGGGGACCTGTTTAGGCTTATGGAGTGGAACGGACTGGGCTTCATCATCAATGGCGAGTACAGCACTCATCTACGGTTTGCAGAGACTCTGGAAGATCTCAATGCAATGCTCGATGACCTCAGCAGAGCTTCTCGACAGGTGGGCCTAAAAATGATCATGGATAAGACGAAAGTTATGTCCAATATCCATGTTCCGGTCCACCCGAGAACTCGAGTCCAGTCATCGTCGAGAACTCGACACTCCTAATTGTTGACGAATATACAGACCTGGGACACATAGTCCAGCTAGGTAGGTCCAATTTCGAGAAAGAGGTCAACTGCCGCATCCAACTCGGTTGGGCAGCGTTCGGGAAATTCTGGAAGACGTTTTCGTCCAATATCCCTCAGTGCCTGAAGACTAAAGTCTTCGAATAGTGCGTGTTGCCAGTGTTTACCTACGGATCGGAAACGTGGTCGCTGACTATGGGCCTCATTCGGAAGCTCAGAGTCACTCAGCGTGCGATGGAGAAGGCTATGCTCGGAGTCTCTCTACGCGATCAAATCAGAAATGACGAGATCCGTAGCAGAAGCAAAGTCACCAACATAGCCCCACGAATCGCGAATCTGAAGTAGCAATGGGCGGGGCACATAGTCCGACCAACCGATGGACGTTGGGATCGGAACGTGCTGGAATGGGGACCCCGCACCGGACGACGCAGTTTAGGAAGACCTCCCACAAGGTGGACCGACGATATAAGGAGGATCGCCGGTAGCCGCTGGAGCCAGGCGGTACAAGATCGGCCCTTGTGGGCATCATTCCTATGTCCAGCAGTTGACGTCCATCGGTTGAAGCAACGACGACGAATATTGACAAAAAACTCGTGGCATTTTTATTTACAATTCGTCGTTTGAGACTTGTATTAATTTTCGACACTTTTAATATTTTAATGACAATTAAATTATCTCCCTTTTTCCCTCCCTTTGAATATCGGAAATCTAAAGTTTTAGATTTGTATAAATATAAAAAGACTTCAAAATTGGTTTGCCAAAGAAGTTTCACTTCTGACATGTGTTCTTTGTACGCACGCACATTTTTTATATTTTCTTGTGAAGTTTAGAACAGTGACGAGTAACATTAAAAATTCCGTGAAATACATCGTTTTATCGTGTAATAGATAAATCGTAAAAACTAAGAAATATAACACTAAATATGATTACTCACTACTCTCTAAGGCAAATGAACACAATGGGTCATCAAATGGGAATATATTGAGGCTCCCCTGACAAGACAAAATGAGGTGACGCCGCATCAAGTAGTTGATGGTCCCGTTCCTATATATACGCAATGCGAAATGCATCGGTATTATCGGGTCCTGCAATAACAATGAAATGTACACAAACAAAAAGTCTAAAATAAAATAACATCTAATCAGTTACATCTATACATCGACGATAAAAAAGATAAACGTAGTAACTCGCAAATTTAATTTGGTCAAAAGAACAGATAAACTTTTCATAAATCTTAGATTGCCGGTGACAACTAATAGTGGACATGATACGATAGTTTTATCTCAACTCGGGCAACCAGAAATAACATCTCTTTCTTTTTAAGTCATAATGTGTATTATCTATTTCGCTTCTTGGTAACTGTCGTAATAAAATATGTGTAAAAATAATACCGGACAATAGAAAAAAATAAATCAGTTACAAAGTGACCGTTACTAAAAGTGCGTGTGTCGTGTCGAAAGTCATTAAGATTTTTTGTAGTATTTTATAACCTATGAGTGATTAGGTCTTTGATTATATAATAAAACACGGCCGGGCAGTCTAAAGGACAAGATCTAGAGTAACAATATTTGTAAACTATATTTATTTTTTGTTTCTAAATAGACTTTAAAGGCGGTAATCTAAAGTTTCTGTTACTTAACTTAAAAAGTTACCTGAACTATATTTAGCGGGTTACTACATTTATACTTTTTAGGGCCGATAAATACAATTGAAGTGTCTGTTTCTAATGTCAGAGTAATAACTATATTAAAATCAATAATCAAATCGGAATTCTATAATCAAGAGGCTTATACAGCACTTTTGAATCATAAAAATCTGGTTAAATTCTTTTTCTATTTAAAATACCCAACTGATGATGATATTATTTTTAATACGACTTAAAAATCTTAAATTACGAGAGTTCTGGTGATGATTCAAATTCAGTGCTGCATACATTTTCTTGTCATTTCAACTTATTACATTAAGAAAACATATTAGTTAATTAATACATAAAATAGTAAATTGATTGCGCTCAAGCTTAACATCTAAGTTATACTTTTAACAAAACATCAGTTCAATTATATTTTATTTAAAAATCTTTATGAATTAAAAAATGTCATCTGTATTGCGTCTTCTGCGAGTTGAATTGTTAATGTTATTAGATTTATTTATGTCGCCATTTATTTTTTAATTGTTATATATTATATTATTGTATTTAATAAAGATGAAGCACGTAATCGTATATTAAATTGTACTCTAAATTCAATCTAAACTAAACATTGAAATGCAGTAATCTAAACTGAACATGATCTAGTAAGTTGTCTATAAAACATAACTCACTTTAAAATCCCCGTGCATGATAAAGTATGTATCAGGCAGCCAAATGTCCTCGTGATGATGGATGGCATTAAGGAAATCGTAATGCGACTGATTTGAATACCGCAGTCGTGGATCATACCACTGTTGTTGAAGAAGAAATTCAACCTCGTATTTCTGAAATATTTACAAATGCTAAATAATCTGAAATAAATACAGTCCACGTTTCCCACCATTCATCAAAGAAAGACGTAAGTGAAGATATTGAATTTTGAAATGAGAAAAAGACAGTTTTAGAGACACGTGAAGTATAATACTTTATAGCTAAAATTAACCTGAAATTTAGTTACTTCAATTAAAGTCAGCACTTCATCAAGACGTTACCTGTGTATATGTCGATCCCGTAAGAATATAGTAAAATCCGGTCCTAATTGAGTGAGGAGTTCTGTGCCCAGATGTGGGAGGTTAATGGGCTGCTACTTACTTTACTGGTCCTAATAAGCGTCTACAACACATTTATGCCCAATTTCATGTGAATCAGGGTCTAGTTTTGGATCTCGTTATGTCAATTTTGGAAAGTTCATTTAATAGTGAAATATAAACAATGCAACTTACGACTTTCTTCCAAAAAATGTTGAGATTTATATATTAATAGAAAATAATGTCAATATGAATAATTTAGAAAGAAAACAACTTACAAGACTAGATTCATCTGGAGATGCTAAACTAAGAAGTAGCACGCTAACATTTACGGTGAGGACACCTGGAAATTAACATACGTTTTGATGATTTTCAACTTGCTTTTATGCAAAGCTTTGAATTTAAATGTATAGAAAAGGTAAAGCAAAATAAAGAGGGAGCAGAGGCTCATGTACTAAGTATAGCGAGTTGTAGACAGTATCAATAAGAAGCAGACATCAATTTTATATTACAAATCACATGCTTCTATGGAACAACATCAAAGTGCTTGGTTGATTTCAAAGTTATTTAAGTGGAGAGTTATTCAGAAAGTTAGATAAACGTTATCTAGGTTTATATAAAGTAAAACATTTCAATCAAGAATTATACGTAAACTCGTATTTTATCATATGTGTTATATGTTTGTGAAAAGAGAATACTGGATATTAATAAATATTGACGTAATTCCATGGAAATTCTGCATATTTAAATGGAGTTTGTGATTAGAAATAGTCAAATATTTCTGTTTTGAGCGGACCAAAATACAATGCAATTATTTAAACTTTAAACTTGATGTTTATAACTTTCTTCTTGTTTGCGCTTATGTTATAATCTAACACAAAGAACCAGTAAGTGCATTTGTATGTAAAACGTGTTTCAAAAGCAAAACTTCTATAAATGCTATATATATTCTATAGGATTTAACTTAAATTAATAATTGTTGAAACACAAAAATTTAAACCCTGGATATTGTGACGTGATATTAAAATTTTCACTTTGTCCATAGATTATTTTGGAAGCAGTGTAACTGTTTTGTTAATTCTTTTCTTTCTTTTACTCAACCCACCAAACAAAGTTACAAACATTGCTTATTCAGGGTTTTATTCTCGGGTCCGGTGATACTTCCTTGGTTAAGTCAATTGGTTGCAGTTGGACTTCAATAAATAAAGAAAGTGTGAACCAATCATATCCAGGGCTTAAATTCTATTCACAATAAGGAGTGGTGCGGAAACTGATGCTGTGATAAAATTAAAAATAGGGTAGACATTTCAAAGGATTTCTCTTTTCAAAAACATAGGACACAACGAACCACGATTGTGTGATCGAGGCCGAAGCGAGGGTAGCCCAATATTATATTGATTGTCTGTGTCGTTCGGCGATGTGAGACCACAACAAAATTCTGGATCTGTAATTTAATATAACCTTGTACCTTGTTGTGATGCTGATTTTAAAAACACCTATATTTTACACCAATTTACTCTTTCTGCTACTTTATTAACTATCCATATAGTTTTGTTTGTCCATCTCAACATATGTAATGTAGTTTTATTGTAGATAAATAAATGTTCACTTACCATCTACTGGTGGAAGCAGTCTTTTGTCATAGCGGGAGTTTTTTAGAAGATTGTCCAGAATCTCTTTGTCCGATTTGCCCGCTGCAAATCTGCAAGGATATTGATTCTAATGATATAAATTAAACTGTATTGAAAGGTACATTCATTGAACTATTACATAAATTATAATATAAGTTCCTATAGTAAAAGTATCAGTATTAATTACATTAATTTATTTCTCCTCAACCACACATCAATTCTCTAAGAAGCCCTTTTTCCATCCCCCCACTCTCTCTTTTTTTTCAAATCCCCGTGACAACATTCTTTCTTATATCTTTTTTTCTTCCAAAATATTTTCACCGGCCAAGCTTTTCATTCTCACTTTTTTCGCGATCGTTAAACCATAATATGATATTCAAAAACTAATATTACCGATTCATTTTATTGAACCTTACACTATGTACAAAAGTAGACTAGCTGCTTTAAAGAAAGAAAGAAGAAGAAAGAAAGAAAAATAAAGAAATCTCCGCCATTGTTATCTTTGACAAAATTAATCGTATTTATGTTAAATAGGTACCTATTTTCCTATGTCTCGGCATCATATCTGAACGGCTGGTTATAATTCTTTGATTGTTCTGTTTTGTTGTAGACAAAAGAAGGTTCTTATGAAAGAAAAACGTTTCAAAGTAACGTAGGACATGTGAAGTTTTAAGAAAACTTAACCATTAAAGTAAGTTTTGTTAAGTCCTTAGAGCTTTTGACAATATAAGCTTACGACGTTTGATATAATTGTCAGAGAAAAATATTATCATTGAGCACTCCTTCTCTACCTCATTGGTCTAGTAGTTAGCATGTTCGACTACAGACATGAGGTTCAGGGTTCGAGTCCCGGGTCGGGCCAATTCAAAAAGCAATATTGAGTTTTCTATTAAGATTTTCTCAATATTTGCCCGAAGTTGGGAAGTTGGCGGTGTGTTCCAGCCCCGGGGCTCAGAGAGCACGTTAAGCCGTCGGTCCTGCGCCTGATCTCCCTCCGGTCGTGTCGGATTCTTGTGTACTATGCCTGCCAATCCGTAGTGGAGCAGCATGGTGGGTCTATGCTCTAAAAACCCTCTCTCCTATGAGTGAGGTGGTCCGTGCCCAGCAGTGGGACATTAATGGGCTGCTACTTACTGTAATGTCCTTTTACGTCGGGTATAGAGTTGTTATTGTTTCGGTAATTCAATTAATTATCACATATCCAATGTAGTTACTCACATGGTTTATTTACCACCCATTGTAGCGTCTATCCCCTCCCCCCCCGCGCCGAAGCTGCGATTGGGCAGGGATAGGGTCTATTGCAGACTAACTATCTAATCGTATACGTTGCTACAACAAGCTTCCAGAAGATGTTACAAAGATGTCTCTGAATAAATTTAAATCTTTTATTAAAAGAAAACTAATTGAGAAATCTTTCTATAATTTGAAAGAATANGTTGCCAGTATTTTAGGAACACACCCTATGGACAGCAATTTGGATGCGGCTTATTATTTGATTTAATTAATTTTATTTGTTATTTTTTTATATTCTTGTATGTAACTGACGTTATTAGTTTAAATGAAATTTTGTTCAATTATCAATTATATCATTATTTATGTAGCATTTACATTTACATCTTTAATAGTTTTCGCAGCGCACGTGATAACAGATATTTTGTTTCACACCTTGGGTTACATTAATGTATTTTAATTAGGAATCCTTATTTTTTTTGAAGAAATTAATATAGCCTATGTCGCTTAGTAAAAATGCAGTTTTCTTATGGTGGAAAAAAATTTGAAAGGGTCCAGGGTTCGTAGACAACGTAACTTTCGAAGTAACGCTTAAAAATGTATGGGAATGGCGTCTCATTTTTCGATTAGCTTCGATATGAAACGTCATATTTTACCGTTAGCAATCTTCGAAAGTGACGTTGTCTAAGGGCCCTGTAGTATTTGTATGAAAACGTAAGAAAAATACAAACATGCAAATGTTTCCTTTTTATAATATTAACTTAGATAAGTAATATGATATATTGTAAGGAATCACGTAAACCGTTTTTGTTTTGTATACATTTCTTTATTATTTGGTGTTCAATTATTTATAAGTTTGCAGTAATTGATTTGTCTTAATTTGTAAAATTTAACTCATAAATAGAAGGATTTCTCGTTCATTTTATATTTCTTTTATTGTTATTTCACTTAGTTATTATCGAGTGGTGAGGAATGAGCTGTGGTTAACGATATCTACGTATGGGGTGAGAGGTAATTTGATTCAAGCAATCAAGTCTCTCTATGAGGGTTCTAGTGCTTGTGTCAGAATAAACGGGGCGTACACGGAGTGGTGTCCTGTCGAAATAGGTGTTCAACAGGGATGTGTTGCGTCACCATGGCTGTTCAACCTATTCATGGATAACTGTTTGACAGATTTAAAAGAAAGTATGTATGGGTTAGGAATCATATTTTCATAGATGAGGAACAAGTAGAAGAGGTGAAAGAATTTGTATACTTGGGATTTAAATTTACAAAAAATATAACATGTGAAAGTGATATTGAAAGAAGAGTGAATGCAGGGAATATGGTAAATGGTGCTCTGCACGCCTTTATGAATAGCCAGATGGTGTCTCAAAGGGCCAGACTGGTTGTGCATGCAGGAGTGTTGGTGCCAATACTTATGTATGGTAGTGAAAGTTGGATAGGGCGGAAGAAGCATAAAAGTAAAATAAATGCGGCAGAGATGAGAGCGTTGAGAAGTATCAGTGGATTGAAACTGAGTGACAAAGTAAGAAATAGTATGATAAGAGAACATTGTGGTACAAACGAAGTTGTAGTGACTAAAATTGAGAAAGGTATGCTTAGATAGTTTGGGCATGTAGAGAGAATGAATGAAAAGAGACTGACGAAAAGGATTTTTGAGTCAGGAGTGAATGCGAAAGTTGGAAGGGGAAGACCAAGGCGAACCGTTCTTGGACCAAATCCAGGACACTTTAAATAACGGCCAGGTCAAGAGTACTCTAAACCGACGAAATTTTATGAAAAGTTTAATGAGAATGAAAGAAGCGAAGGAGATATGCAAGGATCGTGGCAAGTGGAAGGATGTTGTGTCTGCCTACCCCTATGGGAATGAGGCATGACGCTATGTATTTCACTTAGGATGCTTAAAATATAGATTTCACTTTATTCACAGATTGAGTAACAGTGAAACATATATTTGACAGTTGTATGTTTGATAGGAGTCGTACGTCACGAGTATCACCCTAGATGTGCTTTATAAGTGGAACACGCCACTTCACGGTTGAACAGATGTTTACTGAGTTACATCCGCTTCGTCGCTCGTCGACCTGCCAGGCTTTTCACATATACTAGAGTACCCGCAAACACTGTGTCCGGCGGCTAAAAATACTTCAACACTAGAACCTTTTAACTATTTTTGAATAAGCTTGAACTATGATTCTTTCTATTTACCACAACAACTGTGACGTAAAAATAAAACGTGTTTTAGGATAGCGAAATACTGAAAGGTAGCCTTTTCGTTATAGCGATGTCTGAAAGACAACCTTTGATGACAGAAGCAAACAGGTGCAAATACTGTCAGTAACAACGTGTCTCCTTTCGCCGTGTAGATATTGGTTAAGAGCGGATTTCCCCAGATTCTTACAGAATTGATACGAATGACACCGAAGAGAACAGCCAGCAATTAAATACGAACTTGTAATATTTGGAACTATATTTTGAATCCGACGCAGTTTTACTTATGGCTCAATCCGGGCTTTTGCTAAATTTCACGGGATGGGTTGAGGTGCAATTGCTCGATGTTGCTCGATTACCCGGACTTGGTACCTCAGGCACCGACGATGCCTGATAATTATTTGCTCGTAATAAAATAGCCTGGTCTTCCCAAGTCATTTCACTGTGTTCGGATAGATTGCAGGTAGGCACAGTGATATTAAGAAGCACCGGCTTCTCCAGGAGTTCTTTTCAACTTTGTTGAGGTGTATAGACTTCGAGTGTTGGCCTCACTGCCCAGGCATTAATTCACACAACAGTGACGCCCGGTAAGCTGTTATGTTCAAACTTAAACGGGTTGGTACATCCAGGTAAATCCAGCATATTGTCCAGTCTGGCTGAGCGTATTTCCTGGACTGCACATAGGATAAATGTTTCCATTCTATAAGAGCTAAAGGTAAATTAAAGACTTTCCCATGCCCAGTGATAGAGAAATAGACTATAAGGTCGAAGTTCGAAACAATGTTCCGGTCAGGTGACGGAACAGTTAGATACCAAAGCCAGTCAGGCAATCCACGTCGTCAATAATCGGCAAAGATGGCACAACATGTTTCGTCGGTAATATGTTTATGCTCAGTAATGATCTTGGACTAGAAGATAAGTCCGGATGTCGCCACTATCCCACATTATCTACGTATGAAGGATTCGACAGCAAAAGGTCACAACGCTAAGTATGCCTAGTATTTGCAAGTTTTAGCAGGCATTGCTGTAAAGGTGTCAATATGAGGAGTACTCAGCTAAGCTAAATATACTCCACAAAAGCAGGCGGAAGAACATCTCTACAGTTAGAACCCTAGAACATACGTACATAGCATCACGCCTCATTCTCATAGGGGTAGGCAGAGATAACATCCTTCTACTTGCCACGATCCTTGCATATCTCCTTCGCTTCTTTCATTCTCATTAACCCTTTCATACGGGTTCGTCGGTTCAAAGTACACTTGACTTGGCCCTTAATTAAAACGTCCTGGATGTGATCCAGGAATGTTCGCCTTGGTCTTCCCCTTCCAACTTTCGCATTCACTTTTGACTCATAAATCCTTTTTATCAGTCTTCTTTCATTCATTCTCTCTACATGCCCAAAACCTTCTTTCATACCACAACGTTCTCTTATCACACCATTGCTTACTCTATCACTCAGTTTTAATCCACACATACTTCTTAACGCTCTCATCTCTATCATTATATCCATGAGTACGATTAAGTCATTATAATTAAAGATCATATCAGATTAAGAAAGTTGTAAAGGCATGAACTCACATGTCGGACGTAAGCGCAGACGCTCTGCTGAGCATGAGAAGGACAGCAACGGCGCGTGCCACCACGCATGACCAACCCATATTAGGACATCTGAAAACATAAACGCAAATTGTACTGTGAGATAGGTTTACACATTTAGAAATGATAATTACCAAAGCTTCACAGAATATCAGTAAATAGTAGCAATGGGAAAGGCTTCATATGACATCTCAGCCCTTCACCAACACGTTGAACTGATCAGCTGAGCGTGACCAAACATACTATACTATACTATACGCGAAGATATCCACTAACAGAAGCAGGTGGAAAGCATGGGACCTGTTTGAGTTTAGGATCCTACCAGGACCACGATCTTCAGGTATGAACGAACGACTTTACAGAGAAATATACCTAAAATGGACACATCAGAAAGACATGGTTGCTTTGGCAAATATCTGCACCAACATGTTGGGTGTGAACTAGGCTATCTGTCACATAAAGTAGCAGAATTAGATAATGGTCAGAGCTTGGAGAGAGGCTGTCTCCTTTTGCGAGACTATCTGCTGTTTTAAATAGGCACATCAAAGGAAGGGGGTAGATGCTGTCAAAACACTGCATCTTCGACAAAGGGAAGTGGGAAAACAAGAGACGGAGATTTATAAAACTCCTTCCCCTGAATCAGGAATGCCACAACGAACTTCTGGTTCCCTATTTACGATTGACGAGAGCTTCGCTGGGTTTTAGTGGATATTCTAACACTGCTGGTATTTCCCACACTCTGTAAATGTATTTCCAAGGGATAAAAAATTGTGTATTATATATAAATGAATTGCTTGATCTCCGTATACGGCAGTGTAATTAAAGTAATAGCGTACCTACATATTCTATTACATTAAACGATATAAATACAAAAGCTCTACTTCTTTGAAACGATGTTGTTGCATCCAATTATCTGCAATTTGTAAAGAACCTTTTACCGGCTATCGATTCATACGGTATGTACTTATTACCAGGTAAATTATGTCCGTTTGTAAGTCATGCAAGGTGTATGCGTTAGGCATATAAAGCTTAGTATTCACTTTCAAATATATTCTCATGATTTAAACTTCTTAAAAAAAGGTAAATTGCCGGGGATGAGGCTCATCGCTTTTAGAAGTAAAAGATTATTTTATAATGACAGATTAGAGCTTGTTTGTTATCACATCTGATGGTAATTGATGATACAGTCGAAGATGGAAGCGCGCTGAACGCTTTTGCTGATAGGGTACCTAAGTTTAACAATGAGAACTTATAGGTGCTTGCCCAGGGCTCGAGCCCTTGATTCTAAATAAGAATCCACGCTTCAATCCATTAGGCCATCACTGTTTTATTTCATACAAATATGACATTTCATTATGTTAAACGATCACGAAACGGGACCAGAAATGTGTAGATTCTTTATTTAATTGCATCTGTGTAAACGTTTCTTCCATTAAAACTTAAGGTTTCGAATGCATTATATTTCGTTTAAAGTGGGATTATGTAATTTTGTGATAGAGCCCATTAATAATTTATTATAAATTCTACTACGTACAAGTTAAATATAAAATTTTTCGTATATTTATTTTAAAAAAAAGCATAGACACCATACACCTTTTGAATTGTTATAATTAATATTCAAAAGTTCTTTATTCGAGTAGGCTTTAACAGCAGTTATGTTACGAGGGTTCCTTCGAGCCCTCTTTCTGTTTCTTCGCACCACAACAAAATCAGTCAAGTATCTTCTTTTTTATCGTCATTATAATATAATTTAGATATATTCTATTTTTATTAGACCAACTCATTCATTTATCGCCAAAGAAATCTTTCAAAATACAGTACGAGTTTTCAATTAGTTCTCTTTTAATCAAGGATTTAGCAACATCTCTTGAAAGTCTTCTTCAGTACTCGACATCCATCTCTATTTTATGTACCTTTTTATAGAGCGAAATACATTAGCAATACTATTATGTTTCGCTGTTACGTTAATCAGAATGTTGTTTATTTAAGAAGCAAATCAGAGCTACTCCAGCTGATAACCCTTAAATTGCCTATGTCAACTACAAGTTGACATGATAGTTTTGTCTCAACTCGGGCAATGAGAAATATAAGCATCTCTTTCTTTTAAAATTATAATGTGTATTATATATTTTGCTTCTCGGCAACCGTTGTAACAAAATATAGGTAGAGATAACATAAGACAATAGAAAAAAACAAAAAATAAACCAGTTACAAAGTGACCGTTAATAACGGTGCGTGTGACGCGTGGATGTATTTTATAAAACTGTGAGTGTTTATTTGTGTTTTTGATTATATAAATGATGTGAATAACAATGGAAATCCTTGAGGTAAGTTTTGGTTTTTAAGATATGAACCAATAAATACAAGACTGACTTTTTCACTATCTAAAAGTTTAACGCCACATGACGTTACACCTGAGTCTTAATTTAGTTAAAAAAATATAACATTGTACAGTATAGCTATTAACAAACATAAAAATTATAACATTTGGTAGTCTTTCATGAATATTTAAGTCCCAAGAGCCACTTAAGTGTCATTTGATCCGCAGGGCAAGTGACTTTATTTAACTCTATTTACGTCGTACTCATGATGACATGATACTTGAGATAATATTTTGTCATTCATTGTAGTTTTGCTTATTTTTTGGTGGAACCTTTATTGGTGTGTATTTTATCTACTTAGTTTATAATCACTGTAGTTTATAATCGCTATGTAATATAGCTGTGTGTTTCCCAAATAAAGTAAAATGATTAAATAGTTATTTGACCGCGATCAGCTTTATGTTCTTGTATAAAAAGTGTAATTATTTATATTATTGTGCATTCAAGCCCTTAGTAAGTTGCGAGGCCACCTCGTAACATGATTTTTTTTCAGACAGCCTAGAATTTAATACATGACCTACATTGGACATGAAATGCTATGACGTCAATCGAATTTTTCTGATTGAAATGATTGCTGTGAAAAAAGGGAATGAATTCAATGAAGCATAGTTTGAACGATTACATATTTTCTGTCTGTTTCAAACGTTATTTGATATCGAAAAAAAGCGAATGTTAAACTTTCATTCAATGAACAATGTAGGCTATTAAGGCTGTATTATGTCATCCATTGTATGAAGTGGAATGATGTTTAATAGAAAGATTATAAATTGGAACCTTTTGCATTGAGATTTCAAGAATTTTACATATATTTGAATGAAGAATAGATATTTTGATAGATGGGGAACAAGTGGAAGAGGTGAAAGAATTTGTATACTTGGGATCTAAATTTACAAAAGATGGAACATGTGAAAGTGATATTGAAAGGAGAGTGAATGCAGAGAATGTGGTATACGAGTATGGTGCTCTGCACGCCTATATGAATAGCCAGATGGTGTCTCGAAAGGACCAGACTGGCTGTACATGCAGGAGTGTTGATGCCAACACTTATGTATGGTAGTGAAAGTTGGGTATGGCAAAAAAATCACATAAATAAAATAAACGCGGTAGAGATAAGAGCGTTGAGAACTATGAGTGGATTAAAACTGAGTGACAGAGTAAGAAATAGTGTGATAAGAGAACGTTGTAAAAGAAGGCGTAGTGACTAAAATTGAGAAAGAGATGCTTAGATGGTTTGGGCATGTAGAGAGAATGAATGAAAGGAGTCTGACAAAAAGGATTTATGAGTCAAGAGTGAATGCGAAAGTTGGAAGGGGAAGACCAAGGCGAACGTTCCTGGACCAAATCCAGGACATTTTAAATAACGGCCAGGTCAAGAGTACTCTAAACCGACGAACTTGTATGAAAGGTTTAATGAGAATGAAAGAAGCGAAGGAGATATGCAAGGATCGTGGCAAGTGGAAGGATGTTGTCTCTGCCTACCCCAATGGGAATGAGGCGTGATGCTATGTGTGTAAGAATAGAAGAGTAACACATTGTAATTATAAGGTGTAACACACGCTTTTTTAAAACGTTAATTACTTCTTAAAAGACGTGTTCTATAATGTATTGAAATTCCAAGAGATTTGTGATGAAAACCCACTGCTTTAATTGGATTCAGACTTCGAGAACGTCACGATTCAATGTAGATATCTAAGTTAAAGCCTGTTGGTGAGTGTAATCCCAAATTGGATATAGGCAAATCGTTTACGTGATTTGCAATCATGTCATACTTATAGAAACTATACAACCTCTGTTTTGATTAAAACCAAGGGGTAAATAGGGGTTTATACTTGGTTTCACATATTTTAAAGTGTAATATATGATGATGTTATAACATCAGAGTCTTTTTAACCGACTTCAAAAAAAGGATTCATATCTCCCGACTGGGTGGACCGATCTTGATGATTTTTTTAAAAATGAAAGGTGGTCACATTTTGTTAAAATCCAATTCTGATGATGGCATCCATGAGGAAATCGAATAAGTGTTAAATTTGCATTAAACATGTGCGCGACAAATGGACGAATAACTCAAGATCACGTTAACCGATTTCGACGAATCCTTGGTCAAATTCATCCGGGACATCACGGCACAACATACTGTGGCCGAATTCCCAACGTGGGGATCTCAGCCGTTGATTGGGGAAGGCCATTGCAGGAACGGGAGATTGCAGAAATCCATCTCAGGAGTTTACGCGCTAGAAGGCGTTTGATTAAATGTCTTATCCCATAACCTTGAAACCCGATTTGGCTTTATCCAGTACACCATATAGAACTCCAAAAGAGCCGCTGGTGTCTCACTTTATGGTGATGATGGTCCATTGGGTTTGATTAGGTATTCTGTTTCATCAGTAACTTCCCCTAACGTTTTGATGGGGTGCGTGAAAATGAAAAAAAGGGAGGCATGCACAAATTGATCCTCTGGTGTCTCAATCATGGATGAAGAGGGTTACGCTGGGATATACTGGGTAATGCGAAGTCTCTTCCTTCGAAGAGTACCACATTCCTAATTAACGGTCGGGGTTTGTGCATAAATTAATTCCCCAGGGAAAAAATATAAGAAAAAGAAACATTGTGAGGTTTTATGACATCAAGATGCGTGTGAAATTTTTGAACATGAATGAGTTTGAATATAGATGCTACACGGTCAACTGTTGTGATCACTAATGCGATGGATGGATAGAAAAGGGTTTCACTATAAAATGAAGCTGCACTAAAAAAATGTCAACCGTCTCTCTTAAAAAGTGGGAAGGAAGTGGTGGGTTCCCTATGCTCTCCAGCCCATAAATCTTGAATACGCTTTAACCCAAATTTCTTTTTAGTGGAAGTTGGCCTTCAATATATATATTGTCAACAATTAAAAGATACCAACCTTTCTGCTGACTGCAGAGTGTTGTCGACATGTGGAGAGACTCAACCCGTCCGCACTGTGTTAGCCTTCCGCACCAACATCATGGAGTATACGTTCCTGGAATATATAAACGAACATTGTATAAGGTAAAAAGCAGCCCATTAACATCCCACTGTTGGGCTTATGTCTCCTCACTTATTGGATTTTTAGAGATCGCTGCTCATTGTGTTGAAAGACATGTACAAAAGCGCAGTATCTATTCCTTCACCCTCATAGTGGGATGTGACGGCAATCCGACACGAGCTGAGAGAGATCAGGCGCAGGACCGACGACTTAACGTTCTCTGCTCTCCGAAGCACGCCACCAATACAATTTTGGGTAAATATTGAGAAAATCTTAACGGAAAACTCAATATCAATTTTCGAAAACGCCAGACCCTGGACTCGAAACCAGGACCATATGTCTGTAGCCGAACATGCTGACCAATAGATCAATGAGGCAGTTGAACATTAAATAGTGGTTTGCAATTCATTTATTTTGCGGTAACTTTAATATAATTGGAATTTGCGTCATTCCTGTACGTGTAATTATATTAGCGAAGTTCTATTTAAATCTTGTTTCACTTTCTAACCAAACTATTCTTGCCTATTATTCGTTGATATCAAGATTGTCTAGGACATATAACGAACTGGTCTAAGAAAACTTCGAACTTGATGTCTCCTAACAAAATGCCTCCCAGTTTAAAAAGGAAGTGTAAGCTGTACTTCCCTATTTTATACAACCTTCGCCTGCCCCTACCCACATGCTAAAGTGGCTCTTTGGATTTAAATGATCATGAAAGATTACCAAATGTTATGATTTTTATATTTGCTAATAGTTAAACTATACAATTTTATCTTTTGTTTATTAAATTAAGCCTCTGGTGTATGCGTCATGTTGCGCAAAATTTTGAGATAGTGAAAGAAGTCTTGTATTTATAGGCTCTAATCTATATCTTCGGTTTAAAGAAATTTATTTTTCTCAACAAAGAACACATAAAGTTCACTTAAGGTGAGAATCTTACATTATTTTAAATTTTGATTGAAATTTTAAAAGTTTTACAAGCGTTGAACACATTACAATACAGAAAAGAAAGTCACATTAAAAATGAGAAAGATTATATCATCAATCAATCCATCAATCTTAATAGTTAAAACTTACCTCAAGGCTTTTCGTTGTTATTCACATCACTGATATAATCAAAAATACAAATATTCACTAATAAACACTCACAGTTGATAAAATACCACAAAAAAACTTAACGAGATTCGACGCGCGACACGCACCGTTGGTAACGGTCGTTTTGTAACTGATTTATTTTTTGTTTTTTTTCTATTATCTGGTCTCATCTCATCAACGTTTAGTTACACATTCTGACTTAAAAAGAAAGAGATTTCCTTGTGTTTCCGATTGCCCTAGTTGAGATAGTACTATCGTATCATGTCAACTAGTAGTTGACGGGCAATCAGAAGGATGATATTCAGTCTGTTTTATCTGATTTCTTTTGTATATTTGTCTTTTACCTTTCTAATATTTATATATTCGATAGATAAAATGAGGACATCCGTAGTAGAACCAAAGTCACCGACATAGCCCTACGAATCGCCTACCTCAAGTGGCAATGGGCGGGGCTCATAGTCCGGCGAAACGATGGACGTTCAGGTCGGAAGGTTCTGGAATGGCGACCCGGCACCGGACGACGCAGTGTAGGAAGACCCCCCCCACAAGGTGGATCGACTATATTAGGAAGGTCGCCGGTAGCCGCTGGAGTCAGGCGGCGCAAGATCGGGCCTTGTAGGCATCATTTCGTGAGACCTATGTCCAGCAATGGACGTCCATCGCTTGAAGCAACGACGACGATGACGAATATAACAACACTTACTTTAGTTACATTTGTAGTTGTAATATGTAATNAGATTTTCTCAATATTTGCCCGAAGTTGGGAAGTTGGCGGTGTGATCCACCCCCGTGCCTCGGAGAGCACGTTAAGCCGTCGGTCCTGCGCCTGATCTCTCTCCGGTCGTGTCGGATTCTCCCGTCACATCGGACTATGAGAGTGAAGGAATAGAGAGTGCACTTGTGTACAATGCCTGCCAATCCGCACTGAAGCAGCGTGGTGGGTCTATGCTCTAAAAACCCTCGCTCCTCGAAGTGAGGAGGCCTGTGCCCAGCAGTGGGACGTTAATGGGCTGCTACTTACTTACTTACTTTACTTTATGATAATGATATTTGAAAAACATCGTACAATCTAAAGTTACGAGGATTCCTCAGCGACCTTCTGTGAATACAGATAGAAAGATAGACACGTGGGTATTGGTTGGAAATTACAGCTTAAAATCCTTTATTGATGTCTAAAATTCGTTGAAATATAATAAATATGGTGTACATATGAAAATATTACAAAAAAAAATGTATTTTTTATCGACATCTTTGGTTTGCTTTATAACGATGTACAATCTGGCCTAATAATCTAATTAGTAATAATACTTTGATATTTTCTTTCTCTATTGTCACTAAAATCCAGCGGAACCCTCTTCATTCCTGATTAAGGGTTCATCTGTCCCTGGTGTCCCGGATGAGATCGATTGAGGACTAACACGCGCCGCATAGTACCCCGCCTGCTTAGGAGTTGAGAGAAAGCATCTAATGCATTCCATCTCTCTATTTCATTTGCTTCCCTCAGCGTGATTACCTTCTCACAGAAGAAGGTCACATCCGCCCACCATATCTTACTGACTAGCATCGCGCCTACAATGCTCTCCAATAAGAGATCCCCTGGCAACTACAGCGTCATCGCCTGGTCTTCATGCTACGCAATCTGCCTCAGTGTGATACGCTGAATCGATAGCTGCCACTGGTGGAAAATAGATGAGCGACTCTTAATAAAAATGAATTTTCCATTTTCCCACGGGATCGCTAAGTATACAATATGTATTTTGTTATACTATAGAATGTTGGGTGACATCACGGATAGCTTTGAAAGGTTGGAAGTTATTGAGTAATGTAGTGGGCAACACTTAAAAATACCAAAAAACATGAAGTAAGAGCGAAATGTTATGCATTACGAGGTAAGTTTAACGAACGGAACAATTTTGTGAGGATAGTCTTGCGAGCTGCTTTGCGGAATAGTCTAATAAGTTAGTTTATGTGAGTTGGTGTTTTTTTTTTATAATATTGCACAGTTTTTGGTTTTTTTTAGTGTTGCCACTACATTACCAAATAACTTCCATCATTTCAGAGCTATTAGTGTTGTCATCCAACTATCTATAGTCTAACAATATAGCTAAAAAAAGTGGGTAGCATGTCAATATCTCACTGCTGGGTACTGGCTTCCTCACTAATAGGAAAGGGGGTTTTTTGACTTCCAGAACTACTCCAAAGATATGTAAGTTTCCTCACCATGTTGTCTTTTATGATGCTTTGAAAAAAAAAAAGATTTGTACTAGTAAATGTCTTTTAAAGAATAAAACTTAGAGGTGCCTGGCCGGGACTTGTATCCATGACTTCTTTGAACAAGGCTTTCGTATAAATAAACATTATAATTACGTTCTACCATTTTTCTATTTCAACAAGGGCTTCTTTTATACTGAAACGAATAAAAAAGTTCATTAGAATGGCGTTATGTTTTCTATTTTTAACCGCGGCATTTCACCTCCCTGAAAATTATTTTATAACGAAGCTCCAAGTTTGCGTCAACTTTTTAAATAATGCAGAAAAGTGTTGAACTTTTATTCATAGTAACTGTAATAAGTTAACTAGTTGACTCGCGCAATACCGCCTGCAACTGACAGGAGAGACAGGGAAGGTACTAAATTTCTTAACATAAAAAGGGTTATAGTGAGCGAACCTTAAAAGACAGACATATACTGTCTATGACTTTCTTTTAGAATGTTTAAAGAGCAACAATTCTGTCCTATATGATTTTTGTGTAACTTTAACTTTTTACGCTGTGCACGCAGAGGAAGCCCTCAAAAGGAATTGAACCCTGATTTTGAAAGATTCTTCATTCACTTCACTCCTATTGACCTTAGCGTGATTATAAATAGACTCTAAACTACCTTGATAAATATGCTAGCTAACACTGAAAAAATTTTTCAAATCGATTCAGTAGTTCTTGAGATTAGCGCGTTCAAACAAACAAGCTTTACATCTTTCTAATATTTGCATAGATTTCATTTCAGTGTTTAATCGGAATGAAGTCGGAAACTCCTGAACCTGTTTTGATAATACTTTTTAATTTTTATGGATATTTTAATGTTTTTTTATAATTTGAATGTTTAATATTCTTTCTTCAAGTAGACTTTTAAACCAAAACTGATGTCGAAATTATAGAACATAATATCTAAAGTTGTGAGGGCTTTTTGCACTCTCTTCTGAGAAGGACCCACAAGAAACTCAATTGGATACTCATTTTCGAGCAATACATATATTAATCAAGAGTTAATATATAAACAGAGGTGTTTTAAATTAAATAATAGTATTAAGTTCATGTTTTAATAATTCAAGGCTTCACACATATTCCTTTATTGAAAAACATTTACCTTTTACATTTGAAATAATACAATACATTATATTAAGGCCTTTGTATAGTTGTATACACGTTGTATTAGTATACGAATGACATGAAAATATTTCTGACTTTGTTCATAATATAACTGTTAACACTTCTAAAAAATGTAGGCGTTATTGTAAAGATAGTATAGGTTATTTTTATATTTATAGTGCAATTTATATAGTGGATATCTCAGGAACTACTGGTCCGATTTGAAAAATTCCTTCGGTGTTAGTTAACCTATTTATCTAGAAAGGATATAAGCTATATATCATCACGCTGAAAGCAAGAGAAGCGGTGCATAATTGAAGTATGTTCCAAAATCGGAGACTTTTTCTTTTGAGAGCTTCCACTGCGTGCGCTACGTAAACGGTTAATGTTTCGCAAAAATTATATACCACAAAATTGTCCCCCTTTAAAATTTCTATAAAAAATTCTCGGACAGCATATGTCTATCTTTTAAGGTTAGCTCACTATAATCATTTTTATGTCAACCAAATTCGTTCCAAAATATTGACGATGTCTCTACTTGTTTATTAATAATAATAATATACTCTTTATTGTACACCTTTAAAGAAACAGCGTTACACAATATGGTTTAAGTTAACAGCAAATGTACAAAAGGCGGTCTTATCGCTAATCAGCGATTTCTTACAGACAATCTTAAGGGGAAGGAAATTGTGCAAAAGTAGATAGGTGGTGCATAAAGAGGTCATACATACTAATAATAAATAGAAGACGTATATAATACAATATATAAAAATAATATACATACATATTATATAAACTAACACATTAATTAAAATATATACGTTTAATACTATCATCTCTTACTATCATCTTACAATCTCTTACATCTACTTTACTTATGAATTAATGGATGTTATATTTAGAAAATTAAACAACATAGAAATTTCACTTAAATAAAGCCCCTAATCTATACAATAATCTGAAATCCCAACCGTTATCTTCAAATATTCTTAGAATAACCTTTTGTGGCACATATTCGTTGTTTCACGAGTCCAATTAAATTTCTCACACAACAGTTGAGTTTCTCTTTAGTTTTAAAGAGGAAGGAAGTGGATTGTCTTCAAGTACGAGGAATATTTGGCACTGTTCTCGATTTAGTACATAACTGTCTTCTAGTAGTTGGCAAAGGTTCAAGTTGTCAGGCCTCGATTTTTTTCACGTTGTTAATTAAGTGGCAACAATGCACGTTCATTATTTAAGGTCATATCCGGACAAGCGTAGATACCGTTCCTGACCTTATTTAAAATGTCCTGTATTTGGTCCAAAAACGTTCGCCTTGGCCTTCCCGTTCCAACTTTCGCATTCACTCTTGACTCATAAGTCCTTCTACTCAATGTCTTTTCATTCATTCTCTCTACATGCCCAAACCATCTAAGCATACCTTTCTCAATTTTANCCTTTTTCAATTTTAGTCACTACATCTTCTTTTAAACCACAACGTTCTCTTATCACACTATTGTTACTCTGTCACTCAGTTTTAATCCACTCATACTTCTCAACGCTCTCATCTCTACCGCATTTATCTTACTTTTGTGATTCTTCTGCCACACCCAACTTTCTCATTTCTCACCAAACTGCCTCATTGGTTGAAACTGCCTCATTGGTCTAGTAGTTAGCATGGTCGACTACAGACATGAGGCCCTGGGTTCGAGTCCCGGGTCGGGCTAATTCAAAAATAAATATTGAGTTTTCTATTATGATTTACTCAATATTTGCCCGAAGTTGGGAAGTTGGCGGTGTTATCCACCCTCGTGCCTCGGAGAGCACGTTAAGCCGTCGGTCCTGCGCCTGATCTCTTTTCGGCCGTGTCGGATTCCCGTCACATCGGACTATGAGAGCGAAGGAATAGAGAGTGCAATTGTGTACTGTGCCTGCCAATCCGCAGTGGAGCAGCGTGGTGGGTCTATGCTTTACAAAATCTCTCTCATGCGAGAGAGGAGGCGTGTGCCCAGCAGTGGGACGTTAATGGGCTGCTACTTACTTTTTACTTTACTTTACCCAACTTTCACTACCATACCTAAGTGTTGGCTCCAACACTCCTGCATGCACAGCCAGTCCGACCCCTTGAGACACCATCTGGCTATTCATAAACGCGTGCAGAGCACCATTTACCTTTTCCATTTGTTGTAAGTCTATCAAAATATTGCCATTCATCATAGATTCATCTCTTTCAAAAAGCATAACTTTCGTTTTGTTAACATTCACTTCCATCATTCCTTTCCTTTTCTAAGCTCCATTCATAATATTTACCATCTCCTGTAGCTCATTAGCAGACGATGCAAGTATTACTTTATCATCAGCGTAGAGTAAACATTTGATGAGTAACTGTCAACTTCCGTTCGCCTTGCTAAATCACACTTACTATACTTGAAAAAAAATCTCAATGTGTAACGTATAATGTGATAATAAAGAATTATGATAATACAAATTGCTTTTGACAATTACGTAATAATTTTTGTACCTGCGGCCCTGGAAAGACATTTCTGAACCGAATTTAATTTGAAACTTGTTTCGCCTGTAAAAAAGGGATAACATTCGTGCGAAAAAAATGTTGTTTTGTTTAATAAAAGTACACAAACCATGAATATTTTATATTCCCTTGCGGCCGCCGGGTACGTTTTAATGTAACGCGAAATTGGTCTCTATTATATCAGTGTCTGTTTTGTACAGACGTTTATTAGATTATTTTAATGTTTATTTATATTGCAATAAAATCTGTAAGTGCTTATCTCAATGCAATTGAAAACATGTATTGAAAACATTTCTCGTCAAAATTATGTATAAAACAATTGAAACATCTATACAAATATCATAAAAGTCGCAGTACTTGTAATATTTTCCCCATTAAAGTAAATTAGAATAATTTTAGATTCTAGATAGAGATAATTTAGGATATATGTTGTCGAGAAAATAAATTTCACTCATAAAAGGTTAAAAATATCTCCGCCTTTTTGACCAATTAAGCTTTTTTTTGACAACGTATTGTGCTATTCGATTCCAGCCATAAAAAATATAAAAAAATCGTATTATAAAATTTCTCTGGACTGCTGGGAGGCTTCGGCCGCGACTAGTTATCATCCTACCAGCAAAAACGTACCGCCAAACAAAGAAACTTGTAGTTTGGTATGATGTTGTCTAGAAACCATTAAAAGTAAGTTACCCCTTACCAGATCAGCACGCTTCTATCTTAAACTGTATCATCACTTACCATCAAGTGTAATCACAGTCAAACACTAACCTATCAACAATAAGAAAAAAAAGTGTTTTAATAGCTTAAAAAGCGATCTAGATTGATAAATGGAGTTTTATAATCATGAAAAAAAAAACGTTAATAGGTCTCAAATACAAGTCCTCTTCAGTTATACGTAATCCTGGTTTCGTGAACATTAAAGAGAGTTACGAGAGCCTTAATAAAGTATAAGCAGGGCTCCTCTGGGTTTTATCCGTAGGTCTACATTTTCGTCGAAATAAGGTGTCGTCTGTTGCTCCCCATTTGCGGCAAGCAAGAGACCCCCACATAGCGCACCACCTGGGGCAAGTATTTACCAAAACAGTGTGCGGTTAGCACCTGCACCAATCTGTGGGACAAAGAACCGTGGCCCCTGGAAAGCTAACCATCCAAGTGGGGACGGATCGCTGCAACAGTGGCCACGTCCGCTTCTGGAGACCTAAGGTCCTCTTTCCATCTTTCAATCTGGACCCTGGACAGAGTCCTGATTCTTTAGACTTCAAGCCATTCGCCAAAGTTCCTTGCAACTGTTGGATACTGATAGACAGTCGCAAGAACCTCTGCCAAGAGCTCCTAAGGGGAATCGCAAGAAGTGTCGCTGCTATCCATGAGACAGTACGGTATCCCCCCATGATCACTATCAATGACAACTGATGCAAGCCATGAGTGCCGTCATTTGGCTTTGGCTGCTTTATCGAGTGCCTTTTATATAGTCCAATAACTTATCTATCAATAATAATAAAGTGTTTAATAGCTTAAAAAAACGATCTAAATTGATAAATGGAGTGAGATAATCATGAAAAAAAAAACGTAAATAGGTCTAAAATGCAAGTCCTCTTTAGTTATACGTAAGCCTGCCTTCGTAAACTCTCAGTTGGACTCATCCGGGACATTGGAGAGAATTACGAGAGCCTTAATAAAGGATAAGAAGGGTTCCTCTGGGTATTATCCGTGGGTCTTCATTCTCGTCAAAATAAAGTGGGTCATCTTTTTGATAATTGCATAAAGATACCATAAAAAGTATGTTTTAATGCTTTCATTATAAACAGTTAGTTATAAATACAGATGTCTTCATTTATTCAAAGTCGTATAGAAGTAATTGCTTTATTAATAGCAAACATTTTAATTAAAAATGATTCGTCCTTATTAATAATAGACAAATAGTGATGGTGTTTTCCATTGAGTCATTATGAATGGGCTTAACAAGTTCACGGTCGTTTATATGATCAAATTTGTTTAATATATAGCTCCTTAATACAGTGTAACTCGATTACAACTAAACTGTAGGTACATAGAAAATATTTAATATACAGATATGCTCTATAGAGGTTAGGTAATAGTTTCATTTGTATTGCGATTTTATAAAACCATACGTTTATTTCATAAATATATATGGGTTAACGTTAATTATTGGATCATATGAAAGGCGCCCTACAGAGCAGCCAAGGCCAATATGGTGCCAATGGCTCAGATCAGCTGTTTGATTTGCATCGCGATTTCATAAAATCATACAATGCTTTTCTCATAAAACTAAATGCGCATGACAAAGTAGCTAAGGACAATATGACGGCGCTCATGACTGGCATCAGCTCTCAATCATAGAGATGAGAGTTGTTAGGAGATACCGTACTATCTTATGTATGGCTGCGACACGTCTCGCGGGCGATCTCCTTGGGAGCTCCTAGCGAATCAGTATTGAACAGCTGCAAGGAACAGAGGCAAATGGCTTGATACCAGCCACCGGAGAATCAGGACTTTATGCGACAGGGTCTTGATTGAAAGATGGAAAGAGGACCTCAGGTTTCCTGAAGCGGATGTAGCCAGTTGGTTGGCTTTGCAGGGGGCACGGTTCTTTATCCTAGAGATTGGTGCTAACTGTTCACCGTTGTTTTTGTGAGTACTTGCAGCAGATTGTCGGCTGGCTTCTGTGAGTCTATCAACTTGGAGAAGGAGGTATTAGAAAGGGAAAAGGAGATTGCGAGTGATGCTTCTTCCAGCCGCTGGAGGATGCCAGAAGCCGCTGTTTTGCCCATTTGCGACCCATTCCTCGAAGAATTCGGATTCATTCAGAATGCCAGGGCTAAAAATGCTAAAAGGTAAGTAATATATGACGGAAGTAGATGTTTGTTCATGTTGCTAAAGCAATTGGATAGTTAAATAGAAGGAGGCGGCAATAATTCGTTAAAGGCACGTGCAATGGATCCGAGGCTGTACTAGAGGTACTATAAAGGGAGCCGAGATCGTGGGTTCGATACGCAGTTCTTATTGACTGTGTCAGGGCATGGACCATAATCTTTGTGATAACCAGTACTGCTATAATCAATTCTCCAGACTTCTGCCTTTGTCATAAAGTCAATCTTATTATCGTTTGTTTATTGTATTGTGTTATTAATTTATGTCATATTCTAGTTTCATTAATATATTCCTTCTAATATCTCAGTTTAAATAATTAATAAATATATTTTATAATATGTTTCCTTCTGATTTCTGTCCTTGGCCCCTCTTTTAAATCCGACTTAATTATTTTGCCACAAAACAAAACTACGTCAAATGTTGTGTATACGGAAGTTCTGAGACAATAAAGTATTACAAATAAATCTCATCTCCAATATTATAGAAGAATATTTTGCTATTTGAATTTTTGTATATTATTAACAATTAATAACCAAGCTAAAAATATCTGGAGCAATTTAAAAAATTCTTTCAATACCTGCAGAGTATTTTTAAATTTACAGATGTTGGACTTTAGAACTAAACCAAAAAGTTTAATGCGCTTATATAGATTTAGAAAAGGTCTATGATCGAGAGGTGAGGAATGAGCTGTGGTCAACGTTATCTATGTATGGGGTGAGAGGTAATCTGATTCAACCATTGAACTCTCTATGAGGGTTCTAGTGCTTGTGTCAGAAAGAGGTGTTCGACAGGGATGTGTTGCGTCACCTTGGCTGTTCAACCTATTCATGGGTAATTCAAAAAATATTTATAGGTTAAGAATGAATGAATTACTCTACGCTGATGACCAAGGAAAACTTGCATTATCTGCTAATGAGCTATAGATGGGAAATATTATGAATAAAGCTTTGAAAGGGAAAGGAATGAAAGTGAACGTAAACAAAACAAAAGTTATGGTTTTTGAAGGAACAAGTGGAAGAGGTAAGAGAATTTGTATACTTGGGATCTAAATTTACGAAAGCTGGAACATGTGAAAGTGATATTGAAAGGAGAGTGAATGCAGGGAATATGGTAAATGGTGCTCCGCGCGCATTTATGAATAGCCAGATGGTATCTCAAAGGGCTAGACTGGCTGTGCATGCTGGAGTGTTGGTCCCAACGCTTATGTATGGTAGTGAAAGTTGGGTATGGCAGAAGAATCACAAAAGTAAAATAAATGCGGTAGAGATGAGAGCGTTGAGAAGCATGAGTGGATTAAAACTGAGTGACAGAGTAAGAAATAGTGTGATAAGAGAACGTTGTGGTTTAAAAGAAGATGTAGTGACTAAAATTGAGAAAGGTACGTTTTGATGGTTTGGGCACGTAGAGAGAATGAATGAAAGGAGACTGTCAAAAGGGATTTATGAGTCAAGAATGAATGTGAAAGTTGGAAGGAGAAGACCNTCACAAAAGATGGAACATGTGAAAGTGATATTGAAAGGAGAGTAAATGCAGGGAATATGGTAAATGGTGCTCCGCGCGCCTTTATGAATAGCCAGATGGTATCTCAAAGGGCTAGACTGGCTGTGCATGCTGGAGTGTTGGTCCCAACACTTATGTATGGTAGTGAAAGTTGGGTATGGCAGAAGAATGACAAAAGTAAAATAAACGCGGTAGAGATGAGAGCGTTAAGAAGCACGAATGGATTAAAACTGAGTGACAGAGTAAGAAATAGTGACTAAAATTGAGAAAGGTATGTTTGATGGTTTGGGCACGTAGAGAGAATAAATGAAAGGAGACTGTCAAAAGGGATTTATGAGTCAAGAGTGAATGTAAAAGTTGGTAGGGGAAGGCCAAGGCGAATGGTACTGGATCAAATCCAAAACTTGGAACTTGTATGAAAGGTTTAATGAGAATAAAAGAAACGAAGGAGATATGCAAGGATCGTGGCAAGTGGAAGGATGTTGTCTCTGCCTACCCCGAAGGGAATGAGGCGTGATGCCATGTATATGTATATGGACATTTTCTTAATATATATAATAAGATGTTTAAAGAATAGATGCTATACGGATTACAACTTGAGACGTTCAAAGTCATGTTACGCAAGGTTGCGTAGATAATGTAATAAAATTAAGCTTATTACAGTAAGCCAGTACAAATATATACGAAGGTTGCTTTGTACGAATAAAACATTACCCTTCAATGTATATATTCTTATGGAAGACAATAGGATAGCTTAGCACTACACCCTTTGTTGCACGCCTCTATAAAGTTTCTTTGTGCTTACGGAACTGTGCGGGCAAATTGGACCGATATAAAAGGCTATTGTGTGTTGTAATTGAGTGTTTCTGTTGTATCTCTCTATTTATACACTGAAGTATATTTGTACATACTTCATTATTAACACGCTTTTATTAGTTTCACCTGTAAATCTTTGAACTCATTATAGCAGCATTATAGGTATAATGCTCTGCAATGAGAGGATATGGGCAGGAGTATCCTTCTTCTGCGAGACCGTAGTCTCGCTTAAGGAAGCCCATGAGCGAGAGAGAGAGAAAATGCTGCGGATGCTCCCTCTCACCACCGAAGGAGACAGGGTACTACAGGGCGCATGTTTGCGAACCTCCTCCCGCCTTATTGAATCCTGGGTTGGATTCATGTGAGGTACCAGGGACGAATGCGAAAGTTGCACATCTCACTTATGGATGGAGAGGGTTCCGCTAGGTTTTAATGGGTTTTGCGAGGTCTTCTTCCTCGCCGACTCCCACACTCCTGACTTATATATATATTTCGGGGTTTGTGCCTAAAAGCCTATCCCAGCGAAAAAAAGGGTTTTAAAACCATCTCTCGCGTAAGTTAGATACGAGAGAGGGTTTTTACAGCAAATACCCCCACCATGCTGCTTATTGGCTAATTGGCAGGCATAGTAAAAGTGTATGAGCTTACACAAGTGCACTCTCTACTCCTTCATTCTCATATTTCGATGTGACGGCAATCCGACACGACTGGAGAGAAATCAGGCCCAGAGATTGTTTGGTACAAGCTAAGCTCAGAAACTACTAATTTAAATTGAAAAATGTTTATAAAGTGAATTAAGTACCTGAGAATCAATGAAATTTGTGGCATAAAAGGTTAAAAGCTACTCCTTTGTGAACTTTCGTTGATTGGGCTACGTCAAAATTTAAAGTTACTCAATTTTAAATATGACGGAATTGTTTCTCTTAAAAAGTTTTAAAATACAATATATCTATAATTTAACGTAGACTCACTGTAATCAAATTTGTTCTCACTTGCGTGCTTATATAATGCGTTTCGTTGTTCAGAAATAAGTGAAGTTGTTACAATGAACCTGTGTAAGAAAATGTGTTCGCGTGAAATGAAAATGCGAGGTAGCTGCGGGAAAATACATTTATTTTACACATACCTACATTATTCCAACCTTAGGGGATTAAGTTGTTTATTTCGGAAAAGCTAAGCCCATTGTTCTAGATGATCTTGACTGAGTAGTAAATCTGTAACAGTAATTTATGAATATCACAGAGTATCAACAATTTATACAGGCGTTTCTTTAATAAACTATAATAATATATAGTATTAAGTTAGTAGCAGCAAGTCTTCTTTGGGAATCGTTGGGGGAAACATAGCTCATCAAAGAATCACAGCCTTTAGCGTCGTCTACCATCTTGGATTTAAGGTCAAGTTTTGTTTATTCAATAACTCGCTTATCTTCAACTTTACACGAAAAGTGAACACAACCAAAGTTGTTCAGAATTAAATTTCCTACAATATTGGTCCTTATCAATTTTATGCTAGGGTTAAATTTACTCGATATAGACTCTATATATATTGCACCTATTTCAGTAACATTACTCCAAATGATACTGAAAATCATAAAGATAGGAAAAAGCACTCAAGCAGTACTTTTAAGAATTAACGTAACATTTGAGTCAGCAACTGTTTTCAGTGCCTGAAACTAGGTCTAGAAACTAGAACTATAGGACTTAAGAGTGTCTATTCACTAAGAAAATGGGGTTTTACAAATGTAGTACACTTTTTTTAAACTTTGTAAGTGTTTTAGCACTGTCCTAATTTATATGTATATTAAGAAAACGAGACTAAGTTTAAAAAGCTGGCCTACAATGACCTTTGAGTGTGTTTACATAAAACTGAGACCTTTCAATTAAACCTTTCATACAAGTTTAGAGTACTCTTGACCTGACCCTTATTTAAAATGTCCTGGACTTGGTCCAGGAACGTTCGGCTTGGTCTTCCCCTTCCAACTTTCCCATTCGCTCTTGGCTCATAAATCCTTCTTGTCATTCTCCTTTCATTTATCCTCTCCACGTGCCCAAACCATCTAAGCATACCTTTTCAATTTTAGTCACTACATCTTCGTTTATACCACAATGTTCTCTTATCATACTATTTCTTACTTTGTCACTCAGTTTCAATCCACTGATACTTGTCGACGCTCTCATCTCTGCCGCATTTATTTTACTTTTATGCTTCTTCTGCCATATCCAACTTTCACTACCATACATAAGTATTAGCACCAACATTCCTGCATGCACAGCCAGTCTGGCCCTTTGAGACACCATCTGGATATTCATAAAGGTATGCAAATCACCATTTACCATATTTCCTGCATTCACACTCATATCTTCCACTTGTTCCCCATCTATCAAAATATTGCAATTTATCATAAGCTTTTAAATAATAGCCATTTACAACCATCCACCAATCAAAGTGCTTCCGTCGAATACCTTTCTTATTTATGTCACATTTACAATACATATGTGTATACAACAACTTGTAATGTTCCTAATTGTAATTAGTTATAAATTTACGCAAATTGGCTATAATTACAACATTTAGAAATCCTGCAAAAACAAGTCTATCACTTTTAAATAGTCAAATGACGAACCGTATACTATCTTTAATAGTAACCTACCAAATATGTTATTGTTTAAGATCCAAGAAAAATATTAAAATAATATTACTTACAGAAACATACAGATGGAAATTCCATTTTTTGAAAACTTGTTTCGAACTTTACCTTTTATTTATTTATAGAGTAATTTATCTACACTATTATTATAAAGAGGAAAGATTTGTATTTTTGTATGTAACGAATAAACTCAAAAAGTACTGGACCGATTTTAATAATTCTTTTTTCATTAGAAAGCTACATTATCACTGAGTAACATAGGCTATATTTAGTACTAGATTATTATAGAAATCTTTAGAAATTCCTATTAAAACCAACCGAAGGTGTAAAAAAATTAGCCATAAAATGTCTTTCATCGCATACGATGTGAAGAGTAATTATGATAGGACAAAAAAATGTTCGACAATATTATAGAATATATCAATATCTACAAAATCTTCGCGAGACCATATGTCTAACTATTTTACATTTAACAAATTGAGAGAAATGCCGATCAAAATCAGACCTTGTTATCCATACCATTTATATTTTTTTATCCAAATAAATAATTTAATATTCAAGACTGTCGCAATACCTGATGATTACTTTTTGAATTATTGAAATCAGCTATTCCATTCAAAAGATATCATGAAATAAAATTAAAATACATGCCAGCGGCGGCTGCCACGCAGCGCATCGAGTAACTAACTCGACGAGAGAGGGGCAGTGCGGGACAAGGGGTGCACCATTATCAACTAGGTTACCTTACGCAGTGGACGCAAGTGACATTGGATATTTCGAGTTTTTTAACACATTTTTATGCTTCACTTAAAAAGTTCTTTCCAGAGCTACTTAGTTTTAGTATTGGGAATCACACTTTTTCATAAAATTTGTCAATTCATGGTCGTTTTAATTATCATGCTTATAACTTAAATATCTATTTATGTCTACCCGTGCGAAGCCGGGACGGGCCGCTAGTGTCATATATTTTCAAACCGTTATTATCTTATACTCATGTTTAAGTAATATTTCCTTTGCTTAAATATAAAAACGATATACCCTCGTTACACAACTTGAACAGTATATTCAAACATCACTGAGTCTTTATCACAAAAACATGAATCCACACGAGCCTCGGACCCTTTAAATGAGGCGTACAATATGAAAATATTACTCGGGCAGCGTGTGAATGTTAAATTATGCCTAGGGCTAGGAAAGGTTAGACATTTTCCATTTCAAACGTAAATTGCGAAAACTTCTTATACAAAATATGTTGAATCTATATTATATACCACTGATATTAGAATTGTTAGGGTTATATTATTATTTTTGGCATGTAGAGAGAATGAATAAAAGGAGCCTGACAAAAAGGATTTATGAGTCAAGAGTAAATGCGAAAGTTGGAATGGGAAGATCAAGGTGAATGTTCCTGGATCAAATCCAGGACATTTTAAATAAGGGCCAGGTCAAGAGTTCTCTAAACCGACGAAGCTGTATGAAAGGTTTAATGAGAATGAAAGAAGCGAAGGAGATATGCAAAGATCGTGGCAAGTGGAAGGATGTGATTGCCTATCCCTATGGGAATGAGGCGTGATGCTATATAAGAATTATTTTCTTTTCGTGATATGGACAGGAGGTGCTTAAGACCATCACGTAGTCTCAAACTTAACATTATTGGTCATAAAACAATGTTCTATGGTCAATCTTTCGCAGTCATAGGCATAAAATTATGGAATGAGCAGATTTAAATTTATGTATTAGTTTATATGTGTGTACTATATTTGAGAGGACTAGATAGATTTTGTATATATTTATTTATAATAGTATTTATTATATCCATTACATTTAAGTTTGGATTGGACACCGCCTGCCCCGTTTGTTTGTTTTTAGTAATTATTCTTTTACTCTAAGGTTGCCTGGTAGAAATCGCTAGTGAGCGATAAGGCCGCCTACATGTACCTACAATTCTTATTCGGTAATTATTATTACTATTTTTTTTTGTATATTCTGTGGTGTACAATAAAGTATATTCTCTCTCTCTCTCTCTCTCTCTCTCTCTGTACGTATGTATATTACTATTAATGATTGTTAATTAATTATTGATGAGGTAGCAGTGTTTTATTGGATTACAGGCGGAAGTCCTTGCGACAACTTATCAGTTCAGGGTTGCCGGGATGGCTGGAGAGTGCCTTGATTTGGACGAGATCTGGAGGATCTCGAACCCCCAATTGCGGGTGTGAACACGGTGGAGGCGATTCGTCCTCGCCTAGAACAATGGCTTTCTAGGCAGCGCGGAACTTCAGACTGGTGCAGGTGGTGACCGGACGTAGAAGTTTCGTTAAGTACTTGCATCAGATAGCGCAGCGTGAAGAATCACCTGTCTGTCATGTGTGGTGCGTCCGTCGATACGGGAGATCACACTGTGGCAGTATATCCGACATGGGAACAGCAACGACATCCTCTGGTGTCGATGATTGCGAGGATGTCATCTCGTTGAAGGAGGCAATGGAGAGAGAAAGTGCTGCTGATGCCCCGCCCCTGCGAAGGCTGAGGCCGGGTGGTAGAAGGCGTCTTTTTGAACGCCTTTTGCCTCCTCCTTATACCACTCTTTGCCGGTTGCATCCGGAAGTGTAAGAGCGAATGCGTAAGGGAGCCTATGACACCTCCAATTCAGGTTGATGAGGGTGTCGCTGGGTTTTAGTGGGTATTCTAGCTAAGCTATATAGTTTTATTGGATTGTATATTGAGTATTGCGGAAGTATCAGAGCTGTTGCAATTATATTTTAACGGTTTTTCTAAAATTATGGAAATTTATAATTCTTATAAAGCTATTTTACATATTTCACTCTAAATAATGAATATGAAACATTTATACCTTGAAGAGACAGACATGTTGATGCAAGAAGTGAGTGTCATTATATCCAGTTATACCTTGCAAAGTTATTATTTTAAAGTTGTTTTCTTAATTTATAGATATATATAAGCTTTGGAATGTTTATTTACATATTTTTTTCTCTAAATAAGGAATAACAAACGTTTACATATTGCAGAAACAGGTGTGGTGAGTGTTAGAAGCGAGTTTGCCATATTTTATCGGGTAATACCTTGTAAAGTGAGTAATATAAAGGTTTTTTTTTTAATTATGGATATTTATAAGTCTTGAAAAGCTTATTTACATATTTCTCACTCTAAATAATGAACAACAAAGCCTTACACTTTGAAAAACAGACATGGGGAGTGTTAGAAGTGAGGTTGCCACATTTTATCGGGTTATGCCTTGTAAAGTGAGTAATTTAAGGTTTTTTTTTAAATTATAGATACTTATAAGTCTTGAAAATCTTATTTACATATTTCTCACTCTAACTAATGAACAACAAACCCTTAAACTTTGAAAAACATACATGGGGAGTTTTAGAAGTGTGGTTGCCACATTTTATCGGGTTATACCTTGTAAAGCAAGTAATTTAAGGTTTTTTTTTAAATTATGGATATTTATAAGTCTTGAAAAGCTTATTTACATATTTCTCACTCTAAATAATGAACAACAAAGCCTTACACTTTGAAAAACAGACATGGGGAGTGTTAGAAGTGAGGTTGCCACATTTTATCGGGTTATGCCTTGTAAAGTGAGTAATTTAAGGTTTTTTTTTAAATTATAGATACTTATAAGTCTTGAAAATCTTATTTACATATTTCTCACTCTAACTAATGAACAACAAACCCTTAAACTTTGAAAAACATACATGGGGAGTTTTAGAAGTGTGGTTGCCACATTTTATCGGGTTATACCTTGTAAAGCAAGTAATTTAAGGTTTTTTTTTACATTATGGATATTTATAAGTCTTGAAAAGCTTATTTACATATTTCTCACTCTAAATAATGACCAACAAACCCTTACACTTTGAAAAACAGACATGGCGAGTGTTAGAAGTGAGGGTGCGGCATTTAATCAAGTTATACTTTCCAAAACTGGGGAATATTCAAAGTTAATTCAAACTCTCTTCAAGCTAAAACTTCGGTAACCATTCTGTTATATAATTTATAGTCTACAAAGTTAGAATTTACACGGTTTTAACTGAGCGTCACTCGGTGTATAATATGAAAACACCCAGTCGGCGTGTGAAAGTTAAATTAGGCCACGAGCAGTGTATTTGTAAAACATTTACCATTTCAACCGTAAATGTACTAGCACTTTGTTATTTCATTGTTTTATATTTGTGCTAATTTGTTTATTTGTCCGTGTCATTAAAAAGGTACAAAAGCTGTTTGTAGATCACAAATTCATCCTTAAAAATTTAGAGGAATAACTGTCTTTCATTAGATGAAAGGAAAATGTAAAAAAGGAAATTTAATGCAAATTTTACTGTTTAAAAGAGTTGAATCAAATTAGCTTTAAAAGACAGTCATTTGAATATAATATATGTTAAATACTTACTGATAGTTTGTAATAATAATGAGTAAAACACACTATTGCTATTATCGTCAATTGTATTAAAATAAGATAAATAACGATACTATCCTGTGAATTCTAGTCGTATCATAATATTAACCGATGCTAGGATGTCAAGGGTATCGCCAAGAATTACATGAACATAACTTCAACTCCTCTACATCTTGAGTAACTTAAATTGACTAAGTTGGGCTATTTTCAAAACTAAAGGCAAATATAAGTTGATAAAGATTTGTCCAGAATATCTCAAAACTAAAGATTAGTCCAGAATAGTCAATAATCTCTGGCAATGAATATTTCATTTTAGGAAATGTGTGTTTTATTTATCATCATCAAATGCCTTTTCCAGTCAGGAGTTTGATGGTAACAAAACTGAAATTGGTCAGTAATTATTACTGTATATCATTTATCCATTTCTGCTTTGGTCTTCCGGTGCCTTTTTTTGTAGACATCTGTACCTTTACGATCAAATTTGGGCATTCTAATATGGGTCTTCTAAGAAAAGCCTCTTTTCTCTGCACGGTTCTAACTGGACACGGATGATTAGTAAACTTCCTGCAATGAATTGGTCGCGAGGAGTCATCGGCTTGACAAGAATACGATGCTGTTATCGACCTGTTAATAGCATCACCTTTTGGGGGTGGTGATGGGTGCTGATCTCTCACTGCAGAGCATTGTATGTGCGACTGAAAGAGGTCCACGAACGAGATTGTGAGATTGCAGTGGAAGCTCCCTCTTAACTCTAGAGGAGACGGAGAACAAGGCAGCGTTCATCCTCCCGCTTCCGTGAGGCCTTGATCTTTGGCTTTATCCGGGTTTTCAGAGAGGAATGCGAAAGTTGAATCTCTGGTGTCCCATTTATGGATGAAGAGGATTTCGACGTGTTTTAGTGGATATTGCCGTCTCCCTCGCCAACACCCGCACTCCTAGCCCATAGGCTTTGTGCATAAAAGTAGTTCCATTACCGTTACTCGTCACAAGCTGAACTATATTGAGTTTCTCGGCGTTTGAGAGGAACTTAATCCTTGACAACCTAAACACTAATTAGCTACGCTAAAATATCGCCTCTTAACTTTGGTACCACTGTAGAATTTTATCACTTATTGGAACTCTCCTTCATATGGTTTTATAAATACTCTGCATTATGTCTACTTTGTACTGCCAGCCGCGATATTTTATAGTAAAGTCTACAATGTATAAAACATTATACTTTGTAACGTTAGCAGGTTAAAAGCTTGGGGCGTATATTGTGTATACTTTATGTTGTTATAATACATCTTCATGCTTAATTGGATGGGGAACGTTCGTCATTTTATTTATAAAAATCTTAACCTGATAGGGTTCTTTGTTTATAGGAAAATAGAGAAAGAACGTGAATGAAACAATCGCTGGTGAAAATTGTGATATCTAATTTGTTTAGGTCTTTGTGTGAAGCTTTGGCATTACATAATTACTACCCTATCAGCCAAGACGACTCGTCAAGAAGAATCTATGTGTTCAGGTACGCCTGTAGGAGCAATTACGAGAGAAATTGTTAATCTTTGATGGTATCATTACTATCGTTAGATAAAATCACAGTCAAGCGCTAACCTGAAGCAGACCAGTCGGAAATAGAGTGTGTACGAAGAAGAGTTTATGTTTTACAACAAAAACAAGGTTATGAAGAAGAAGTAATTCTTAATTTCACCCTTTCGGTATTAGATTATTAGCTAAGCAATGACCAGTGCATCTTAAACATTCTAAATGGTCTTTTAAAATACGAGAAATAGTTCTGAGTGCTGTATTCATTTCCCTAGATGGATTCTTTTGTGAAGAAATACTGCACGTAAGCAGGATTCTTTCGGATTCGTTCCTTCAATGATCGCCTTTTCAGTTCGTAATTACAAATACGTATAAGCTTTTTATGTCAATAAAGGGTTGTATAAACTAATAACGGCTACTACCCAAGAAATGGAGGGCTTAAAAAATTGAAATCGTTTACTAATCTACAATTTAATATCAAGCGATTTTTTCTTCAAATTTATTCCTTCTCTTAACATTTATGTTTACTTTAATTCTATATTAAATAAAATTTCTATATTTCTCCCATAAACATGGCTTCATTTATTGTATGATAAATTTAAATTTCAGGTTGTAAAGGCAATTCCTGATTGAAACTTATTATTTTGCCAGACGAGGTATGAATTTAAATTTGAATGTTGGTGTGTTGGATTTGTAGTCTATTTATTTATTTATTTATGTACCAAAACATATAAAACAATATTAAATGATAATGGATGTACATAAGACAGCTTATCTCTTAAAAGAGATTTCTGCCAGTAGCCCTTTGACATAGAAGAGTGTTAATGAGATTCAGTAGAGGTACAAGTACGTGTAACTAAACATAACTATATACAAAATTTAACAACAATAAAACTTATATAAAACAGGAAAAATGTGATCGAGTCTATATTGTATGCTGAGGAAACCTTTGGCAGGTGTACACCATGGAAGCTCAGGGCGGAATTTCCCTCGGCTGCTTACCAGTGCAGAGCAGCCGCGATAACCAGAAGGGAATCACCAGACGAAATAAGAAGGGTCAGGGTTCTACCTAACAAAGCCTTGACCCAAAGATGGATGAAGGCTCTCGAGTCCCCAGTAGCGGGCGGGGCCATATTAGGAGTGATATTCCCTCATCTGGATAAATGGCTGGGCAGTGAGCACTGATCGCTCTCGTACAGGTACAGGTTACCTGTCATAGTTGCTTCAGCAAATACCTGTACCAAACTGCTGGCAGTGAGTCGTCGGCCAGATGTCACGAGTATGGTGCTTCGCCAGACACAGATCACCACACTGTGGCAGAATGTCCCGCCTGGGAACCTCAGCGACTCATTATGACGTCGCTGATCGGCACAGACCTCTCACTGGCAAGTATATAAGAGCAATACTTATCAGTGAGCAGGCCTGGTTGCATCCTTTTGCGAGACTGTGATCTCGCTTAAGGAGGCACGGTAAAGGCAGAGGGTGAATGCTGCCGTAACATTCCAGGACCCATGAAGGGGTGCAGGAAACAGGAGGCGGAGATTCCTACAACGCCTCCCCCTGTAGAATTTCTTTGAGCTGCAACCGAGGGCCCAGAGAGGAATGCCTCAACGAACCTCTGGCTCCCCATTCATGGTTGATGAGTTTTAGTTGGTCTTGCAAGTTCGAACCCGTGTGCAGTCTGCCAATCAATTATGGAGCAGCATGGTGAGTCTGACTGCCTCATTGGTCTAGTGGTTAGCATGTTTGACTACAGACATGAGGTCCTGGGTTCGAGTCCTAGGTCGGGCCAATTCAAAATCGATATTGAGTTTTCTATTAAGATTTTCTCAATATTTGCCCGAAGTTGGGAAGTTGGCGGTGTGATCCACCCCCGTGCCTCGGAGAGCACGTTAAGCCGTCGGTCCTGCGCCTGATCTCTCTCCGGTCGTGTCGGATTTCCGTCACACCGGACTATGAGAGTGAAGGAATAGAGAGTGCACTTGTGTACTATGCCTGCCAATCCGCAGTGGAGCAGCGTGGTGGGTCTATGCTCTAAAAACCCTCTCTCATATGAGGGAGGAGGCCTGTGCCCAGCAGTGGGACGATAATGGGCTGCTACTTACTTACTTACTAATGGTGAGTCTGTGTTATAAAAGCAGATAAAAGTAAACAGATACATATCATTAATGCTGCATTATTGGGTACAGTATATAAAGTCACTAGGTCACATTACTTTCCCATATATAGACGTAAATTGGAAACTTCTCAACAATCAATTATGTTGTTCAAATATGAAACATCTGAAAAATTGGGAAGGGAAATGAAAAACCAACGATATTTGACTACGGTCGGCCACAAGGGATCAAATATTTAAAACCATATTCCTAGCATTTGATAAATGTACAGTAATAACTCGAACTTTATTTTATTACTGTTACGTTAAGATTTAACTTTTAGTTACATCTCCAAAATGATTTAAGCTATAACTTGCGTAGAATTATTTATAATTAAGACACATACGTTTACTTTAATGACCTTTCTTACTTTAACAATCCTTATTATTGTTATTTTCGTCATTGAGGATAAAAGTTTTACATATTTTGAATGTCATATTTATTTATATCAAATCAAGCTCTGAAAATGACAGTACCTCTATCCCTTACAAGCTTTTTACGCATTAAAAGCCTAACTCCTTTCTCAGGCTCTAGATTTGTGTACCAAATTTCATTTAAATAGTTTCGATAGTTTTGGCATCAAATCGCAAGAGACAAACAGAGTTACTCTCGGATTTATCATATTAGTAAGGATTAGCAAAATATAGTATTGTATTGTATATCAAACACTTAGCTTGAAATCTTTAATCTACACTAATATTATAAAGAGGATAGATTTGTATTTTTGTATGTAACGAATAAACTCAGAAAGTACTGGATCGATTTTAATAATTCATTTTTCATTAGAAAGCTACATTATCACTGAGTAACAAAGGCTATATTTAGTACTAGATTACTATAGAAATCTTTAGAAATTCCTATTAAAACCAACCGAAGCTGTAAAAAAATTTGCTATCTGTCTGCTAAAAATGTCTTTCATCGCATACGCTGTTAAGGGTGTTAATGGAAGGACAAAAAATGTTCGACAATATTATAGNGACCTTCTCGCACCGATAACGCTGCTGCCCGTTATCGGTCTGTGGTATTTAGGTCAGCTATATAGAATGGTTATACCGCCATTTGTCGGTCGCCAGAGCCTCGTCGGTAGGAGCAGGGTGCACCGCGTGCAGGTGAGGTTGACGTTTGGAGAAACGGACTGGGACGCGTTCCCCCCTTACACCCCAAAGAAACTCAGAAAGTACTGGACCGATTTTAATAATTCTTTTTGCATAAGAAAGCTACATTATCACTGAGTAACACAAGCTATATTTAGTACTAGATTACTATAGAAATCTTTAGAAATTCCTATTAAAACCAACCGAAGGTGTAAAAAAAATTGCCATAAAATGTCTTTCATCGCATACGCTGTTAAGAGTATTAATGATAGGACAAAAAAATGTTCGACAATATTATAGAATATATCAATATCTACAAAAATCTTGCGAGACCATATGTCTAACTATTGTAGTTACGTCACTATAACTACTTTTTTTACACTTAACAATTTGATAGAAATGCTGATCTAAATCAGACTGTGTTATGCATACCATTTATAAATTTTTATCCAAATAAATATTCAAGACCGTCTCGATACCTCATGATGACTTTTTGAATTATTGAAATCGGATATTCCCTTCAAAAGATATCATGAAATTAAAATAAAAATACTATCTTGACGAGAGAGGGTCAGTGCGGGAGAAGGGGGTGCACCATTATGAACTAGGTTACCTTATGCAGTGGACGCAAGCGACATTGAATATTTCGAGTTTTTTAAACACATTTTTATGCTTCACTTTTCTGAGCTACCCGTGCGAAGCCGGAACGGGCCGCTAGTAAAGGTATAAACTTAGTTCTATAAAGATTTTCATATATTTTTAAGTATGAAAAGGGTATGGCTTAAAGAAAGTACATGACTGAAGTGAACCGAAACTCTGTCTCTGTCTTCACCAACTTATCTCCTTTTGAACTTTGGTTCACCTCACCCGATCACACATTTCGTAACGCTCTCACGCGCTCACTGATTCCCCAAGTCATGCGTGCCTTTAGAAGTTACAATTTTTGAGATATTAGAAAAGAAGATTTAGAAAATACAATTTTTTTATTGCTGATAAGGTTAGCGATTGACTGTGATCGCACCTGATGGAAGCGCCATCTACACAGCATCATATCCGCACAAATCTCCACAAGCTCAGGCCACCAGCAGACAAATTTGAAATGGCAATTCCTTAATTCGTTCTACTCGGGATCAAACCCGACACCTCTGTTAGTTTATTTAACAGCAACACTGATGAACATATCATAATAGAAATAAAGGAAACCAATTTGTCTATATAACGTTTCAGAATCTCTGTAATATCCTCGGATCCTCGAGAACGGAAGCAATCAATCAGTTAGATTGTAACCCCACTTTGTGTAACTTGTTAAACTTAGTAACCTAATAGAAAGGCTGTGTTGATTCTCACATTCTTTTTCGTGAGATAATCTTAAAGAGTTTAACTAGAAGTTTTGCGAAAGCCAAGATAGTAGAATAGTTCAGTTATCCAGAATGTCTATAATCTATTAAACACCATATTACGACTAATAAGAGGGGAGCATCAATGGAAAATTATTCCTTCCAATTCATTCCTTTTGTATCATCACTTACCATTTCGGGAGAACACAGTCAAGTGCAAACCTTTCACTAAAGATTTAATATTTAAATTGTCCGTGTCACTAATTGACATGATACGATAGTGCTCTATTCGAACAATCAGAAATATAAGCATCTCTTTCTTTTTTAGTCATAATGTATATTATCTATTTTGCTTCTCGGTAACTGGTGCAACAAAATATGCGTTGAGATAACATCAGTTACAAAGTGACCGTTACTAACGGTGTGTGTGTCTTGTTGAAGGTTGTTAAGTTTTTATGTGGTATTTTATAAACTGTGAGTGATTATGTGTGTTGTTGATGATATAAGTGATGTGAATAACAATGAAAATCCTTGAGGTATGTTTTAGTTTTAAGATGAGAGCCTATAACAACGGCGGACAAGGCGGACTTTTTTCACTGTCTCAAAGTTTAACACAACATGACGCTACACCAGAGTCTTAATTTATTAAACAAAAGATAACATTGTATAGGGTAACTGTTAGCAAACATAAAAATCATAACATTTGGTCGTCTTTCATGAACATTTGTAAACGACTGTATTAAACTCGATTTTCCTCGGATTTTTTTCCTTTTTTGGGAGATTACTCCTTATTTTTTTCTTTTTTGGGACACGTTACTTGGAAACGAAAACCCAATTTTTTTTTTGACAAACGAAGGGATAATACAAAACTCCTCAACCACCCGCCTCTAGTAATACCACGATACTAAGTTATAAAGCTGAAGAGTTTATTTCTTAAGTTGATAGCGTTAATCTCAAGAACTACTAGTTCGAATTGAAAAGATGTTTTAGTGTTGGATAGCCAATTTATCTAACAAGGCTATATGCTATATATCATCAAATTATGAACAATAGATGCAGAGCATCAATGAAAAATGTCGCAAAAACGGAGAAAAATCGTCCCTTTGGGAGCTTCCATTGTGTGCGCTGCTTTAACGGTTAAAGTTACGTGACAATTATGTATGACGGAATTATTCCTCATAATTTATTTTAAAAAAAAGTGTGATGGCATACGGCTATCTTTTAAAATTGACTCACTACAACAGTTTGAAGGTAATCGTATTTGTTCTGGCTCTAATGTGACGTATACGAAGTTGCATGTGTCAGATTGAAGTGAAAACTTATATTGAATGATACTAAGCTATCACGCTAGGCTATGTAATGTTCATTCGAGTGAAATCGGCTCTCGTGATTTATGCAAACGAGAAAGTTCTGCCGCTTTTTAAATCTCTGATATCTACTCAGATAACCCTTTAAACTTAATGATGTTAAGAACAGTCTTGATCTATATGATATATACATCGTATGTAACGTATTTAATTGAATATGTAATAATACTATATTGCATAACATAGCTTGGAAAATAACACAACTTTTAATAATGTGTAAATGATAAAAATTGTTACTGTGAGTTATCGTTTACAGATTAATATATGCCACATATGATTTTTTTGTCGATCATTTTGAGTGATACAATTTCGTAAAACATTATTTTGATCTATCTTGTAAGGCTAAGCCAACGTTTGCGATTTTAGCACACAAAATTTGTTACGAAATCACATCACAAATCTTTCAAAACTTTCCGCTTTTCTATATTATAATATATATATATATATATATATGTCGGCGTGCAAGAGTCTGTGTATCTCTGGTCCGTGTGTAATAGTCTGTGAAACGCTGGCGCCATCTTTGTGTCGGCGTGGGGCAGAGCCAATAAGTGGCAGTCCGGCCCGTCTCTCGGCAGTTCTCGAGAGGCGGTCGGCCGGAGTGGTCGACTATTGAAACTGTCGCGTTCCTAGCTATTATTCTTAATAAGTTTGTGTAAATTGATATCGGGATCATTAAGTGATTGAACATTAACTCGAGTTAATTAATAAAGTGTTTCATTGCACCAACATTACCCACGAATGCCCACAGAATAAGAAATGAAATAATGGATCCAATTAATAACGATGTCTGCGGAGGACCCTACGCCCCTGTGCTTTATGATTCTCCGTTTCTCTCCTATTCTCCGACATACATATCATAATGCATATAAACCTTCTTCTTGAATCACTCTATCTATTGCTGAACACTGCATTAAAATCCGTTGAGTAGTTAAAAAGATATAAGGGAACAAACAGCCGGGGGCGACTCCATTTTATACTATGCAAAGATATGCAAAATCTGGAGTTTGTTTTGCTCTGAAACAGTGGTTTGACTCATAAACATTTCGTTTAGAATACACAGCTTTCCAAACTTCGCTTCGGGCTGAAGATGATTAAGTAAGTAATTTGTCGACGTCAGCTACAAGTTCTCTCGTAATGTAATGCGATTTGTTATTTTGTTTATCACAAGAAATATGATCCTGAATAATAAATGTGATACATTACGAAGTTAAAATTTTGTTTGATCTAAAAATTGTATTGTAATTTATAATATTGTAAATCACTGAGTATTGTAAAAGAAGCGAATATCTGCCCAAATTATTTATAAAGTAACAAGACCATAAAATCAATGTTCATACTATATTTTTCATATTGATTTAAAATGAAATATTGTCATGTTTAAGTAAATAAAATGTTGTAGTGATATTTTTAGCGAAAATTCAAGAAAAGAGTGAGTCTATAAACATTTAACGCAAAGTAATTACAGTAACGGAAAAAATAATCTAAATTCTTAACGAGATTTCAAATGGCTGTATCTTTTTAAAAAGAGTCGCATCGGAGTCAAATAGATGGAATTTAAAGCTTGAAGTTTCTAATTTTAGGATGTTGCAAAAAATAAGATCGAAAACAATTTTAACTTTTTTTTCTCATCATATTCATTACTATTGCGTATTACGTGCTATTTCGTAAGATCCTAAAATTAGAAACTTCAAGCTTTAAATTTCTTCTTGTTTCACTCAGATGTGACTATTTTTAAAAAAGATACAGCCATTTGAAATATCGTACAAAAATTGTGGTATCTCTTTTGATCCTTTAATTTTTTCCATGATTATAAATAGACAACCAAAATAGTTTGTGAGATTTTATTTATTATTTACTTATATGAACTGTATATCCCAAATAAGATGAAGTAGAAGGTTACATTTTTGTACATTTAAAAGCTGATATTGTAAAGTATCATTACATGTATTAGATAAGTTTGTTTACTTTAAATAAAATTGTAAAATATTCATGAAGTAAACAAGCACGAATAATTGCATTTGACACGGCCATATTTTACCAAAATTTTTACAGTTTTATTTAAAACGAACAAACTTATTTAATACATTTAATGATACATTTTAATATCAGCTTTTAAATGTAATAAAAATTACCCCACCACTTTATCCTGCTCGCGAAATACAGATCATATGAATAAACAATAAATGAAAACCGCATGAGCGTTTTTGGTTGCCATAGTCTTTAGATGAAATGAGTTCGTTTTAAGTAGTAGCCTCTTAACGTCCCACTGCCGGGCACAGGCCTCCTCACTCATATGGGAGAGGGTTTTAGAATACAGACCCGCCACGCTGCTCCATTGCGTATTGGTAGGCATAGTACACAAGTGCACTCTCTATTCCTTCACTCTCAAAGTCCGATGTGACGGGAATCCGACACTCACGGAGACAATCAAACTAACAATTGCGAGGGTGGATCGCCTGCGGCCTGATTTTGACGAGGTCCAGAGGATCAGAGCTCTGTACGACCAGGATCCAAAAATGAAGAGAGAACTTTAGGTCTCCAGCAGCGGGCGCGGCCACTGTAGTGGCGATCCGTCTTCCTGGAACAATGGCTTTCTAGAGAGCACGAGATGCTTTTCTACAGATTGGTGCAGATTCTGATCGAATATGGATACTTTGGTTATACGTCTAGTGGTTAACATGATCGACTACAGACATGAGGTCCTGGGTTCAAGTCCCGGGTCGGGCCAATTCAAAAAACCAATATTGAGTTTTCTATTAAGATTTTCTCAACATCTGCTCGAAGTTGGGAAGCTGGCGGTGTGATCCGGTCCCGTGCTTCGGAGATCACGTTAAGCCGTCGGTCCGCCTGATCTATCGAATATATATCGAATTTTAGACATCAATAAAGGATTTCAAGCTGTAATTTCCAACCAATGCCCGCGTGTCTATCTTTGTATCTGTATTCACAGAACAGGTCGCTCAGGAATCCTCGCAATTTTAGATTTTACTATATTTTTCCCTATCATTATCATACATTGGTAATATTATATGGAAAAAACTATATTTGACGATTCAGAAGAATTTGAATAACCATGTTAATGTAGATAAGGTTAATTTCAAAACTACCTAAAACTGTAACATTTTCATGATTTATTACAAAAGCGTACCTTCTCGAGGAAACCCTTTGTTTTAATCAAAGGATTTTATTATAATAATATTATCTTCTTTTAGCTTTGTTAATGTTTAACGTTAAGCCTTAAGGCTACAAGTCAAGGCGGATCGTATAAGGGGCTGTTTGAAACTGTTGAAAGCAACAATTTAAACTTTCTCGTAAAGATCATATGCAACAAAGAAAGACCTAATCGGTAGTTTAAATAACTAATAACGCTTTAACACTAGACCACACGTTAAAGATTGAAATAAAATGATGAATAAGATACTATTTTAATAAACAACTGCCTCATTGGTCTACTGGTTAGCATGTTCGACTACAGTTCCTGGGTTAGAGATTCAAAAATCAATATTGAGTTTTCTATTAAGATTTTCTCAATATTTGCCCGAAGTTGGGAAGTTGGCGGTGTGATCCACCCCCGTGCCTCGGAGAGCACGTTAAGCCGTCGTTCCTGCGCCTGATCTCTCTCAGATCGTGTCGGATTCCTGTCACACCGGACTATGAAAGTGAAGGAATAGAGAGTGCACTTGTGTACTATGCCTGCCAATCCGCAGTGGAGCAGCGTGCTGGACTGTACTCTAAAAACCCTGTCTCATGCGAGTGAGGAGGCCTGTGCCCAGCAGTGGGACGTCAATGGGCTGCTACTTACCTTACCTTTACTTACTATTTCAATTATTAAAACGCTGTTATACTGTGCTGAAAGCTGTGAATACGATTTGACCTTGATTGACCTTTTAACAATGTAAAAGAAGCTAGTAAATGAGGAATTAAACTACAATGTCGTACGAAGAATTGTTGTATGACGTGGAAGTAGTACATAGATTTCAAAGAATAAGTTTATAAATGTTATTAATAGATTTAAAAGTGGCCGAATAATAAAGTCGGCAGTATATGATAGATAAATAAAATAAAGAAAAAAACGTGAAAGTAGTTGGCTGAATTTAAAGGATATAATGGGTATAGAATCGTTTAATAGATGTTAATATATATGTCTGAGAAAAATGCATAGAGGTTCCACCGACATCGTCTTTAGTGGGATCCATAATTCAACCTCCAAATTGTAGGCGGCGGTGGGTAATGTTGGTGCAATTAAACACTTTATTAATTAACACAAATTATAATGTCCAATTACTTAATGTTCCTGGGTTTGAGAGATGAGAGTGAAGGAATAGAGAGTGCACTGGTGTACTATGCCTGCCAGTCCGTAGTGGAGCAGCATGGTGGGTCTATGCTCGAAAAACCCTCTCTCCTATGAGTGAGGAGGCCCGTGCCCTATGAGTGAGCAGTGGGACGTTAAAGGGCTGCTACTTACCTTTTTCTTAATGTTCCTGATATCAAATTACACAAACACATTAACAACAATAGTAAGGAACGCGCGACTGTTTCAACTGTCGACCGCTCTAGCGGACCGCTACTCGAAAACTGTCGAGAACGCTGCCGACCTGTGACTTATTGACTCTGTGCAGCGCCGATGGATCGTACCAGCGTTCCGCAAACTATATCACTCCTTCATGTATATAATTGCAGATTGTTTAAAAATTTAGTGAAATGCGGTCAAAATTTAACCAGAACATTGGCGGTTGTCAATGTGAAATGTACAAAACAAAAGAAAAAATAAATCTAATTCGATTTCTGAACATTGGGCATGTAGAGAGAATGAATGAAAGGAGACTGACAAAAAGGATTTATGAGTCAAGAGTGAATGCGAAAGTTGGAAGGGGAAGACCAAGGCGAACGTTCCTGGACCAAATCCAGGACATTTTAAATAACGGCCAGGTCAAGAGTACTCTAAACCGACGAACTTGTATGAAAGGTTTAATGAGAATGAAAGAAGCGAAGGAGATATGCAAGGATCGTGGCAAGTGGAAGGATGTTGTCTCTGCCTACCCCTATGGGAATGAGGCGTGATGCTATGTATGTATGAACGAGAGGATAAACATCAAATGTTTGACATTCAAAACAAAAAATATATGAAAAATAAGCTTGAATTTTTAAATTTCATTAGATTTTTAAACGACGCGACGGACATCAAATGTTTGATAGGTAGGAAATGTGTCTGAGAACGCTGCTCACCTTTTAAACATTCCCTGGACTTCTACAAATAATGAAAAACCAAAATTAGCCAAAACAGTCCTTCATTTCGAGATTTTCTTTACATTCACGTTACTGTACAATATCAAAATCTTTTTATTTGTTAAAATATAATCTATAAAAGATGGTATTGATACATTTTAGTATCGCTATTTTATGCCATTAGTCTTACAAATTTTTATTAACGTATTAAAAGTTATTGTGTAATATTTTTTTAAAGATATTTGATCATTTGCCATCACAAATTGGTGCCATTTTCCTTTCAAAATCGTTATATGTAAATTATATTTTAAATACATTTATTCTAAGTTAGAATTAAGTCATGTCTCTAAAGACTCGTCTCGTTTGTTTTATGAGTGAAGTTTTCCAGTCATGTTGAGGCTTTTTATGAGATAAGGGAAAACGTTACCCAAGTTTCGTGACGATAGCGACTTAATGCCCTAGTTTTATCATGGGGGAAAGTTGCCCTCATTAAAATATATATTCGTATATATGTATATAAGGAAAACATCGAGACCCTTTATATATTCTGAGGTATGTTTAGCCTGCCAACCCGCAGTGTTCATCCTCTAAAACCTCTTTGAGGGTCTCGCTTTGCTAGCAGAGATCCTGGTTCGATCTCTAGTAGGGGCAGTAGAAATTGCATTTTCTAATTAATCTGAGTCTGGACTGGTGGGCTTCTGTCGTAGCCAAGCAAATAGATTTGTGTTCCTGTACAATGTTCTGTAGAAACCATAAGAGGTAAATTGCATCCTATAAAATTGTTGCGCTTCCCTCTCTGACTGTATCATTACTTAACATCAGGTGTGATTTCAGTCAAGCGCTAAACGGTCAGCAATAAAAAAAACTCTTTTATAATTAAGGAGGCTTTCGCCCCATAGTGGGGTATCGATAAGCTGTTATTTACCTTTCCTTAAAAGTCATGAAGTCAAGTCTTCATCAGGAGATTTCCAAAACTATTTCCATTTTTGTCTATAGAAAATCATGGTATCAAGATATGCAATATCTGTTTAAAGTAGTTCCACACTCGTGGTTATAAATCCCGTGGCAATATGGTAAAATCTTCTTAATTAGCAGTTAATGGCAATATAAAAATCTCAAAAAAACCAAGATAATCTTTATTCAAGTATGCTCATTAGTGTGTCCGTTAGTAACAGATCTACCACCGGTTCGGAAAGTCGATTCCGCTGAGACGAAACATAGTTTTTGTATGTGACAATGTGTTTAGCTTTCATGTGCAACTGGAATCGAGTTCAAACATATTTGTCACTATTTAAGTGATGATAATCGTACACATTATAATATACCCTTTGTAAAAGGACGTTTTTGACATATTTCTTAAGATAATGTGGAGGCAAATCCAAGACTAATTGCGGTATCTTATTAAAATTGCGTATACTCAAACTGACAAATGATTTCTGAACCCTTTCACACTAAATTATGGCAAATAAGTTTGTTTTTATATCATGTATTTAAATTATGTTTTCCACTCTTTTTTGCTATATAAACAAAAAAAAAAAAGTAAACATTAATGTATAAAACAAATCCTTGTAATGTTTTACAAACTGTTGACAATATACTATTAATAGATTCATAACAATCTACTTGAAGTCTATTAATAGTCATGTTGTTATCATCATTGCATTAAATTAATTGAGGTCATAACAACCTCAGTATTCCGTTGAACACTGTTGAAATATGCTAGCATTATGTACACACATACAAATATACATGACATAGTTTATAATAGAATGTAATGTTAATAATATTCATTTTTTTGGGATGTAGACTTACTAGCCAGATGGTGTCTCAAAGGGCTAGACTGGCAGTGCATGCTGGAGTGTTGGTGCCAACACTTATGTATGGTAGTGAAAGTTGGGTATGGCAGAAGAATCACAAAAGTAAAATAAATGCGGTAGAGATGAGAGCGTTGAGAAGCATGAGTGGATTAAAACTGAGTGACAGAGTAAGAAATAGTGTGATAAGAGAACGTTGTGGTATAAAAGAAGACGTAGTGACTAAAATTGAGAAAGGTATGCTTAGATGGTTTGGGCATGTAGAGAGAATGAATGAAAGGAGACTGACAAAAAGGATTTATGAGTCAAGAGTGAATGCGAAAGTTGGAAGGGGAAGACCAAGGCGAACGTTCCTGGACCAAATCCAGGACATTTTAAATAACGGCCAGGTCAAGAGTACTCTAAACCGATGAAATTGTATGAAAGGTTTAATGAGAATAAAAGAAGCGAGGGAGATATGCAAGGATCGTGGCAAGTGGAAGGATGTTGTCTCTGCCTACCCCTATGGGAATGAGGCGTGATGCTATATATGTATGTATGTAGACTTACTAAAAACGGTTTTCTCCATATTTCCACGAGATTGCGAACTATGTAGATAAAACTGTAGGGAATACATAGTTTATAATATAGTTAATCATAATTTCTTTTGTGATGAGTCAATAAATCAAGAATCAGTATCGTACAATAGAAAAAATAACGAGAAAAAAGCCTTTTTCCGGCTTATATCTGTGCCAATGGTTATATTTGTTTCGCAAGCGGTCATTTCTTTCGCTTTATAGCTTCGAGTTTTCCCAATAGGCGTAACAATATTGGAAATTTGTATTTTCGAGACTTTTTCGCGACCTATTTTTTGTATTACGTAACTTTATATTTTTGTTGCTAATTTGCTAAATCAATCCGGCTACAATTCTGTCGTTCAAATAGAAACCACATCCGCTTCATTCATTGTTTCAATGAAAATTTGAAATGAAAAAAAAGGCATGCGATGCGTCATGGATAACTGTTTAACAAATTTAAAAGAAAGTCTGTACGGGTTAAGAATGAATGAATTACTCATCCAGTATTTAATCTACACTGATGATCAAGTAGTAATTACTAAAGAGCTACAGGAAATGGTAAATGTTATGAATGAAGTTTTGAAAAGAAAAGAAATGAAAGTGAATGTAAACGAAAAGAAAGTTATGCTTTTTGAAAGAGATGAATTTATGTTGATTTTCAATATTTTGACAGATAGGGAACGAGTGGAAGATGTGTAAGAATTTGTATACTTGGGATCTAAATTTACAAAAGATGAAACATGTGAAATGATATTGAAAGGAGAGTGAATGCAGGGAATATGGTAAATGGTGCTCTGCACGCCTTTATGAATAGCCAGATGGTGTCTCAAAGGGCCAGACTGGTTGTGCATGCAGGAGTGGTGCCAACACTTTTGTATGGTAGTTGAGTATGGCATAAGTAAAATAAATGCGGTAGAGATGAGAGCGTTGAGAAGTATGAGTGGATTAATACTGAGCGACAAAGTAAGAAGTATTATGATAAGAGAACGCTGTGGTATAAAAGTAGTGACTAAAATTGAGAAAGGTATGCTTAGAAGGTTTGGGCACGTAGAGAGAATGAATGAAAGGAGACTGACAAAAAGGATTTAAGCGTCAAGAGTGAATGCGAAAGTTGGAGGGGAAGACCAAGGCGAACGTTCCTGGACCAAATCCAGGACATTTGAAATAAGGGCCAGGTCAGGAATTCTCTAAACCGACGAACTTGTATGAGAGGTTTTATGAAAATGAAAGAAGCGTAAGAGATATGTAAGGATCGTAAAATGTGGTCAATGTTTTTTCCATGCTATATCTATTATAGTCAGTTCATAATTATCACACCCATTTCAGAGATTAACAGAATTAACAGTGCATTTTACATTTTGGCTTAATGTAGTTACTTAGTTACGTTAATTTTACGCCAGAGACTTTACGTTTTCGTAGGAATTTTCGTTGACCATAAGCATCATTATAATCGACATGCAAGTCCCACCTAAATCAAGTATTTCGTTCTGAAGATTAGCTGAAACAAATAATCAGAGAAAAGGCCTTTTGTTTTATAAGCGATGTTAGAATACATATCCTTATATGTATACGTGAGTTCTCGTATCTAAAGATAAATGTGGGTTACGTGAATACGTTGAATTTAAGCTTCTGAAGCTTGTTTGTAAGAAGAATGACCTCAACGACCTTTGGCGATTGTAGCGCAATTGTTTGAGTGCTTGCTTTGTTAGCAGAAATTGCTTTTCCAAATTGATCTGTGTGTAGACTGGTAGACGTACTGTCTTGGAAAAAAATTGCGTTCACTTACGATACTCTGTCATTGTAGTATGTACCTCATATGGCTAATAGGGCTATCCAACTCCTTGGGAGCTGCGCGCACAGGTTCTTGCGGCTGCTCATCGGCACAGGGCAGCTGCGAGGGTTCAAGGCCTCTCAAATCCAAAAGTGAAAGGAAGATCTCGGGTCCCCAGTAGCGGCCGTGGCCACTGTGGAGGCGATCCGTCCTCATTTGGAGCAATGGCTTACCGGGGGCACGGGACGCTTTCTGGATGGCATGGTTTCTTTGGAAAGATCCTGCACCAAATTGGCCGAGAGGAGTCCCCTGCTTGCCACGAGTGTGGCTTGGCTAACGCAAAAGTTCCAGTAAACTCTTTCAGATTTTCCCACGAAAAAGAATTAAAGACTCGACACAGCCTTCCTATTAATTTATAAGGTTAAAAAGTTACACAAAGTAGGGTTACCATCTAACTGATTGATTGTTCCCGTTCTCGGGGATTCGAGGATATTACAGAGGTTCTGAAACGTTTTATGGACAAATTGGTTTCCTTTATTTCTATTATGATATCTCTTCATCAGTGTTGTTATTAAAGAAGCCAGCAGAGGTATCGGGTTCGATCTCCGGTAGAACGGATTAAGAAATTGCATTTTCTAATTTGTCTACGTCCTCCTTGGGAGCTGCGCGCGCGGGATCTTGTGGCTGCTCATCTGGGTATGGTTGCTTTGGAAAATTTCTGAACAAATTGACCGAGGGGAGTCGCCTGCTTGCCACGAGTGTGGTGCAGCTATCGACTCACTCACCCATCCCACTGTGGCAGAATGCGCAGACTGAGGACCTCAGCGGCACCGCTTGGTTGCGCTGATGGGCGGCAAACTCTCGCTTGAGAGTAATGTATGCGCGATGCTGTCAATGAAGCGATGTTGGGCGAAAGTGACCTTCTTCTAAGATACTGTCATCTCGCTAAAGGACGCTCACTAACGAGATAGGGAGAATGCAGTAGATTCTCCCTCTTACCGCCGAAGGAGGCAGAATACTAGGCGGCGCTTGTTTGCGTACCTGCTCCCGCCTCCATGAATCCACAGTCTGACTCATCTGGGGCACCAGGAAAGAATGCGCAAGCTGAACCTCTTGTGTCTTAGTTACGGATCATGAGGGTTCCGCTGGGTACCCACTAAAGGGTATTGCGAAGTCTCCTCTCTGGCCGAGTCCCACACTCCTGACCCATACAGGTCAGGGTAAGTTTGTAAAAGCATTTCCCAGCACAAAAAAAAAATGCTGGATGGCTAGTTGCTACCCTACTGGCAAAGACGAATCGCCAAGCAAAAGAGATTTGTGTTCCGGTAAGATGCTGTGTAGAAACCATAAGAGAAGAATTGCCTCTGACCAGATTAGCGCTCTTCCATCCTTACTAATTAGTAAATTTGAAATGGGTGAATTTAAAAGTACGTCTACCGTACACTGAATATCCAAATATTTAATAAAAACGTGGATATAAGCTTGACGATAATAACGCATGAACAGACGTCAGGGTGAAAGAGCATTACGTGTATATAATATGTAAATAAGCCTGACTACGACGTAAGTATGCCAAGGATATGGGGGAAAGCTTAAACTGACTGCATGTAATTTATCAAAACACGAATCTAATATTTTATGCGAGGAAAAATAAACCGTGACCTTAACTGGTGGTAATTGATAATGCAGTATAAGATGGTTAAGTGGTAACATAGAAAAAAGCTTACTTCTTTATTGTTTACCATTAGATCGGAAGGGATATTTTTCTTAAGGAGGTAACTGGACATGATCGAAGCTTCACATGGAAGGAGGGCCGGTTTACTTGTCCAACACTGGTGTACAACGTTGATGAACACTGAGGACTCAACTAACTTCTTTAATACAAATCCTTTTATAATTTAAAATGATAGCTAGTAAAAATGAACCACCAATCACGACTTCCTTTTTCAGTTATCATATTTAACATCAATAATACTATCTACAGTTAGTTGTTAAAATATAAGTAATAGTAATCATTTATGAAATATTACGGTGAATTTATAGCAAATTGGCTTTAATTACAAAATGTACAAATCCTTATAGTACTATTTTAAAATAGTCAAATTACGTACCATATACTTGTTTAAAATAGTCAAATGACGAACCATACACTATCATTTCAAAATTATTAAATGACGAATCTTACACTTTCACTTCAAAATAGTCAAATTACGAAACACATGCTATCTTTTTAAAATAATCAAATGATGAACCATACACTATTAATTTAAAATAGTCAAATTACGAACCATATACTATTAATTCAAACTAGTCAAATGACGAACCATACACTATCATTTCAATATATTCAAATGACGAATCATACACTTTCACTTTCAAATGGTCAGATTACGAACCATATGCTATCATTTTAAAATAATCAAATGACGAATCAAACACTATCAATTTAAAATAATCAAATGACGAACCATAACCTATCAATTTAAAATAATCAAATGACGAACCATACACTATCACTTCAAAATAGCCAAATTACGAACCATTAACTATTATTTTAAAGCAGTCAAATGGCGAACCATACACTATCACTTCAAAATAGCCAAATTACGAACCATAATCTATCATTTTAAAATAGTCAAATGACGAACCATACACTATTAATTTAAAATAATCAAATGACGAACCATACACTATCACTTCAAAATAGTCAATTTACGAACCATACACTATAATCTCAAAATAGTCAAATGACGAATAATACACTATTAGGCTTCCGAGACCGACGCATATTGTGATTAAACGTCGCCACGTCGCCTCTCTTCCCTCTCACTCAATTCGGCAACTCTCTCGTTGCATATACTGTACACGTAACCTATGTCTCACATAAAATATTTCAATGTTTCTCATCTGCCAGGCTATGGATAGGTTTTATATTTAACGAGCGCGCTTAAGTGGCTTTAAATTCTCCTTAAGGTCGTGGTTAGCAGGAAGTTAGATACTCTACTAGTTTATATTCAGGATCCTTCAATATTATGCTAATTCCTTTGACTAACCACGAAAGTTTTGCGAAGTTGTTCGCGTGAGCACTTAGTTTTAAGGTTAAAATGATGACCTGAAAAGATTAAGAGTCATTCATTGTAAAATATTTGGACTACGACCTGCTACGTATCACTCAAACAATTTTACAATCGGAAATTGAAATATTTACGTTTATTCATGTTTAGGCCATATCAAATGTTTTGGTTTGCTCGATTTTTGAACAGATAAAAACGGATTAATTAATAATTTTGCATACTTATCAGAGACGGTTGATAATACAATTATTTAAAAATTATATCTCATGATCTTCACCAGAACCTTCAGGATATTTTAACCAATAATATGGATAACAGTAAACATAAAAAGTAACAACCAATTGGTATACAATCATACTGAGTAACCAAAAGGCTGGTACGTACCAACAGGCATTCTAATTATTTCTATTAAATCTGTATACTCTTACTAATATTATAAATGCGAAAGCAAAATTTCTTGTTGCGCTTTTACACCAAAATTACTGAATTCATTCAAATGAAATTTGGTACACAGATAATGTAAAGCCTAAAGAAGGGTATTAGCTAATTTTCAATACGAAAAAAGCGTTGTAAGAAATAGAAGTATCGTCAACTTTAGAGCTACAAGATTGAAACTTCTTCTTAAGTCTATTGATTCGATATAATCGTAAAATTTATTATATTACATTCATAGTTAGTAAAAATTTTATTTTCAAAGGTGTTAAGTAACAATCCATATTATAAATGCGAAAGTAAGTTTGTCTGTAAAGTGTAGACCTCGGAAATTTAAGAGCCTCAGAAAGTCTAGAACCTCTAAAAGTCTAGAGCCTCAGAAATCTTAGAGCCTCAGAAAGCCTAGAGCCTTAAAAAGTCTAGAGCCTTAGAAAGATCAGACCCTTAGAAAGTCTAGAGCCTTAGAATTTTAGAGCGTCTGAAAGTTTAGTCCCTCAGAAAGTTTAGAGTCTCAGAAAGTCTAGAACTTCAGAATGTTTAGTGCCACAGAAAGTATAGATAGAGTCTTAGAAAGTCTAGAGCCTCCGAAAGTTTAAACCCTCAGAAAATTCAAAGCCTTAAAAAGTCTAGAGCCTCAGAAAATGTAAAGCTTTTTTACATCAAACATACATACATACATAGCATCACGCCTCATTCCCATAGGGGTAGGCAGAGACGACATCCTTCCACTTGCCACGATCCTTGCATATCTCCTTCGCTTCTTTCATTCTCATTAAACTTTTCAAACAAGTTCATCAGTTTAGAGTAGTCTTGACCTAGCCCATATTGAAATGTCCTGGATTTGTTCCAGGAACGTTCGCCTTGGTCTATCCCTTCCAACTTTCGCATTCACTCTTGACTCATAAATCCTTTTTGTCAGTCTCCTTTCATTCATTCTCTCTATGCGAAAAGCTCATAAACGTGTTTAAAATTCTTCTCAAAAACCCTATTCCAAGCAGACGAAGTCACGAGCACAACTATACGATAGAAATAAGAAAATATAAACGAAACACAAGAGGAAAAATATAGTTTATTATTTTCAAAGAAGGTAGAACTAAAATCTTAAATCGACCTATTTCGTACAACTAGTGACATAAATCCTAAAGTGACTCCTTAGAACTACGAATAAAATAAAGCAAACTGTATAGTAATAAATAAAAGAACGTTGTTCCTTAAATCCTTGTTCCTTTTATAGCGAATCGAGTAGCGAAATAGTATACAAATAAATATTCTTAAGCGTTCCCATTTAAAATAAGCGACAGCGAAATTGGTTCTTTCTTTAAGAATAATATAGCTTTCTTCTGAAATGTCTCTTTAGTATGAAGAATTAGAAGCCACTTGTATACAAAAGGCCTATTTCCAAGAGCTGTTTTTATTTTAATCTCGTGCTTTGACTTTTTATAACATGAAACAATCGTCTGTTTACATAATGAATACATCTAAACTAATATTATAAAGAGGAAATGTTTTTGTATGTGTGTTTATCCGTTTTCACACATAAACTACTGGACCGATTTCAAAAGTTTTCTCACCATTAGAAAGCGGCATTTTCATTGAGTGACATAGGCTATATTACTTTCTCAAAAAAATGGGGATCCGTAATAAAAATACATTAATTTAACCCAAGATGTGAAAAAATTGGTCATATAAAATCATCGCGTGCGTTGCGAAAACTATTGAAGATAGAACAATAAAATGTTTTACAATATTATAGAACGTATTAATCTACAAAAAAGTATATATACCATATGTCCAACTACTGAAGTTATGCCACTATAACTACGTTTTAAAATTTTGAAAGTTAATTTAAAAGTCAATAAAAGTGCCGACAATAATCAAAGCATATTATTCATATATGTATTAGTCCTTATCCTATTAGATGATATTTTATTAAAGATCGTTTGAAAACCTATAATATATATTTTAAATTATAAAAATCGGACATTCCATTCAAAAGATACAACGAATTTAAAAATCTTTATCTAAAGAAAATAATGTATCCCGAGTCGAACTCCAGATTGTAAAATGTTGTGTANCCATTCTTTCGGAAAGTATGATACCAAATAAAGAAAATAAAGTATTACAAATAAATCTCTTCTCTAATTATTATAGAAGAAAGTTTAGAATATTTCGTTTTTATTTTTAATAATTTATAATAATCAAGCTAAAAATTACTGGACTGATTTAAAAATGTATTAGTTAGATATATATTCGTTGTAAAGTAAAATTTGTATATTGATTAGATTATAAATGTAAGTGTGTATCTAATAATCTGAAAAGAAGTAATTAAAAAGTGAGTGAAATAAAACTTTAATGTCAATGTTGCGGACGGGAGCATTAGAGCGTGATTGGTTGACCGCCGGCCCCGCGCCTCCCGCACTTACCCCAGCACCCGCGACGCCCCCTCTCTCGCTCGTCACGGCGCTTGTCCGTGGCGGGTGAGACATTAATATAAAAGGCGCCTAAAGAGTTTGTAGGGTTCCTCCTCCTATAGGATCCGTCTCAACATTCCGCCTAGGAAAAGACAGCCTAAATATGTCCTTAACGACCCCGATGACAAGACGACCGTCGACAATCTACTATACCAAGTAGGAGCAGACACTCACACAAACGTTACACACCGTCTACCCCGGCGGAGTCGAGTGTCCCCGATTTCTGATGTCACCCGGACGTGGACTTCACCCACGATCCCGGGGGCGCTCTTAATCAGCTCATAACCGCCTCCCCAATGCCCGATATGATAACGTCGTTCCAAGCCGAGGTTCGGTCTCGCAAGAAACGCGCTTGGAGCGGCGTTTACCCCATTTCAGGGCTCGCGCTTCAAAAGCCCGTCAGCTTCTCCGGTTACGCTGTAAAAGCCAGTACGGCTAACAGCTAAACACATTCCGAACAAAAAAAATTGTAGAGTTTCCATTCACCTTAGACTCTCGATCGGACTATATCCTGCAATCGAAGAACCAAAGCGCAAACTCTGAAGAACCGAACCTAGAAGCACTGAAACCTGACGACCGATTCATGAGTCTCCAAACCCGAAAAACCGTCCACTGAACCCGGAGGGATTTGCCTGAACCTAAATCCCTCCCCAACAATCAACAAAAATAAATCTATATTACGACTTAGTAGACTTAACAATGCCACGAGATCAGTATCTACGCGGATGAAACAGCAGGGCATTGCTAGGCATATTTCGAGAGATATATTGTTAATTCCCTTGGCATTTTGCATAAATTTAATCCGTTACTGAAGAATCTGAACCCTAATTACTAATATTAACCAAATAACATTAACGAGTACAGCGTTATAAAATATTACTCGGGATAATTAATGAAATACCGTAGGTTTTATCGGACCGTATGTTGTTATGGTCGGAGTATACGCACGGCCTACTTACCACTTGGATTTAATTACAATTACGAGCGGTTTTACGATCCCATATAATGTATATCAGCTACAAATTTGATTTACCATTTCTATTAGGAATATCCTTATATCTCTAAACTAATATTATAAAGAGGAAACATTTGTGTTTTTGTATGTAAGAATGTATATATGTGTGTATGTTTGTAACGTTTTCACACAAAAACTACTGGAGCGATTTTAGAATTTTTTTCCCAATTAGAAAGCTGCATTTCCACTGAGTTATATAGGTTTTATTACTTAAAAAAAATTGGGATCTCTAGTAAAAATGCATTAATGTAACCCAAGGTGTGAAAAAAATTGTCACAAAAAATCTGTCATCGCGTGTGCTGCGGAAACTATTAATGATAGAACAAAAAAATATCTGTAAAATACTTTTTAAACTATTAAATTCGCACATTCCATTCAAAAGATATAACGAATTTTAAAATGAATAAGTGCGACTTTCTACTGCCACGAGATTGGTATCTACATGGGTGAAACCGGGGGCCTTGTCAGCATATTGTAAAACCTCTGAAAAATAATCTATTAACTCAAAAACTACTACACGAATTTTCACTAATCGATAGAATGGTGATTGAAGAAGGTTTATATATATAAGTTATATAGTTTTTGTACCAAAACAGATAAATAACTACTAGAGGAAAAAAAGCAAACTGCCTAAGAGCTTTCATCGAGACTACTGCCTAAAACCTTAGAAACACAACAAAACAATGTATAACATAATAATTCCTCTTTTATAGATCTACAAAAATGTCTAAAATAGTATATATCTATCTCTTAAAGATAACTCACTATATCCGTTTTATTTTCGAAAGAAATGGTCATCACGTCCTAAGCTTTTGTGATCATAAGACAGACAAAATATACAGAAATTATATATTTCTCTCCTCGTACGAAGCCGGGGCATTTCGCTAGTATTAAATAAATTGTTTTTGTTACATTAATATTATAAATATGATTAATTTAATTAATATAAAGAAACATAATTACAAAACAAAGTCAATGAAAGTTATTTTACTCTTATAGACTTTAACAACCCTTTTGTTTCTAGAAATGTAATTATTTTCCTTTAAAAGAGAACTTTAAAAGTTTGGTTGGTGTGTTTTTTGGCTAATCTCTAAAACCACTTCACCAGGATTTATCTGTAAAGCCGATATTGTTAGACGTCAGCTCTTAATACGATATTACTATGGGAATGGGATATTCCAAGAGTTGAACTTGTTACAGAGTTTATAACACGATTCATACATAGATATACATACATTTCCAAGGCATTGCAAGTCACTGCTTATTAATATTTGAAATAGTAGTGTCTAGAGGGTGGAAACTTATGTAAGCCGTAACTGTGCATGTTAATTGCTTAAAAGCCTTTCTAGACATTAACGTAACTAAGGTTATTAATAACTGATAAACACAGCCACGTTTTGATGTAGCTCAATGTACCATTACTTATAGGAACTAGCGTCCCCGGTAGGACGAATTTAGGAAATTGTATTTTCTAATTTGTCTGAGTCTTCGGCCGTGGCTAGTTACTACCCTACCAGCAAAAACGTACCGCCAAACAAAGAGATTTGTGTTCCGGTACGATGCTGTGTAGAAACCGTAAGGGGTATATCGCCTCTTAACAGTTTAGCGCGCTTCCATCTTAGACTGTATCATCACTTACCATCAGGTGCGATCACAGTCAAGCGCTAATCTGTCAGCAATAAAAAAAAACCCGATCTTTTAATGACAAAATAAATGTAAATAATATTTAAAAAACGTGATAAAAACGCGGATGGCAATGCAATGCTTTCGTCCCGTAGTGCGTATACAATTTTTCATCAGACTGTATTTAATAAAGTTTAAAATAATATGAAATAATATTAGATATTGAACCAAAAGCTAACAGTAACTAAGCAACAATTTCTTTACTTATTTATTTATGACTACTTTAAAACACAACGTACATTATAGCCTAAAATAAAGTAAAAAAATAAAAATAGTTTATACCCCTGTGGCTCTTCCTTAACAATAACAAAAACAATTCAAGAAATAAACAAAGACAATAAATAAAAAAACGAGGCAAAGAAAATAACATAATGAAGTGTGTAATAGGTATGTCAGTTTATATTTTATACTATACGTTAACGAAATAAACTATTTTATTTATAAGCTACAGCCATGAGGTCCTGGGATGGAGTCCAAGATCTAGGGAATTCACCCCGACTGTGGGGTCGGGATTGTGGGACTCCGCGAGGAGGAAGAAGTCGCAATACCCACTAAAATATTACCTACTAGCATAACCCGTGATTGCAGCTGGCTTACAGATATTCTACAGGGGAAGGAGTTTTATAAACCTCCTCCTTATGTTTCCTACTCCCCTTCATCAATGCTGGGATGTTTCGGCAACATTCACCCTCTGCCTTTGTCGTACCTTAAGCTTTGTCGCACCGTACAGTATCCAAAAATGAGGTAACCGCTCTCCAGACCTACTCACCTATAATACTTGCCCAGTGAGGGGTCTGTGCTGATCAGCTACGTCATAAGGAGTCGCTGAGGTCCCCAGGCGGGACATTCTGCCACCGTGTGATAGGCTATGTCTAAAGAGGTATTTAGTACAAGTATTTACCATATATACTAAAATAAGTTTAGATATGCAATCAAAAACGGAGTAAATCTGCAAATCTTTATAAAATACTTTAAAATAATTAAAGAAAATAAGTTCTAACGATTCGTAAGAAGAATTTCGTGAAGGAGTGAATTACAAATTTTGATGACACCGCAAAGCAAATAACTAAATATTTTGACACATAAAATAAGCGCGCATGCGTCGAAAATTTGTGACGTGTGCAACCGGAAAGTGATGTGGCATTTTCCTTTTTCAAAACAGCGACAAAAGTACGAACTTTCGATATAGGTATGATGAAAAAGTACTTTATTACATACATAGTATCACGCCTCATTCTCATAGGGGTAGGGAGAGACCAAGTCCTTCCACTTGCTACGATCCTTGCATATCTATTTCGCTGCTCTTCATTCTCAGTAAACCTTTTATACAATTACGTCGGTTTAGAGTACTCTTGGCCCTTATTTAAAATGTCCTGGATTTGGTCCAGGAACGTTCGCCTTGGTCTTCCCCTTCCAACTTTCCCATTCACTCTTGACTCATAAAACCTTTTATCAGCCTCCTTTCATTCATTCTCTCTACGTGTCCAAACCGTACCTTTCTCAATTTTAATCACTGCATCTTTTTTATACTACAACGTTCTCTTATCACACTATTTATTACTTTGTCTCTCAGTTTCAATCCATTCATACTTCTCAACGCTCTCATCTCTACCGCATTCATTTTACTTTTATGCTTCTTCTGCCATACCCAACTTTCCCTATCATACATAAGTGTTGACACCAACTCTCCTCCATGCACAGCAAGTCTGGCCCTTTGAGACACCATCTGGCTATTCATAAAGGCGTGCAGAGCACCATTTGCCATATTCCCTGCATTCCTTTCACTTTCCTTTCAATATCACTTTCACATGTTCCACTTTATTAGCTAAATTATTTGTTAATAATGTAAGCCAAAATCATAATTAGGACAGAGATACTTCCGGTTTAATTTCCGTGACAATCATGTCAACAAAATTAACCTCGCATAACGTGAAAGGGATATGTGGGGATGGGATATTGTATTTACATTTTCTCCTTGTAGTCTTCATGTAACAAAATCACTTTTTTATTAACATTATTAGATTGTCTGTAGAATATAATTTTCAGTCATAAACCCTTGTTTAATAAGCATTATTATTAATCAAGTCATTTGTAACTTGACAGCATATAATAATATTTATATATGTTCGTTAAATGTAAAAAAGCTATGACTTGTTTTCACAACTAAAGTTTAAGTAAAATCTCGATTAAAAAATGATAATTCTTATTCGAACATAATTTGTGGCAAAGAAGGATTACTACTTTTTTAGGTCCCGGGGCTTTTAGACCAAAAAATCCGGCCTTGTCTATAATGTATATAATATAAGAACTGAATGAACAGATAAAGGGGATGCCTCCACAAGCCTTTTTTGTGCCGGGGCTTCTAGACCTAAAAATCCGGCCTTGTCTATAATGTATATAATATTAGAACTGAATGAACAGATAAAGGGGATGCCTCCACAAGCCTTTTTTGTGCCGGGGCTTCTAGACCTAAAAATCCGGCCTTGTCTATAATGTATATAATATTAGAACTGAATGAACAGATAAAGGGGATGCCTCCACAAGCCTTTTTTGTGCCGGGGCTTCTAGACCTAAAAATCCGGCCTTGTCTATAATGTATATAATATTAGAACTGAATGAACAGATAAAGGGGATGCCTCCACAAGCCTTTTTTGTGCCGGGGCTTCTAGACCTAAAAATCCGGCCTTGTCTATAATGTATATAATATTAGAACTGAATGAACAGATAAAGGGGATGCCTCCACAAGCCTTTTTGGTCCCGGGGCTTCTAGACCTAAAAATCCGGCCTTGTCTATAATGTATATAATATTAGAACTGAATGAACAGATAAAGGGGATGCCTCCACAAGCCTTTTTTGTGCCGGGGCTTCTAGACCTAAAAATCCGGCCTTGTCTATAATGTATATAATATTAGAACTGAATGAACAGATAAAGGGGATGCCTCCACAAGCCTTTTTTGTGCCGGGGCTTCTAGACCTAAAAATCCGGCCTTGTCTATAATGTATATAATATTAGAACTGAATGAACAGATAAAGGGGATGCCTCCACAAGCCTTTTTTGTGCCGGGGCTTCTAGACCTAAAAATCCGGCCTTGTCTATAATGTATATAATATTAGAACTGAATGAACAGATAAAGGGGATGCCTCCACAAGCCTTTTTTGTGCCGGGGCTTCTAGACCTAAAAATCCGGCCTTGTCTATAATGTATATAATATTAGAACTGAATGAACAGATAAAGGGGATGCCTCCACAAGCCTTTTTTGTGCCGGGGCTTCTAGACCTAAAAATCCGGCCTTGTCTATAATGTATATAATATTAGAACTGAATGAACAGATAAAGGGGATGCCTCCACAAGCCTTTTTTGTGCCGGGGCTTCTAGACCTAAAAATCCGGCCTTGTCTATAATGTATATAATATTAGAACTGAATGAACAGATAAAGGGGATGCCTCCACAAGCCTTTTTTGTGCCGGGGCTTCTAGACCTAAAAATCCGGCCTTGTCTATAATGTATATAATATTAGAACTGAATGAACAGATAAAGGGGATGCCTCCACAAGCCTTTTTTGTGCCGGGGCTTCTAGACCTAAAAATCCGGCCTTGTCTATAATGTATATAATATTAGAACTGAATGAACAGATAAAGGGGATGCCTCCACAAGCCTTTTTTGTGCCGGGGCTTCTAGACCTAAAAATCCGGCCTTGTCTATAATGTATATAATATTAGAACTGAATGAACAGATAAAGGGGATGCCTCCACAAGCCTTTTTTGTGCCGGGGCTTCTAGACCTAAAAATCCGGCCTTGTCTATAATGTATATAATATTAGAACTGAATGAACAGATAAAGGGGATGCCTCCACAAGCCTTTTTTGTGCCGGGGCTTCTAGACCTAAAAATCCGGCCTTGTCTATAATGTATATAATATTAGAACTGAATGAACAGATAAAGGGGATGCCTCCACAAGCCTTTTTTGTGCCGGGGCTTCTGGACCTAAAAATCCGGCCTTGTCTATAATGTATATAATATAATAACTGAATGAACAGATAAAGGGGATGCCTCTACTAGCCTCTTTTGTCCCGGGGCTTCTGGACCTAAAAATCCGGCCTTGTCTATAATGTATATAATATAAGAACTGAATGAACAGATAAAGGGGATGCCTCTACTAGCCTTTTTTGTCCCGGGGCTTCCAGACCTAAAAATCCGGCCTTGTCTAAAATGTATAAAAAGGTAAGGAAAATTTAAATCTGAATAACTATTTAGATACACTAACAAAAAACAGACTTTATACAAGGTTAAAAGTTTTACTTCTTAGGGATAATAGATTGTCAGAAAATATATCAAAGTTATGATTAAATGCAATCATTGTAATCTGTTATTTGGAGACCAATGTAAAATATACTCAAAAGATTTGAACAATATATTTTCAAATTTAATTTCTAGCTTAGTTAATTAGATTTCGTAGCAGTGTTGGATAAAGGCAGCCGCTAAGTTTTCGGCCGGAGAACGAATTTAATTTCGGCTCTCACCAGTATATCGCGAGAAAGCGCAATGCATACACAGCTGTCTGATTAATATTTCACAATACTTCTCTATGCTGCATTGTTGATAATATTAAAAAGCCTGCAATATGATAAATTTGACAAATAATGCTCATACGTTAATTTATATAAAATGTTTTGTTAGATAAATAGAAGCATACCCAACGGTATCAATTGATACTATTGGTGTGGACTGGAAGGGAGTGTAGGTAGGCTACCTTCTGTAAGACAATTATTTCACTGAAGAAGTCTATGGACACTTCTCTTCTACAGCGTAGTAGGACGGGAGATTTACTCTTCTCCTGTCGCCTTCTCCCTAAAATGTTTTGTTAGGTAAGGTAAGAAGCAGCCTACCCAACGGTATCTATTAACGGAGGAACCTTTCACTAAAGGGCATATTTGGCACAATTCTCATCAGCGGAAGGGAGTCGAGGGCAGTGTCTATTTTCTGTAAAACTATTACTTCGCTGAAGAAGGTACGTAAGTGTTAGAAGGAGAATGCTGAGGACGCTTCTCTTCTTGGGCCCAGAAGGTTGGGAGATTTAGGCTTCTCCTCTCTCCGTTTTTAGTCTCCCTAAAATATTTTGTTAGGTAAGCCAAGAAGCATCTTACCCAACGGTATCTATAAACGGAGGGAAGTTTTCACTGAATTGCATATTTGGCACAATTCCCATCAGCGGAAGAGAGTGGAGGGCAGTGTCTTCTTCTGTAAAACTATTATCTCGCTGAAGAAGGCACGTAAGTGGTAAAAGGAGAACGCTGTAGACACTTCTCTTCTCGGGCGCATAAGGTTGGGAGATTTAGGCTTCTACTGCCTCTTAAGTCTTCCTAAAATGTTTTGTTAGGTAAGGTAAGAAGCAGCTTACCCAACGGTATCTATAAACGGAGGGAACTTTTCACTGAAGGGCATATTTGGCGCAATGATCATCAGCAAAAGGAAGAGGAGGGCAGTGTCTATCTTCTGTACGACTATTATTTTATTGAAGATGGCATGTAAGTGGTAGAAGGAGAACGCTCTGGAGGCTTCTCATCTCGAGCGTAAAAGGATGAGAGATTTACGCTACTGCTGCTTCCTTCTTAAGTTTCCCAGTGTGAATCTTTCGGGGTACCAGGGTAGATTGAATCTACCGATCTTCTGATATTCCGTTAAATTATATGGAAAGTATCGCTAAGTTACATATATGGGTATATAGCTACCAAAAGCTTTCTCAAGAAAATAAGTTCAGTACTTTTTGATTTTGTCATGAACAGACAGACATAATGGAGGAATTTCTTTTATAACATGTTAGGAAAACTATAAAACTTGTCGGTCAGACAAAACCAGGTGTTGTAATATCTCATTTGTAATGTCAAGATGCATTATCAGCACCTCGAAGCCAGCGGTGACGAACACGGCCTAGTGTACGCGGTCACGGGCAACGCGGCCAAATTGGCACAGTCGCTTGGTTAAATTTATCGATCCATCGCACCCGATTGCCTTGTTATGAAAGTTCATAGTGAATAACATTACAATAATGACGCTTTCTTCCGCCTAACAATAAAATAAATAGGTCGAGAATCGGTAAGATAACTTTTGAAGTGAAAACTTCTTTAGCATGAATGTACTGCATGCAGTATGTAATGTACCATTGTGGTATGTAGCCGTTAAAACGTTTATCAATATGTCAATAAACCACGGAAATTTAGTTTAAAACTATTGGTTTTTTTGGCATCGTTGTGATTCGAAAGTCAATGTGTGAATAAAAAGCAATGAAATGAAAATACGATGAAATGAAAAAGCAATGAAACGAAAAAGCAATGAAATGATAAAGCGATGAGACAAAAAAGCGTTGTGACGAAATAGCGATGTAACGAAAAAGCAATGAAACGAAAAAGCGATGAAACAAAAAGCGTTGTAACGAAACTGCGATGTAACGAAATGCGATGAAATGAAAAAGCAATGAAATAAAAAAGCGATGAAACATAAAAGCGTTGTAACGAAAATGCGAGACAGACACGTAAATTCATAAGTTTTAACGTTGGATGGTAAGTGATGATACTGTCTAAGATGGTATCGTGCTGACCTGATACTTGTTCTGTATTGAACTTATGAAGCCACAATTCTGACTTATTTAAAGAAAAGTTAATAAACATGTTAACAGAAAAAGGGAGCACTTGTACATAATTCTTATGGAGATTCAAATTATCGCACTTGTATTTGCTCTGAAAAGAAAGAAAGAAAGAGACCTTTATTCTTCATTGGATAACAAACAAACNATTTTATATATATATATATATATATATATATATATATATATATATATATATAATTTTATTTAAGTTTTAAGTCTTCATTTTCGAGCTTTTTCATTTTCATTCAAAATACAAGATGGTTTTTCTATTAGCTTACCTGTATTAAAGCTCAATAGAATTCAGTATGTAAATTTACTGAAGAGATGTATTTATAAGACATTTATATTGAAAGCCGGGTCTAAAATGTCGCTATAAACTCACAACAGTGTATAAACTTCTTGAATTTAATTGCAAAAGTTTGACTGTGGAAGTGTTATCCATTTGACCAATTTCCAAGTGCGGAAACGATGTCAACGACAATTACTGACAAGTTTGCTAACAGCACAAAGCAATTCTGACCAAACGAATAATAATAAGGCTTAATTGGAAATTTCCTCATCATTACAACAAATAGTAAAAGCCACGATAGCTGGGGACGACACATTTTCAAAATCAAAATCAAAGCATTTATTTTATTCAACATACATACATACATAGCATCATGCCTCATTCCCAGGGGTAGGCAGAGACAACGTCCTTCCACTTACCACGATCCTTACATATCTCCTTCGCTTCTCTTCATTCTCATTAAACCAAGTTCGTCGGTTTAGAGTACTTTTGATTTGGCCCATATTTAAAATGTCCTGGATTTGGTCCAGAAACATTCGCCTTGGTCTTCCCAAGGTTTCCAACTTTCGTATTCGCTCTTCACTCATAAATCCTTTTTGTCAGTCCCCTTTCATTCATTCTCTCTACATGCCTAAACCATCTAAGCATCCCTTTCTTAATTTTAGTCACATCTTCTTTTATAGCACAACGTTCTCTTATCACACCATTTCTTACTCTGTCACTCACTTTTAATCCACACATACTTCTCAACGCACTCATCTCTACCGCATTTATTTCACTTTTGTAGTTCTTCTGCCATACCCAACTTTCACTACCATACATTAGTGTCAGTTGAGAAGAAACCGGCAAGAAACTCGACGGGTACTCCTTTCAACATAGTTTTAGTACGTTACATGAAAGCTAATCATGAGCAAATGGAATCGAGTCCAAACATCTTTGTCACTTAAATAATTTTCAATATTATAATATGCCTTTTTTAATGGGACGTTTTTAACATATTTCTTAAATCTGTGTGGAGGCAAAATCAGAAGTGATTCGGGTATCTTATAGATTTCTAAACCTTCTGTACTCTTAAATATGGCATTACAAGTTTTTTTCTCGTATTAAATTTATGTAAACTCTTTTTGTTGTATAAGTGAATATTATTACGGATATATGAAATGTTATTCATACACCCGACTGAGTTTGTTGTGGACTCTTCTCGGATCGGGGCGCGAAGGAACCCTCGTAACTTTAGATTTTAAGTCGTTCTGGAGTATCATCATCAGACGTACATTAGAATTAGTGTGGAAAAGAATAGAAAAAAAAATATTTGACGATTCAAAAGTGCTGTAATATGCCTACTTGAATAAAGATATTTTGATTTGATTTGATTTATTCAATACGATATATATGGCGATGGTAATGTGAGATATGATATTTTTTTGAATGTTTCTCTTAAGGAAACGCGAGATCCCAATTGATATATGACACGTATTGCTTTATTGCGAAAATAAGTGATTTAGAGAAGACGCTGGATTGAATCCTCAGTTTCTTTTTATTAATGTCCTGAGGGCAGTGTTGAAGAAACCACGTTGATGCAGCGCGTCAGCAATGTTTGCGGATGCGCATCTAGACGACTTTTACGCCATTATGCGCAAGCCGGCTGCATTAATGATGGACAGGCTAATGGCCAGTTCCAACACCCTCCTCAGTACATTGGCGGGTAAGTGGGATAGCCCCTTCTGGATAAGCTGGAATGGTGTACACATCAGCAGGAGGAGGCGTCCCCAGTAATTAATTATTAAATTTTAGTCCTAAGTATTTTATCTTTTATGTTTTTAGGTTAAGATTATAGGTATAAGTACTAACATAGGTTAAGTAAAAATTGTAACTAACAAATAATATGGGTGTATGCCTGAAATAAAGATTTATTATTATTATTATATTAAAATAATACTTGGTTGCTTTATTGTTCTTTTCAATAAATCATATTGCTTTTCAGGAAAAGTTCTGGTAAATGTAATCTCTGGTTTGATCCCTGGTGTGGTGGATTTAGGAAATTGAATTTTCTAATTTGTTTGAGTCTGGACGGATGGAAAGTTACAATTCTACCATTTTTTTCGTTGGGAAATGTATAAACACACCTTTGCCATGAGGCAGGAAGTGTGGGACTCGGCGGCAAGGCCACACTACCCCCTAAAACACAGCGACACCGTCCTCACCCTGAATTGGGAGTGTCAGAGGCTCCTTTGTGCATTCTTTCTGAAACTCCCGGGTGAAAGCGATTGTGGATGTTCAAGAAGGAGACAAGAGGCGTTCGTAAAGACGCCTCCTGCCGCCCATCCTCCTTCTCCGAAGGGGAGTAGCATTTGCTGCAGCTTCCCGTAGCAATCCTACCAGCAAAGACGTACCGTAATAAATAGATTGTGTTACGGTACGATGCTGTTTAGAAACTATAAGAGGAAAATTGCCTCTTACCAGATTAGCGTGTTTCCATCTTAGACTGTATCATCAATTAACTTAGGTGAGATTACAGTCAAGTGCTAACCGCAAGTGTCAGCAATAAAAAAGTTTTCAATCTTTTAATATTGATATTTCGAACGAACGACTTACAATCTAAAGTTCCAGTTAAAGGATTCCTTCACGCCCTGTTCTGAGAAAAGCCCACAAATAACTCAGTTAGATGTCCTTTTTCTGATCATCATTATAATATGATTTTTTATTTCATTTGCTTCGATTAAAGCGATTCATTTACTCCCACGCTTTTGTACCGTCTAAGCAGACCTTCGAATTATAATACGATTTCTCAATTAGTTTTGTTTTAATAAAATATTTGAATTTATTTATTACTAGTAATTCCCGCGGTTTCACCCGCGTAGATTCCAATCTCGTGGCAGGGTCCACTAAGTCAGACTATACATTTATTTTCGTTAACATAAAAGTTTTATTTCACTTAGTTTTTAATCACTTCCTTTCAGATTATTAGAGACACTCTTACATTCATAATCTAAACGATATACAGATTTTATTTTACAACAAATATATTTCTAACTAATACATTTTTAAATTCGTAACATCATTTACGTAGAATATCCGACATTAGTCAATTTAAAAATACTCTACGGGTGTTGAAAGATTTTTTAAATCGGTCCAGTAATTTTTAGCCTGATTATTATAAATTGTTAAAAATACACACAAAAATGCAAAACGTTCTTCTGTAATAATAGAGAAGAGATTTATTTGTAATACTTTATTATCTCAAAACCTAACTCTATACACAACATTTGACATTCTGGAATTCGACTCGGGATACCTTATTTTCTTTAGATTAACATTTTTAAGTTCGTCATAACTTTTGAATGGAATGTCCGATTTTAATAATTTAAGAAGTATTTAACAGGTATTAAAACGGTCTTTAATAAAATATAATTTAACAGGATAATGATTAATACACAGGTATGAATAATATGGTTTGATTAATGTCGGCCTTTTTAATAACCTTTAAAATATTAAAAAGTAGTTATTGTGGCATAACTACAGTAGTTGGACATATGGTATCATGGACTTTTTTGTAAATATTAATAACTTCTATAATACTGTAGAACATTTATTTGGACTATCTTCAATAGTTTTTCAGCGCACGTCATAAATTATTATGTGACAAGTTTCGCTCAGTGAAAATGCAGCTTTCTAATGGCGTATAAATGTTGTGATTTTTGTGTGAAAACGTAACAAACATACATACATGCATACTTAAATACAGACATACAAAAACACAAATGTTTCCTCTTTATAATATTAGTTTTAATAGCACTTAAAAGCTCTCTATCCTATGACTAAGGAGGCTTGTACAGTGGGACGTTAATGGCCTCATAGTTTTTACCTTTAAAATGCAACTAGAACCCGAATTACATTTATTATTACAAAGTATAGTTACTTTACTTAGTAACCCTTTCACCTACCTAATGATATACTTACCACACTTACATATTAAGAGAGGGTACAAAGTTTACTCTCAAAGTACTCACATCTTACTGGAGAGGAAATTTAATTATAATTTGTACCCACGTTGTTAGTAGCGTCGAGTGAAATTAAGTTATCAAGTTTGTAGCTTACATACACTTCTATTAATAAACTATGTTCTTACTCTTACATGTCTAAAATAGGAGACATGTATGCTGTAACTTCATTAAGTTAGTGAAGTAAAATGATTATTAAAAAGATATTTAGTGTATTCTAAACACAATGATTTATATAGTTTGTATTAAATCAATTTATACACGAAAAGGTGGATCTCAGTGGTTAAAAATTACTTCTTTTATTACATATTTGGAAGTACATCGACATTTTCCACGGGAATTGAATTATAAAGGTAATCTTTGTTATATAAAAGATCTTAAGCCTAATTATCTTAATGATATACATATACATACATACATACATAGCATCACGCCTCATTCCCATAGGGGTAGGCAGAGACAACATCCTTCCACTTGCCACGATCCTTGCATATCTCCTTCGCTTCTTTCATTCTCATTAAACCTTTCATACAAGTTCGTCGGTTTAGAGTACTCTTGACCTGGCCGTTATTTAAAATGTCCTGGATTTGGTCCAGGAACGTTCGCCTCGGTCTTCCCCTTCCAACTTTCGCATTCACTCTTGACTCATAAATCCTTTTTGTCAGTCTCCTATATACATATGTAGACATTAATTTGTTGTTTTTATAAAAAAAGCTATACGTATTGGAAAAAGCTATTTCATATTTAAACAAGGGAAATAATAATATATCATATTTTATTTTATATTCATAAATTAATTAAGTTTACAATAAATACAATTATACATTTTGTAAATCTATGTATTTATATTATAATATTATATATGTATTTACTGTTATACTTTTTTTTTTGAACTAGTATTGTTAGCGATTATGATTGTTATTTGTGGTTTTTATATCAGTGAAACTTTCATATGCACTACATCCAGTCTAACGCAGTCCGGCAATTCTCAAATTTAAGAAGTCGTCGTTTTCACGACGACTGTGATTGGTGGACTTATTATTTTGAGTGGGGCGTTTTATAAGAGGGGTAGCAGAGGGGAATGAAGCAATATTCGCCTAGTGACAGTCCTTAGTTTGTATCAACGTTAGTATTGTGTTTTAAGTCAGTAATATAATAATGAAGAATATGAGAATAGTATTACTTAACTTGCAAACTCTAAAAGTATATATATTTATAATTTTTTTTAACGATAAGACCGCCTATCGTACTTTTATTTCTCTTATATTAAAGATTATTCCATTGTATGTTATTATTGAAGACGTGCAATAAAGTGTATAAATAAAGATCCCAATAAATAAATTATAACCGTTACATAGCATAAAATGAAATAACTTCCGCTCTCTCTTTGTTTAGATCTTGTAAACTAATCAACGCATTTTAATGCACTTTTCAGCAATAGATAGAATGATTCAAGAGGAAGTTTTATATGTATAATACATATATATTATAGTACAGTAAAGTTGAAAAATTCATCGTTTTGTAATGTGATGTCGTAACAAACTTGTTTCTGAGAGCTTACTCGTAAATCGCAAACGCTGGCTAAACCTTACGAGATAGATCAAATTGCGTACTACAGAATTGTATATCTTAAAAAAAAATCGATAAACAATACGTAACGGTATATATCTGTAAAATAGAACTCACAGTAACCGTTATATGTTTTAACACATTACAAAAAAATTTGTATTATTTACCAAGCTGTTTTATATAATACAGTATTATTTATTATCCAATGAACTACATTACATACGTTGTATATTTCATATAGATCAAAACTGCCCTTAACAATATTTTATTGAAAAGAATATCTTAGAAGATATCGGACATTTAAAAAGCAGCCGCGTCGTCCCTATTTTGTAAATACGTATATTACATCAAAACACTTTCATCTTCATCAAAGCTATGGACATATATAAAGTGTCTCAAAAGAAATATTGTATTTATTTAGCTTACTGCGTGAACGCAAGGTATCCCAGGGGCGCGGGGGTTATGTCAATCGGTAGCCTGGTTCTTGGGAATTCAGTAGCTATGGAGCGTTTTAGAATTAAAGCCAAAATGTCAGTCAGAGGCTTAATATCGTAAATCAGGTGATTGAGCGATTTTCAACGTTTACCAACATTTTGATTTCGGACGAAGCTCATTTTCAATTTAATGGCCACGTAAATAAGCAGAACAGCCGCTACTAGAGCGCAATGAATCCGAAACGCAAACATCAGAAACCCTTGTGGCCATATGGGCTGCAAAGCTAGCGCGAGGGATTATCGGCCCTTAATTTTTTGAAGACGAAAGGGGGTGAGCAGTTACAGTGAATTTAGAGAGTTATGTGAAGATGTTAGACAACTTCCTGGTACTTGTCTTGCAAAACTTTCCTGGCTATAACCAAAGAACATGGTTCCACCAGGACGAAGCGACTTTACACACGTCCAATATGTCTCTGCCACGTGTTCGTAAAATTTTCTCAGGTCATTTTCTCCCTGGAGTGGCATTAATTGGCCTTCACACAGTCCAGATTTAATCCCTATGTACTATTTCCTATGGGGTAATGTTAAATCCAAAAGTTGCGCTAATAAACCGATTTCACTGGCTCATTTGAAAGAAAATATCCGTCACGAAATGGCAGCCATCCCTGAGTCCAAGTAATTTTACTATACGATTAAATGCGTGCCGAAAACGCGATGCTTTACATTTAGACGATATTATTTTTAAGAAATAAATCCCCAAAAAGTCTATTTTAATAATTATTAAACATTTTTTCTATATACGCCTTAATTTTTTTTTAATCGATCCATTATATCTTTTGAGACACACATTACTATTTTGTTATTTTTAACCGACTTCAAAAAACGGAGGAGGTTATCAGTTCGTCTGTATTTTTTTATGTTTGTTACGCATGTCTTCTTACTGGGTGGACCGCTTCTGAAGATTTTTTTTATATGAAAGGTGGTGCTCGTCATAGGGTCACATTGTTTTTTAAACCAGTTCTGATGACGGCATAAGAGAGAACGGAGAAGCATAAAGCACAGGGGCGAGTTCTCCGCCGACATCGTTATTAATTGGCTCCATTATTTAATTTCTTATTCTGTGAGCGTTCGTGGGTAATGTTGGTGCAATCAAACACTTTGTTAATAAACTCGGATTATAATGTTCCCGATATCAATTTACACAAACTCATTAACAATAATAGCTAGGAACGCGACAGTTCCAACAGTGGACCGCTCCGGTCGAGCGCTACTCGACAACTGCCGATAGACTCCCGCCGGAATGCCACCATTGACTCTGTTCACGCCGATAGATGGCGCCAGCGTTCCACATACATCTGCCCTCCGACACATATATGTGTGTATATATTTTTATGTGTATATATTTGTGTTTATTATACAAAATATTACTGTTATAACTATCACCACCATCAACCACTTTTTATTTTTCTGAAACTTCCATAACCCAAAGGTTGCCTCGAAGAAATCGCTATATAAGGCCGCCTTATTGCACTATTTGTTTTGTATGTATGTGTATTTGTTTGTATTGTGTTTTTCTATGTATTTTACTTGTGGTGTACAATAAAAGTGTTCTCTCTCTCTCTCTCTAACTTTGGTATGGTCAAGTGCTAGTCGTAGTCAAATATGAAGATCAATGGATTTCCTCAACGGCTTACAATAAGCATATTAATGTATTTGTAAGATTGTTTTGAAGGCGGTTCTTTTTTTTGTTAAAATTTTTATTGGTACATTATATTTCCGTTTTAAGCACCTGTGTAGCATATTTTGAAGAAAAAAGTAGTTTCCTCGGTGCTTCATAAAAAGCTCCCGAGCAAATATGACGTAAGTTCTGATTGTTTTGAAGAAAAATAATATATTTTTACACCTTATTAACAAACTAAAATAGACTGCGTATATAAATAGTCTGCAATCTGCAATTGTACACTAAAAAAACCACTGAGTGAAGCAATTTGTAGCCGAGCCAACGGTAAATCTTGTGAACGCCGATTCAATTGAGTAAACGAAGTTTAAAAAAATTATGAAAAAAAAGCTCCAACATTTCGCTCACGAATTTTCTCTTTGTCAATTCAGCTGAAATCTCGCTCTGAAATGTTTCGTTTTGCATTTGACCTAATAAAGTTACACAATTACTTTACTTATATTAAAATATATTACATATTGTATTAAATGACTTGTACAACTTCGTCTGTTTCACATATTACAGAAAGAGGTTGAGTTAATTTGATTGCCATCAAATCAAATCAAATCAAATATATTTTTATTGCAAGATCAAGTGTACAACACACAATCTATCATACAATGGCGTGCAACATCTATAATAGGACAGAATAATATTATTTTGAAATAATTGCTTCATCCTTATAGCAGGTATTTACATTTTTTTAAATAATATTCACATTAATAAATAATATTACAGTTTTATATGAAAACGTATCAAAACAGTATGAGTGAGCTAAAAAACTGCGTCTCGTATGAATTATTTTATTTATTTTGACTTTCATTTAAGTAGTCCTTAATACAGTAATAACATTTAGATATTAGCCATTTTTTCAATTTATGTTAATATATATTTATATTATTTGTCTGTAAGAGGGTTAGGTAATGTATTATAAATTTTAACAGCCATGACGTGACAGTTTCTACCATAAAGCTGTGTTCTTGTACTGGGTCTAACTAAAATATATACGCTTATAATGATTCAACCTTACAAGATAGACATATATTATCTTTGACTTTTCTTTTTATTTCTTTTAAAGGAACAATTCCGTCTTACATGATTATTTCGTAACTTTAACCGTTTAAGAACCGCACGCAACGGAAGCTGTCAAAAGGTACGCATTTTCCCGGTTTTCACAACATCTTTCATTGATACTCCATTTCTATTAATCGTATCAGAATGTTACAAAGCTCAAAGTCTTCCTCGACAAATGAGCTAACTGAAACTTAAAGATTGTTTCAATTAGAAGCAGTAGTTCCTGAGATAAATAGGTTCAACTAATCAAACAAACTCTTCAGCTTCATAACATAGCATCGACAAGTTTCTTGCTATATTATTAAACTAGACTTCTACTTAAACTAAGTTCTGGGAAAGAATACTTACAGAAATAAGACCGCCTTCTTATTCTAATTATCTTTGCTAAATAACCCTTTTTCTATTCCTACTATTTATTAGTTTACCTTATCTAAATATATCTCGTTTAAATTCTCAATGTTTCTTACTTGTTCGTTTACTCATTGATGGAATGGGCTTTAATTGTATTTTTATATTATTATTTTGTATAATTTATTTCTTTTATGTAACTTCATGTTTTTATACTGTAATAAAATAGGAAATCTTTCTTCCACTTTACCAACTAGCTGGTGATTTTGTCTGTGTTGAATTAGTATTCGTGGCGTTAAGATACTCTGCAAACTTGAGATGTGATGTCTCTCTGGTCTAGAAAGTATTAACTATTAGTATTCGCAGCAGCCTTTATTCCACGCTGGCAAATGTCTTTACACATCCCGTTCATACAAAATCTATAAAGGAATGGGATAAGGTGGCAATTAATCAGAATACCCACTAAAACCTAGCGATATCCTTTAGTGGAGTACCAGTGGATCAGTAGATGCAATCTATCCTGGTACTCCGGAAGACTCCCGCTGGGAAACTTAGGAAGGAGGCTTGAGAAGTAAAAATCTACGCCTGAGAACTTCCAACCTCCTGCGTTGGAGAAGGGGAGCGTTTATAGCGTCCTCCTTCTGCTTCTTCCTGTCGCTAGTGAGCTTTGAGATTTGCAGCAGCCAGCCTATTAACTTCACTACGTGTCGGCAGGCTCGGCTACAAAGATTAGGTATATCTATATCTATCTGATGTGAGCTAGACACATTGAATCTAGAGAATCATTATGTTATCTTTGTAAAACATATTAAGGAAACCTGCATATCCTATACTTAACTATGGGAACGTGTCACCGGTGTTGACTAAGACTGATTGGTCGATCAGCGGCCAAATCTCTCCAGCCACTACCTCAGCACTAGCCGACACCATTCGACACGTACGCAAGAACGTGCCAGGTGGGAGAATTGTATAAAATGACACCAGCTTCGAACTACACGTACATTCCACTGAACCTGGAGGTATTTGGCTCCCCTTATTTCCGATCCTTATTTCCAATGGTAATCCAATGAGGCATCATATTTATAATTTAATAAGATGATTTGGTCTAGATCTTGTCTTTCAATTAAATAAAAGTGGAAAACATAGTTATTACGCGAACACTAGAAATTCCTAAGGCTTTACGTGGGTGTTTTCTACTAAAGTTGGCCGGATTACTTTACACGTCAGTCGTTTTATGTAAATGTATTTTTCTTACGTAATGAACTTCAGCTATAATTAGTTGATGATACACAAAGAGACTGTAATCTACTTTCTTCAAAATACCTGAGTGTTTTAAAAATAAAAATGATCTGTATTATGTAGTTCAAGTGCGTTGTTTTGCAATACGTTGAAATACTTCCACTTCCGTTGTTTGTTGACATTTAGATCTATATATCCACGATTATATATTATATATTGTGGTTTTATGAAACTAGGATGTAAATGAAACAGCTGATATGAGCTATGGACGCCACTATATTGGCCTTAGATGATCTACCAAGCGCCTTTCATTTGATCGCCACTACACGGCCGTATGTAATGTGACATGAGACAGACGAAGAGAAAATAAGGCGTTGTGTGCCATAATGCGACTTGTGTATGCTGTAATGCTACATGAGAGAGATTGACGAAAATTTGAAGCAATGTGAAAATTAGTATCTTTTAAAGATATTGTGTGGTTTTACGTAACCACAATGCAAGTGAAACAGCTGATTGGCGCTGCCACATTGGCCTTGTCTACTCTGCCGAACGCTTTTCACTTTACCTTCACTCTACGGCCGGCTGTAATGCGACATGAAAGAGATTGACGAAAATATTGAGGCGATGTGAAAAACAAGTACATTTGAAAATATTGTAAGCTTTTACGCAACCACAATGCAAGTGAGACAGCTGATGCGAGTCATAACCACCGCCACATTGGCCTTGGCTACTCTACCGAGCGCCTTTCAGTTTATTTCCACTCCACGGTCGGATGTTATACAACATGCGACAGGTTTAAAATGCAAGTTAATCACAATGCAAATGCACTACATCATATTGGTCTTGGTTGCTCTGCAGATTGCCTTTTACTTTACTCCTACTTCGGGGCCTGCTGTAATGTAATGCGATAGATGAACGAAACTTCTTGGGGCGATGTGATAAAGGATAGACTTTAATAAAACTGACATTTTATGAAAGTACAAAGCAAGTGAAACCACTGATGCGAGTTATGGGCGCAGCCATATTGGTTTTGGCTACTCTGCCGAGCGCTTTCCACTTTACTATTATTCCGCAACTGGTTGTAATGCGACATGCGACACCTGGACGTAAACACAAGAGGTGATGTGATATCAGATTAAGTTTAAAAAACACTTTAAGATTTGAATGAAACTGCAATGTAAGTGAAACAGCTATGGCGCCGCCATATTGGACTAGGCTGCTCTACTGCGTGCTTTTGAACTTATTTAGCCGCGGTAGCCGTCTGTAATGTAACATGCGAAAGATTGACGACAAAATCAAGAGGCGATGTAAACAAAGATTGACTTATACAAACATTGTGTATTTTTATGAAACCTCAATTCAAGTGAAACAGCTGTTGCGAGTTATGGGCGCCGCCATATTGGACTAGGTTCCTCGTCTGAGTGCTTTTGACTTTAATTAGCCACTGTATCCGGCTGTAATGCGATATGTGAAAGATTGACGTAAATGAAAGATTTAATGCCTTAAAAAAATTGTGTGGTTTTCTGAAACATTATCATTTCAACAATTGAAACAGATGATGGTTGCCGCCATATTGGTCTTGACTGATCTTCTGATTGCTTTTTACCTTCCTCAGCCTTGGTGACCAGCAGTAATGCGACATGTGAGAGGTTGACGAAATACTAAGAAGGTGGATAAAGTTTGAGTTGAAAGTAATCATTGTATAGGTTTATGAAGTTACAATACAAGTGAAACAGAGATTTCATTTTACAACAGCGACGGGCTGTAATGTAATGCGATAGATCGTCGAAAATTAGGTCGCTATGTAAATAATATTGCTTTTATACCAATTTGGGTTAAAGTACTTAAATCATCCCATATAAATGAAATAAGACCAAGGACTTTTTACTGAGAAAATAATAAAATGTGGGCCGAGAACCAGCTTTAAGTATACATAATGCCTGTTTTGACTACGATCGTAGACATTGAGGCGGCAACACTGCCAGCAGTGTTCATTTCGGTCGTGGAACTATTGATTTTTTGTTTTACCTTTCGCCAAGGCAATGTGCTATTGATATCCAGACGATTTCCAATAACTACTACACTATAAATACTAGGAAACTCTGCTTTTTAATTCATAAATGCCCTTTACATAGAAGCAACCAAAAAAGTTCGTGCGGTTTATTATTCTTTATATGAACTGTTTAATGCAAGTAATATAAAGTAAAAAAGGTAAAGTATTTATTAACGTCCTACTGCTGGCCACAGGCCTCCTCGCTCATATGAGAGAGAGTTTTTAGAGCATAGACCCATCACGCTGCTCCACTGCAGATTGGCATGCATAGAACACAAGTGTACTCTCTATTCCTTCACTCTCATAGTCCAATGTGACGGGAATCCGACACGATCGGAGAGAGATCAGGCGCAGGACCGACTTCTTAACGTGCTCTCCGAGGTACGGGGGTGGATCACACCGCCTAATTCCCAACTTCGGGCAAATTTCGAGAAAACCTTAATAGAAATTTCAATATCGATTTTTGAATTGGCCCGACCCGGGACTCGAACCCAGGACCTCATGTCTGTAGTCGAACATGCTAACCACTAGACCAATGAGGCAGTCAATATAAAGTAGTAGTAGTACAAAAAATACCCTACCACTAATATAAAGTTGTAGGGTATTTTTTGTACATTCAAAAGCTGATATTATAAACTATCATTAAATCTTTTAGATAAGTTTGTTTACATTAAATAAAACTGTAATAATTCATTAAGTTAGCAAGCACTTCATTAAGTATTATTGCATTTGACACGGCCATATATTTAGTTTTATTTAAAGTCCACAAACTTATCTTTATCTTGCTTGTGATATACAGTTCATTTAAGTTATGAATAAATGAAAACCGTGCGAACTTTTTGCTTGCCTAAAAACTAAGTTATTTTCTTTTTAAGCTTTTAAATTGAAGTTGACATTGAACTGAAAATTTACAGGAATGAGTGAGGATATAAATGCAACATGAGCGTACATGGGCGTTGATATATTGGCCTTGGTTGTTAGATGGATGGAGAAATAAGAGACTATATAAAAAAGCTTCACTAAAACAATTCTTCTAATAGATATTTTGATGGGCTCACTGGCGCAGTTTCTAATTTGTCTGAGTCTGGTCTAGTGGGATGCTTCGGTTTGCTAGTTACCACCCTACCAGCAATGACATACCGCCAAGATCCGACCTCATCTGGAACAATGGCTTTCCAGAGAGCACGGGCCGTTCTTCTACAGATTGTTGCAGGATCTGACCGGGAATGGCTGCTTCGGAAAGTTCCTGCATCGAATTGGCCGGAAGGAGTCATCCACTTGCCAACAGTGTGGTGCAGCTGTCGACTCAACGCATCACACTGTGGCAGATTGTGCAGCCTTGGTGGTGATCTTTCACTTGGGAGCATTATAGGTGCGATGCTTTTCAATAAGAGGAATTCGGTCGGAGTATCCTACTTCTGCGACACTGTAGTCTCGTTTAAGGAAGCCCAGGAGCGAGAGAGGGAGAATGCAACGAATGCTCCCCCTCACCGCCGTAGGAGACAGGGTACCGGGCGGTGCGTGTTTATGAGCCTGCTCCCACCTCCTTGAATGCTCAGTTGAACTCATCTAAGGTACCAGGGATGAATGCGAAAGTTGAACACCTGGTGCCTCACTTATGGGTGAAGAGGGTTCCGCTAGGCTTTAATGGGTATTGCAAGGTCTCCTCCCTTGCCGAGTCCCACACTCCTGAACTATAGGTATAGGTAGGGCTCGTGCCTAAATGCATTTCCCAGCGAAAAAAAAGACATACCACCAAGCAAAGAGATTTGTGTTCTAGTACGATGCTGTGTAACAATAAGAGGCAATTTGCTTCTTACCTGATTAGCACGATTCCACTTTAATCTATATCATCACATAGCATGAAGTGTGATCACAGTCAAACGCTTACCTATCACCAATAAAAAAGTGAATAAACCGTCTCTCATTTATAATTAGTCCATGAATATTTTTTTTGTGGTGCACCCCCGCACTGCCCCTCTCTCTTAGAGTTAGTTACTCGATGCGCTGCGTGGCGACCGCCGCTGGCATGTGTTTTTATTTTAATTTCACGATATCTTTTGACTGTTATATCCGATTTCAATAATTCAACATGTAATCATCAGGCATTGAGACAGTCTTGAATATTAAATTATTTATTTGGATAAAAATGTATAAATGGTATAGATAACACGGTCTGATTTTGATCGGCATTTCTATCAATTTGTTAAATGTAAAAAAGTAGTTAGTTAGTTTTTTGTAGATATTGACATATTCTATAATATTGTCGAACATTTTTTTGTCCTATCATTAATACTCTTCACACCGTATGCGATGAAAGACATTTTATGGTAATTTTTTTACACCTTCGGTTTTAATAGGAATTTCTAAAGATTTTTATAGTAATCTAGTACTAAATATAGCCAATGTTACTCAGTGATAATGTAGCTTTCTAATGAAAAAAGAATGATTAAAATCGTGCTAGTACATTTTGAGTTTGTATACGTTGCATACAAAAATTCAAATCTTTCCTCTTTATAATATTAGTGTAGATATACATTATCTAACTAATAAATGAGTTAGCTACTGCATATAAGATTAAATACTTCAAGTTTAAAATCTTATTTCAAAATATCTGCCTTTTTATTTAACAATATAAGACTCAATGCCTTTACCCTTTGTGACCATTCAACGCCCGTAACCTTTCTCTTGATTCATGCTAATGCCTTACATTTATTATATAAAGAAATCCGAATAAAAAGCTTCTTGAACATGATATGAAATGCTTTTTTTACATTTACATTTTTCTATACCTTTTACACGTTACAAGAAACAGAACTGTTTTTTAAGCCAAATGGCGTCCTGATATTGCTTTCGCGTTTCGCGTTATCGTGTATATATATTGAATATTTATTATTTTAGTATTGAATTTTATTTTTGACTAATTTATTTTATTATTAATTATGTAGATTAGGCTTATAATATTGTAAAATTGGGAACACATTGACCCCTAAGTCACGGGCTTATCTAATTTAAGGGTCCAAGGGAATATAATTATGTGTTTCTTTTTATGCCTCAATAAATAAAGGTATTATTCTTTTTACTACATTTGAAGAAAAATAAATATTACGCTCAATTAAAACATAAAACGGCAAAGCTAAGAGAACGGTGATTTTAGTTAAAATTAATTATCCCCGTTGAACTTTTAGGGTGGACATTTTTTATTTCCAAACATAAATCTTACGTAACTAAAAACGACTGTTTCTAGTTTATACTTGGCCTTTGTTGATTACAGTTTTTATGTAAGATAGTATTTTGAAATTAAACGTCTCTCAGTATTTAATATTTAATATAGTATAAGGTAAGATTGGCTTTCAACTGGGATGTCAATAAGATTTTATTATAAATCAGCATTACCCCCACGTAGATACTAATGTCGTGGCATTGGAAAGTCGAACTTATTTTATTAAATAGGCATTTTTAAATTAGTTATATCTTTTGAATGGAATGTCCGATTTTAATAATTAAAAAGTATTTTACAGGTATTGAAGCGAGCTATAATAAAATACCATTCAATACGATAAGCATTAATACAGAGTTGTGAATAATATGGTTTGATTATTGTCGGTACATTTATTAACTTTTAAGTAAATAAGTAGTTATAGTGACATAACTACAGTGGTTGGACACATAGTATAGTGGAATTTTTTGTAGATATTGTAGAACATTTTTATGTTCTATAATCAATATTTTTCGCAACGCTCACGATAAAGACTTTATTTCACAACTTGGGTTACAATAATTTTTATAAGGCATTTTTATTTTTTTTTACATAGTAATACAGTGTATGTCACTTAGTGAAAATGCAGCTTTCTAATGGTGGAAATATTTTTGAAATTTGTCCAAAAGTTTTTGTGTGAAAACGTTACAAACTTACATATATACATTCAAAAATACAAATGCTTCCTCTTTAGCAAATTAACTTAGACCAGCTTTTTCGAATAATTTCGTATCGCGATTCAAGAATATCAACGGAATAACTTTCTCTTTTCAATATTGTCGGTTATATGCTTAGAAACGAGATTGGTTGAAGAGCGGTCGTTTTCTTTTGTGAAGCCGTCATCTCACATAAGGAGAAGGAGGAAAAGAGAGAGGGAGAGACCGCAACACAAGCCACATCTGACCGAAGGAGGAGAACAGGGAGCAGTACACATCACCATCTAATTGTGGTAGAAAAATTGCTGTTAACAAACGAATACGGCCTGTTTTGCATAAAACGTTGTGATATTAAAATTGAGAAAGATATGGGTAGACGGTTTGGGCACGTAAAGAGAATGAATGAAAAGAGATTGACAAAAAGGCTCAAGAGCGTATGGGAAACTTGGAAATGGAAGGCCAAGGCGAACGTTCTTGGACCAAATCCAGGACATTTTAAATAAGTCAAGAGTACTCTAAACCGTATGAAAGGATTAATGAGAATGAAAGAAGCGGAGCAGATATGGAATGATCGTGGCAAGTGGAAGGACATGGTATCTGCCTACCCCTATGGGAATGAGGCGTGATGCTGTGTATGTATGTATGTATGTTGAATAAAGAATGCTTTGATCTTGATTTTGAAAACCCATGTGTCGTCCCCAGCTATCATGGCTTTTACTATTGTTGTAATGGTGAGGAAATTTCCAATTAAGCCTTATTATTATTCGTTTGGTCAGAGTTGCTTTGTGCTGTTAGCAAACTTGTCAGTAATTGTCGTTGACATCGTTTCCGCACTTGGAAATTGGTCAAATGGATAACACTTCCACAGTCAAACTTTTGCAATTAAATTCAAGAAGTTTATACACTGTTGTGAGTTTATAGCGACATTTTAGACCCGGCTTTCAATATAAATGTCTTATAAATACATCTCTTCAGTAAATATGACATACAGAATTGTATTGAGCTTTTATAAAAGTAAGCTAACAGAAAAACCGTCTTGTATTTTGAATGAAAATGAAAAGCCGCGAAAATGTTTGCTTGTTATCCAATGAAGAATAAAGGTCTCTTTCTTTCTTTCTTTTCAGAGCAAATACAAGTGACGACTTGCGATAATATGAATCTCCATAAGAATTATGTAAAAGTGCTCCCTTTTTCTGTTAACTTGTTTTTTAACTTTTCTCAAAATAAGTCAGAATTGTGGCCTGTTTTTTGTGTTAAGTCGTCTTGGCTACACGTCTTTGCGGTTACGTTAAAACATATTAGAAAATACTACTTTCAAAAATTTTGGCGGCGCCCCTTATGTATACCTATGTCGTTATTTTACTCACCGCGGCCTTTTTGCAAATCGTAAATAATAAAAAATTTACATCTTTATAAAAGCAACCAGATTGTTCACAGTGCGACTACTCAACAACTTTTATATTCATTAGATGGATTTGAGCCTCCCTTTCATTATGATTCAGTCGTCTCGTTATGCCTTATTCATCCCACCATCTCATATTTTAATAAAAGATTGTTTGGCAGAAGCCAAGAAACTTTTCGATAATAACTTCGTTATTTTTTATTCACGTTCGAGCAACTTTTATTTTAATCTTCCATAGGAGATTTCCGAAGACATTTTGGACTCAAATTTAGCGTCTTATCCTTCGAATGTATTATTAACTAGCAGACCCGACAGATTTCGTTCTGTCAAAAAGATTTGAAATGTAGCAGATTTCAGTTTTACGAATGATTTTTGAAAGGAAATTACAGCAGTACTAAATATTTATAGCTTTTACATTTAGTGACTATTCAATTTGGTCGGGTGTGACTACTTAATTGATTTTGAACTTTGTGCAGCGGTAATAAAGTGCAAACTGACTCTTTTACGTTAAGAACACACCTACATTGCTTAGACAACAATGAGTACTTGTAATTTATTATGAACGTTATTAAATATCAATAAAAGTCAAATTTGTAGAAAAGTAATTATAACACGAAACAAATAGATAGTTCAAACAACGTTTATTGCCAAGTACCATAGACTAGAGAGTTACAATCATAGACACGAGTGCCACAAGAAAAGGATAACAAAGTTTATGATTACCATAAACTAATTATATTAACAAACATTATAGATTTGTAGTTTAATATTCCTACATCCTCCCTTAAACACAAATCAATCCCATCTTAGAAGCACAAAAGATAAGTTTTGAGTATGATGTTGCTTTGGTTAGTGCATCAGCAATCATCATATCTGTCTGTATGTATTTTACATCAATGGCCCCTTCATCAACTTTATCTCGTATAAAGTGGTGCCTAATATCAATATGCTTGGTCCTAGAATGAAAGCCATCAGAGCCTGAAAGTTTTATAGAGCTTTGATTATCACTGTAGATGATCATTGCTTCATTCTTCAATATAGGCCAAAAGCTCTCTTGAAATTGTTTCAGCCACATAGCCTCTTGTATACATGATGACAAAGACATGTACTCTGCCTCAGTTGTGGAGAGAGCAACAGTAGGCTGGCGTTTTGAGTTCCAGCCGATTGTTCCTCCCTGAAACAAAAATGTGTAACCAGTGCATGAACGTCGGTCATCCTCTGAACTTGCCCAGTATGCATCACAGAAGCCATGAGTCATAGTCTCTTCTGTATTTTGTTTATAACTTAATCTATACTCTTCAGTGCCTTTAAAATATCGCATAACTCGCTTCAGAGCCATCCAGTGTGACATTTCAGGTTTATTATTGTATTTACTCAACATATTTATAACAAAACTTATATCTGGTTTGAGAAATATACAATAAGCAGCCAATAATTTCTTGATAAGGGATTTCACCTAAGATATGTGACTCTATAGATTTTTCTTTAAATTTAGTATTAACATCTATCGGAGTC